>JALHBL010000099.1:0-266778 GCA_023638675.1 Camponotus pennsylvanicus
ACGTGACACTTGGCGGTCCGTCACAAGGATCGCGAGATCCGACCGAGAGTGAATTTGGGCCCTCGTTCTCCCCTAATTTAGGGAGAGAGCGGCTATTGGAGGCGAGGTTATACTCGCCTCCCTTGCGTAAAAATTCATTTTTGTTAGCGATAAGACTAGGTTTAAGCGCGGGCGTGATGGGAAACGCGGACGGGATTTCATCCGGTGGCTCCAACTTTGAGGAAGAAGTCCAGCATGCAAGGAAACGGGCGAGTGGAGGCGCCGATTAAAAGGAACACGCCAGGATAAGTATTATTTGATTGTGCCAATTTATCTAAAGTCCACTTAAGACTGTCGCTGCCGCCCTGTGAACATTAATATGCCCAGCAGGTACGGAGAATAATTGCGGGGAAGGCCAACCAGCGGATAAATTAACACTGGGACCCCGAGTCGGAGCCACCTCGGCCGGAACAGCGCTAAAGAAGACCATTATAATTAACGGCGAGTGGCTGCCGGAGATATCCCTCCTGACGGGCCTCAACGAGAGGAATTATAAAAAAATCCAAAGGAAACGGGGTGCGACAGGCACAGGTACGGCCCTGAAGGCCGCAGGATAAAATGGGCCACACGACGATCCTGAGGGTTGCGGAAGCGCCACAGGTGGCCCAATTACAAATTAATTCGCCGGCGTGATTCCGCCGGGCCTTCCGCTCGCCACTGTTCGGCGGACCGGCGACGAGGACGACGGCCCAAACGCACGGATCCGAGATTTGGATGCCGAGAGCACAGAGGACCACTAGGAGTCACCGGTGAGACAGGCGTCGACCCCATCTGGCCGTTTTATTTGTGTAATAAGGTAGAATTAGCTCGAACAGTGTCGGGGCCGTATAGCTGCCGTCATTAAATTCATGGTAAATTTCGTTTTTTTCTGCGTTTTCGATATTTGCGTCTTACCGTACGACGGCCGGCCTAAAGACTTTGTTCGAGCTTTCGTAAAATTAAGTGCCCTCTCTCCCAGTTGCGCGCCGACAGTCACTTTACGTGTTTATTGTACGATTATTATTGTTTACTGTAAATTTTCGTCCGTTAAAATTACTTTAACTGAGCTCACACACATAAGGCGATCGCGAGATTCGATAGCTAGCAATTGCGTTGCAGCGTCGACTCGCATCCCGTGTATTATATTATAGAAAGTAATTGTGCGCGTTGAATTTAATGTGTCTTTTATTGAGTAATCGAGTCGTGTCTAAATTCTTTTCGTTAACGCGTAAAATGCCGGTAATCGACGGTCAAATTAATTGTCTCTCTGGTTGCGTTTATTGTGATTTTGTGAGAATCTTTGCCTGTTAAACTTTCGATACGAAGAGCTCACGCGCGAAGGCGATTGCGATACTCGATGGCCGGCTGCTACATCGCGGCGTCGGCTCGTATATTTCCGAGGCTCAAATCGTTCGTTACGTCATTCTGGTGTCCAATTATTCGCGTTTTGATGTAATTAGTTATCGCATGTAAGTCCGTAGTCGCTCGATTCGTTCGTTAAAGTAGTAGATCAGTATATCCGACTCGCCGCTTTAATCGATTCTGTTAACTGCGTGCGCGGCGCGTAAATCGATTATTATCATCAATTATTCTCATTTCCAACAGACGGATACTATTAAAGGAGCCGATATCGCGGTATTTATTGTTAAAAATTATTTGGGAATCCGTAGCTGCCGAAACTCTAACAAGTTTCGTTTAGCGCGGAATTCCGGGACTTTTCCTTTACGCTTTCTTTCTGCCGCGTGATACGTGATACCGCGGTGATCGCGCTCGAATGCCGGCCCGTCGCTGCCGGCTAATAATCTGATAATCTATATTATAAAATCGCTTTACATCTACGCAAGTCTGTCGGACATTGAAATTTATTCACATGTTAAATATATTTATTCTTGTTACTAAAATATTATGTTTTATTTGCAGCCACCTTGTATTCTCGATCCTTCCTTGTGAATTAATTAAACGGACCGCCCCTCTACCAATTTCGATACGGGGCTAGCCGAGTGTCCGTCGCGATATCTTTCGAATTCTTTCGTCTTTTGAGTGTTGTAAATTATATAATTTATTGAGATTTTATTAGAGCGGTGCGGATTCCCGCACCTGGCGCCCAGGCAATTTTAGAGTTTTGCATTTTGAGAAAAGATCGCGCCGAAGGTGTGCCGTGGGCCAATATCACCGGCCACAATTAACATTAGCCCAACATAAAAAAATAAACGGTCACAAATTGGCGCCCAACGTGGGGCGCCCACTATAAAAAGGGCTTATCGAAAAATTATAGCATTATCGTTTGAATAAAATCCGTTAAGTCGGAAAGGAGATCGAGAATAACAAGGTCAACTGTAATATATATTGAATTTTGAATGTTGTGATATCTCTTTGTGCCTTATATTTGAACATGTATTTCTTTTGTATTGTTCGCGTATGTTTGAGGGTCGCAAGCAAATACGAATTTGAAAATAATCGTTTTGAAAGTATCGTAAATTCTCAGAAGCTTATGTGATATAGATTAATATTTTTCCGTACTAGAAACTTTTCAAATATTAGTAATACCCTCTATTTAATCGATTTAATGAGATATTTCAAATTATAGCTGCCTTATTGAAAGAAATTTTGCAATTAGTTTTAATTTAAGAAGAATATTATTATTTTTTTTTTTACGTATTGGAAATTCTGAGATGTTATATATTGGAATTTAACTTTTCAAAGATTTTATTGATTTTTAGAGTCTTTATCATTATTTTTCGGTTGTTATTAATGATTGTTATTAACTTTTTGAAAACTTCGTAATCTTTTGATTAAATTTTTTTTTATTAGACTATTGAAAAGTCAAGTTAGAGAACCTTGTTGCTTATTGAATTACGGAATGCTTGCGTACCCCTCTTCTTTTTCTTTCGTTTATTGGCGCATTACTTGCTGCCTACCGCTATAATATTTGACTTTATTTCTTGTATATTGATGTGCTACTGATTTTGATTTATTTTTCTTGTGTATTTTTTTTTTGCTGTTGTTTGCGATTGAGATTATTTGCTTTGATTTATATCTGGTGTGCTAATGTGCTTTCTTTCAGGATTTAATTGTTGTAATAAAATTCTTATTGCGAATTGATTTTTACCCTTATCTGTGGAATTTCGGTGTGATTTTGCGAGAGGATTATTGGGGAAAATTATATTATTAGTGAGGATTGCTTGCTCGAAATTTTCGGAATCCTAGAGTCGTTTGTCTTCGCGCGGATGTTTATATTTTTTTTTTGTGTGTTACCGTTCGGAGCGTTCGCCTATTATCTTCGAATTTAACGATTGTCATTGTTAGCTTCTCTCAAGGATCTCTCGAATAAAGCCTTCGCAGTATAATATAAATATTTGCGTCCTCGGGGAACCACAGCTTTCGTCGACCAAAATACGTTATATTTTCGACTCGTGTAGTTGCCGTGAAATAACGGCCAATTTTGAATTTAATTTCGAGATCGAGTTGTCGCGATGAGCGTAGAAAATAGGAGCGATACGGAATGGGTTCACGCGCTGTCGGTGGACCAGCTTAGAGCGGAGTTAGAACGACGGGGTCAGAGTAGTGAGGGTACCGCCCCCGCGTTAAGAGCTCGATTAATTAAGCATGAGAACTGCACGCTACTGGGTTGGGAGGCGCCGCGGACACCCACCGGGGTCGATTTCGAAGCGTTCGAACAGCCGGAAGGGGCGCCTGGAAGGCCCAGTGGAAGAGACGAGCGGTCCGTAGCTGCCGAGGGGGCAACGGAGGGGGATCGCTCACGGTTACATGTACGACCCCCGCGGATAGAACTACCCCCGCAGTCCATGGGTAATCGATCCACGCCGAAATCGACGTCTTCCGCCATGGACGTCTATCATGTTATGCGTCGATGGAACCTACAATTTTCCGGCACGAGAGGTAGCGACGCGGAAACGTTTCTAACACGTATCGAGGAGGGTCGCGCGTTAATAACGGTCAGCGACGAGGAAATTTTCAAATGCATTCCGTTCTTTTTATCGGGCATCGCGTTATACTGGTACCGCGGCGAACGTAATCGGTGGAGGACATGGCGCGATTTTGAGACTGCATGGCGTGAAAGATTCGGGAATCCTGACTTCCAGTTTGCCTTGCGAGACGAGATTATGCGGCGTACACAGGGTGAACACGAACTTATCGCGGATTATTTGACTTGTATTCGCGCTCTTTTCGATAGATTAAGTCCTCCGTGGAGTTTAGAGGAACAGTTAAATTACGCACACCGTAATATGCTGCCGCGCTTACAGATTTCGGTTCACCGCTGTAATATTTATGATTTCGCCTCGCTAGAATATGCTGCTACCCGTGTTGAACGTAGCTACGACGCTTTAACGCAATATCGTCCGCCGCCGACCCCGGATCAGTCTATTTTTCCTGATTTAGCGTATCGTCCTCCGCGCAAGACCGCGAAAGGCCCGACTGCCGTGGCTGCCGCCGGGATCGCTGGCGTGCAGTCCACGAAGAAGAAAAAGAACGACAAGCGAGCCCAGAAAGGGGCGACCGACACCCGGGCTGCACCGGCGACCGTTGCCGTTGCGCCTCCTGCTGTCGCGACCGCCGGTACTTCCGTTCCGACTCCTAGCACTCCAGTGGCTTCCAACCGAACGGTGAAGTGTTGGAATTGTGAAAAGACCGGCCATATAGCGCGTGAATGCTCGGAATCGCGTCGCCAGTATTGCTACCGTTGCGGCAAGGCGAATGCCACCGTGAAAACTTGTCCCTCGTGTTCGGGAAACGAGGCCAAGAGTCGTTAGGGAGGGCCGCTACGACTCTGAATAATGAAGGGGAGGCCCGCGTCGCGAGCTCCACGCGCGAGATAGTCTTGTCATCGAACATGGTCGATCCCACCGATTCTTTAGAGCTACCACCTTTGCATTATCTTATCGTTGCCGTTAATAGGGAACCTTTAAGGGCGCTCGTCGATTCGGGATCGACTCGTACGATCCTCGGGGCTGAGGCCATTAAAATTGTTCGAAGGTTGAATCTGCCTACTCGGCAACGAGTTACTCGGATTCGTACCGCGAATGGGCAAATAGCGAGAGCGCGCGAAGAGGTCGATTTATCGTTTCGATTGGGGGATCGGATTCGTACCATCTCAGCTTGTTTGCTGCCGGACTTGACCGTTTCGTGTTTGGTCGGCATGGATTTTTTGCGAAAATTTGGCATAGTTGTGGATTATGAGTTATCGGAATGGAATTTTAGAGATAGTCCTGCCGTGAGGTATCCGTTTGAGTCGGAGAGCGAGGAATCGCGAGTATGCTGTGGACTCCCCGAGTTGACACCTTTACAGAATGAACGTTTAGAGTCATTTTTGGAGAATAAGATACCGATAGCTGTCGAAAACCCCGGTGTCACTTCTCTTACAGAGCATGTTATTGACGTTGGCCAACATCGACCTATTAAACAGCGATGTTATTTAGTCTCACCTAAGGTTCAGGAGGCTATTCGCGATGAAGTGGATAAAATGTTAGAGGCTGGAATTATAGAGCCTTCTTTTAGTGAGTGGTCAAATCCTATCGTCATGGTAAAGAAATCTACCGGGAAATACAGATTTTGTTTAGACTTCCGGAAAGTTAATAGCGTGTCCAAGAAGGATGCATATCCGCTGCCGAACATGAACGGCATTCTAGACAAACTAAGATCGGCAAAGTACATCTCGACTCTTGACTTGAGTCAGGCGTATTTTCAAATACCTCTGGCCAAGGAAAGCAGGGAGATTACCGCCTTTAGCGTACCCGGAAAAGGATTATACCACTTCACGCGAATGCCTTACGGACTGACAGGAGCGCCCGCGACATTCCAGCGTTTATTAGATAAATTGATAGGGCCGGAAATGGAGCCGCACGCGTTCGCGTACCTAGACGACATCGTGATCGTGACGCCGACTTTCGAGGAACACCTAGAATGGTTAGGACGCGTGTTGGATAAAATTTTTGCTGCCGGTCTCACGATAAATCCGGCGAAATGTGAGTTCTGTCGCTCACAGGTTCGCTATCTCGGGTTTATTGTACAGAGGGACGGGTTAACCGTAGATCCGGACAAAGCTCAACCAATCTTAGAATATCCGGCCCCGCGGAACCTAAAACAGCTACGTCGTTTATTGGGTATGTCCTCCTGGTATAGACGGTTCATTCCGCAGTTTGCTACGATTAGTGAACCCTTAACGCGATTACTAAAGAAGAATCAACGTTGGGAGTGGGCGGAAGACCAAGTCCGTGCGTTTGAACAGATCCGCTCACATCTAATGACTGCGCCTACGTTATCGTGCCCTGATTTTAGTATTCCATTTACACTACAAACCGACGCGAGTTCCGTCGGAATAGGAGCCGTTCTAACGCAAATTATTGACGGGAAAGAGAACGTAATAGCTTTCGCGAGTAGAGCGTTATCCGATCCGGAGAAGAAATATTCCGTCACAGAACAGGAGTGCTTAGCTGTCGTATGGGCTATTAAGAAGTTTCGACCATATCTAGAGGGTTATAAGTTCACGGTAATAACTGACCACAGTAGCTTGCGATGGCTGCATAATCTTAAGAATCCTACGGGTCGACTCGCAAGGTGGGCCTTAGAGCTGCTTGAATACGATTACGAGATAGTGCATAGGAAAGGCGCGTTACATCACGTACCGGATGCTCTGTCGAGAATGTATGAAGGTGACACCGAGGTTAAAGTATTAGTTGCCGCGGAAGCAGATTTAGCTGCCGATACCGCCGATGAGTGGTATCGCCGGCGTTTCAGGGAGGTATCTGACCGAACTAAAAGATATACGGATTGGAGGGCGGTCGACGGTCAGTTGTATTATTGTAGACCGAGGGCAATTGTATCGGACATTGTCGAGGATTTAGATCGGTGGAAATTAGTACTACCTCAAGAACAACGAGAGGAAGCTTTGAGAGAGGCTCACGACGAACCGCGGTCCGGACATCTAGGGGTGGAAAAGACCTTTCAGAGACTCGCGGTCGCGTACTTTTGGCCGAACATGTTCCGGGATGTTGCGAAATATGTTCGACAGTGCGACACGTGTCAACGCACTAAGGTGGAACAAGCTCCCCCGGCGGGACTCATGGGTCGTCGCGTAGTAGAGGGCCCATGGACTGTCATTGCTGCCGATATAATGGGACCGTTTCCCAAGAGTAAGTCCGGATTCACGTACATCCTGGTCGTGCAGGACTTATTTACGAAGTGGGTAGAGTGTTTTCCGCTACGCGCCGCTAACGGGAAAAAGATTTGTGAAGCCTTAGAGGAAGTAGTCTCGCGGTGGGGTACGCCAAAGTTCCTGCTTACGGACAACGGCACGGAATTCGCGAACCGAACATTGCAATCGTTCGCTGAAGAGCACGGAATCCAGCTCACCACTATTCCGCCGTACCACCCACAAGCGAATCCCGTTGAGCGAGTGAATAGGGTCTTAAAAACGATGATTGTCGCGTTCCTGGATCGAGACCATCGGGAGTGGGATGAGCACTTGAAAGACTTCCGTTTCGCATATAACACGGCTCACCATTCGTCGATAGGCACATCGCCCGCTTTCTTGAATCTAGGACGAGAGTTGAATCCTTCTAATAGCTTGCGCGATCGTTGCCGTGGAGCGGCCGAAGTCGAACCGCGAGATCCCGTTGAGTGGTCGGAGCGAATGAAAAAGTTGCGTACACTATACAACTGGGTGGACGAGAATTTGGAGCAAGCCTATCGCAAGCAAGCCGCGTATTACGATGTGAAACGACGCGACATTGCTTTTCAGATCGGCGATCTAGTACTGAAGCGCCATCACGTTTTATCGTCGGCGGCACAGAATATTGCCGCCAAGTTATCACCGAAATTCCACGGACCTTTTCGCATTGATCGTATGCTTTCGCCTGTTGTGTGTGAGCTCGTCCATTTAAATGGCGATTTTGCGGGTAAGGTGCATGTGCAGGATCTCAAATCCTACCATATTCCGCTTCCTTAGATAGCTGCCGACACAGGGGAGTGAGAGGAGAAAAATAGACGAATGGCGTCGTTTTAGGCTTCGGTACCGGGGCGCCATCGAAGACGTGCATGAACGGTACCCGGGGTTCTGGATAGAACTCCGGGACCTGGCGGAGACCCGGGACCGCCGCAGGACGACCGCCCGAGGCGCCGTGGTGAGGGAGTTTCCCCACACCCGGGACCAGGGCACTCAAGCCTCCGGGGGGCGGACACTGGGGCAGTGCCTCTTTGGGGTTGGCGTGCCGACCGGCCAGGACGCCGGGACCCAAACGGAAGGGACCACCCGCTCCACGGGGATTCAGACGGGCGATCTGCCCCGAGTAGCTGCCGAAGAGGGACATCCGACCGGACGGGGGCGAGGGCGCCTCTTCACCTGTCAGGCCCAGCGACCCCCGGGTCGGCCGGAGGAAGATTCGCCGCCACCACCACCCTCCATAAGACCGGGCGATCGGGCCATGGCGGTCCGGGAACCCGGAGCGGTGGCACCGGTCCGGCCACCTACCAGGGGATCCACCACCTGTTGGAACTGCAGGGCGACGGACCACAGGTACTCGACCTGCCCCTGGCCGAAAGAGCGGCAATATTGCTACGGATGCGGACGGGAGGGTGTGACCCTCCGTACCTGCCCTCGCTGCCGGGAGGAGTGGAAAGATCTGGGGCCTTACCACCCGGATCGGGGCCACCTGGGGAAACATTAGCTGCCGTCGACCCCCCCGACCATTTAATATACGATATTTTTTTTTGATTGTACGATGTATAACTGTCTCCTCTCCTAAATAATAAAGGGATGGAAGAGCCGACTTATCGTCTTACGTGATTAACAGCCTTTCTCTCCCCAACCACTATTAACCAGCGTATTCGGCTATGGGATCCGCTTCGCTGATCCTGTGTTTTGCTTCCGATTTATTTTTTTGTGATGGAATGGTTGTTGGTTGTGTCGCATGCTCTTGGCCCGACTATATTTGACTGAAAGCGCAGTTCATTGTGGTAGAGAGCGGACTAATGTTATTTAACTTTGTTTAAGGAACGCCACGGAGAAAATCCTCGGGCAATTAACGGGATGAGAAAATTAAACGGCTGTCGACGTTGGTCGGTAGCCGAGACCTCCTCGGTCCTCTCTTAGGAGGGGGAGTTGTGACGTGACACTTGGCGGTCCGTCACAAGGATCGCGAGATCCGACCGAGAGTGAATTTGGGCCCTCGTTCTCCCCTAATTTAGGGAGAGAGCGGCTATTGGAGGCGAGGTTATACTCGCCTCCCTTGCGTAAAAATTCATTTTTGTTAGCGATAAGATTAGGTTTAAGCGCGGGCGTGATGGGAAACGCGGACGGGATTTCATCCGGTGGCTCCAACTTTGAGGAAGAAGTCCAGCATGCAAGGAAACGGGCGAGTGGAGGCGCCGATTAAAAGGAAAACGCCAGGATGAGTATTATTTGATTGTGCCAATTTATCTAAAGTCCACTTAAGACTGTCGCTGCCGCCCTGTGAACATTAATATGCCCAGCAGGTACGGAGAATAATTGCGGGGAAGGCCAACCAGCGGATAAATTAACACTGGGACCTCGAGTCGGAGCCACCTCGGCCGGAACAGCGCTAAAGAAGACCATTATAATTAACGGCGAGTGGCTGCCGGAGATATCCCTCCTGACGGGCCTCAACGAGAGGAATTATAAAAAAATCCAAAGGAAACGGGGTGCGACAGGCACAGGTACGGCCCTGAAGGCCGCAGGATAAAATGGGCCACACGACGATCCTGAGGGTTGCGGAAGCGCCACAGGTGGCCCAATTACAAATTAATTCGCCGGCGTGATTCCGACGGACCTTCCGCTCGCCACTGTTCGGCGGACCGGCGACGAGGACGACGGCCCAAACGCACGGATCCGAGATTTGGATGCCGAGAGCACAGAGGACCACTAGGAGTCACCGGTGAGACAGGCGTCGACCCCATCTGGCCGTTTTGTTTGTGTAATAAGGTAGAATTAGCTCGAACAGTGTCGGGGCCGTATAGCTGCCGTCATTAAATTCATGGTAAATTTCGTTTTTTTCTGCGTTTTCGATATTTGCGTCTTACCGTACGACGGCCGGCCTAAAGACTTTGTTCGAGCTTTCGTAAAATTAAGTGCCCTCTCTCCCAGTTGCGCGCCGACAGTCACTTTACGTGTTTATTGTACGATTATTATTGTTTACTGTAAATTTTCGTCCGTTAAAATTACTTTAACTGAGCTCACACACATAAGGCGATCGCGAGATTCGATAGCTAGCAATTGCGTTGCAGCGTCGACTCGCATCCCGTGTATTATATTATAGAAAGTAATTGTGCGCGTTGAATTTAATGTGTCTTTTATTGAGTAATCGAGTCGTGTCTAAATTCTTTTCGTTAACGCGTAAAATGCCGGTAATCGACGGTCAAATTAATTGTCTCTCTGGTTGCGTTTATTGTGATTTTGTGAGAATCTTTGCCTGTTAAACTTTCGATACGAAGAGCTCACGCGCGAAGGCGATTGCGATACTCGATGGCCGGCTGCTACATCGCGGCGTCGGCTCGTATATTTCCGAGGCTCAAATCGTTCGTTACGTCATTCTGGTGTCCAATTATTCGCGTTTTGATGTAATTAGTTATCGCATGTAAGTCCGTAGCCGCTCGATTCGTTCGTTAAAGTAGTAGATCAGTATATCCGACTCGCCGCTTTAATCGATTCTGTTAACTGCGTGCGCGGCGCGTAAATCGATTATTATCATCAATTATTCTCATTTCCAACAGACGGATACTATTAAAGGAGTCGATATCGCGGTATTTATTGTTAAAAATTATTTGGGAATCCGTAGCTGCCGAAACTCTAACAAGTTTCGTTTAGCGCGGAATTCCGGGACTTTTCCTTTACGCTTTCTTTCTGCCGCGTGATACGTGATACCGCGGTGATCGCGCTCGAATGCCGGCCCGTCGCTGCCGGCTAATAATCTGATAATCTATATTATAAAATCGCTTTACATCTACGCAAGTCTGTCGGACATTGAAATTTATTCACATGTTAAATATATTTATTCTTGTTACTAAAATATTATGTTTTATTTGCAGCCACCTTGTATTCTCGATCCTTCCTTGTGAATTAATTAAACGGACCGCCCCTCTACCAATTTCGATACGGGGCTAGCCGAGTGTCCGTCGCGATATCTTTCGAATTCTTTCGTCTTTTGAGTGTTGTAAATTATATAATTTATTGAGATTTTATTAGAGCGGTGCGGATTCCCGCACCTGGCGCCCAGGCAATTTTAGAGTTTTGCATTTTGAGAAAAGATCGCGCCGAAGGTGTGCCGTGGGCCAATATCACCGGCCACAATTAACATTAGCCCAACATAAAGAAATTAAACGGTCACAATATATATATATATGTATATGTATATATATATATATATATATATATATATATGAGACTGCCTTCACCGCCACGCACTTCTAGCCACGCGCATTGGCCGATCTTTTTTAATTAATTTTTCGTTAATTATTGCGAATATCGCAAAATAGTATAGGACCTTCCTTCTTAATTTGAGCCACCTTCACACTTCGGGACTGCGAAAATGTTCCTGACATCCTGTATATATATGTATATATATATATATTTTATATATATACAGGGTGTCCCAAAACTAACTTGATATTTTAAAGGCAGATTCTCTGGCCAATTTAAGAACGATTTTTCCTCAGCAAAAATGTCGCGGCACTAATAGTTTTCGAGTTACAAACGATTGAAAATAAAGGATTGTTCGCAAACTAAGGCTTATGGGAATAAAATATTAATAAAGTCACATTCTCTAGTTAATTTTAGGTAGTTTACTTTAATAGAATTTTAATTTAAGACAGTTAGAAAGATCATGATGACAAAAATTAAGAATATGCAAAAAATAACAATCTCCCTCGACATTTTTGCTGAGGAAAAATCGTTTTTAAATTGGCCAGAGAATCTGCCTTTAAAATATCAAGCATTAGTTTCGGAACACCCTGTATATACAGGGTGTCAGTGAAATTTTCGCCCTCACGAAGTAAGGAGGTAGATTGGCTCAAATTAAGAAGGAAGGACTTCTACTGTTTTGTGATATTCGCAATAATTAACGAAAAATTAAATAAAGAATATCGGTCAATCTGCGTGAGTAGAAGCGCGCGGCGACGAGAGTCGTCCCACTGTAATCTTATACTAGGCGCGCGGCGAACCGGTGGGCGGATCGCTCTCTGAGACATGATGGTGGCGTACGATATATCGCAATACCGCGCCGAAAAATGACCCGTCCTTTTAGTGGCGAGAAAATGATGCGCTATCATTTCCACACCACCTTGCGGTAGATAGCATGGTGCGCTTTTATTATAGTGGTTTCCCCCATAGGCCTATTCCACTCTCAATTTAATGCGAAAATTGTTCAAAATGCCGTTAATTACCGTACGCTGAATGTATCGTAAATGTAAAAAATTGATGATGACAGTACCTTCACAAAAATTGATCCGTGGTTGAAAATCCCTCGATAAAATGTGTTGCACACGTTGGTAATGATACGGGCGTAATCCATTACACGTAAAGCGTGATGTACCGCGTATCGCGAAAAACCAAATTCGTGTGCCACACGACGCACGCTAGTCCCAGGATTTTCATAAAATGCTTCAAGAATCCTTTCTTCATGTCGTACACGAAGACGCACTGCTGGACCGGTTATCCCGATATTATGCACGACACCCAGTTTCACATAATTATTGCACAACACGTAAAATTGTACGTCCACTTGGTTTTCGTGCACGCCCGGAAAATCATTCCACGTAAATTGCGGCCGCACGATAAGTATTTTCTCCCGCTAGCCCGTATGCCACAATCATATCCGTATATTTCTGCAGAGTATACTTCAATTTCGCTGTTAATTTATACGCGAACACAAGATTTTTACTAAAACCGTCTTAGCTCTCGCAGGCTGTTGCCAGAGTGCATACGCCAGCAGCACGCAACTACAGCTGAGCGGACATGGGAGTGTAATCATAGTGCGCAGGCGTCGAGCTCACACGTACGCTTACACAAGGCAACAGCCTGCGAGAGCTAAGACGGTTTTAGTAAAAATCTTGTGTTCGCGTAGTAAATTAACAGTAAAAATGAAGTATACTCTGCAGGAATATACGGATATGATTGTGGCATATGGGTTAGTGGGGGAAAATCCTTATCGCGCGGTCGTAATTTACGTGAAATAATTTTCCGGGCTGCACGAAAACCAAGTGGAGTTTTACGTGTTGTGCAATAATTATGTGAAACTGGGTGTCGTGCATAATATCGGGATAACCGGTCCAGCAGTGTGTCTTCGTGTACGAGATGAAGAAAGGATTCTTGAAACATTTGATGAAAATCCTGGAATTAGCGTGCGTCGTGTGGCACACGAATTTGGTTTTTCGCGATACGCGGTACATCACGCATTACGTGTAATGGATTACGCCCGTATCATTACCAACGTGTGCAACATATTTTATCGAGGGATTTTCAACCACGGATCAATTTTTGTGAAGGTACTGTCATCATCAATTTTTTATATTTACGATACATTCAGTGTACTGTAACGGCATTTTGAAATATTTTCACATTAAATTGAGAGTGGAATAGGCCTATGGGGGAAACCACTATAAAAAAAGCGCACCATGCTATCTACCGCAAGATGGTGTGGAAATGATAGCGCATTATTTTCTCGCCACTAAAAGGACGGGTCATTTTTCGGCGCGGTATTGCGATATATCGCACGCCACCATCATGTCTCGGAAAGCGATCCGCCCACCGCTTCGCCGCGCGCCTAGTATAAGATTACAATGGGACGACTCTCCTCGCCGCGCGCTTCTACTCACGCAGATTGGCTGATATTCTTTATTTAATTTTTCGTTAATCATTGCGAATATCACAAAACAGTAGAAGTCCTTCCTTCTTAATTTGAGCCAATCTACGTCCTTACTTCGAGGGCGAAAATTTCACTGACACCCTGTATATATATTTTATAATGTGTGTGTGTGTGTGTGTGTGTACACACACGTACACGTACGTACACACACACACACACACACACACACACACACACACACACACATATATATATATAATGTATATGTATATATATATATATATATATATACATATATACAGGATGTCAGGAACGTTTTCGCAGTCCCGAAGTGTGAAGGTAGATTGGCTCAAATTAAGAAGGAAGGTGCTATACTATTTTGCGATATTTGCAATAATTAATGAAAAATTATTTAAAAACGATCGGCCAATGCGCGTGGCTAGAAGTGCGTGGCGGTGAAACCAGTCTCACTGTAACATAATGGCGGCGCGCAGCGAAGCGGTGATTGGGGAGGGGAAAAGCCTTCGCCGCGCGCCTACACACTCATCGCTCCTGTTTCAAAGAAAAAATATGTAATTTGCAATTAACATTTACATATTTTTTCTAAAAAATAACTGTTTTTTTACACTAATTGATTCCTTTCATTATTTTATACATAAAAATATTAAGGCAACATAATCGAAAAATGAATATTTTACAAAATATTTTACGATTTATGTAAAATTAAGAAATTATTTCAAGCCTCATAACTAGGAAAGTACTCAATGAAAAAATACTTTATTATAGTGTTTTGGAAAGCTCTTGAGGCAAGCTACAAGAATATGCAATAAAAAGTGGGCAGTTCCGTTTAAAAAATCAAAGTTGACCTTCGTAGCTCCTCCACCCTTTCACCTACAAAAAAACCATTCACCTCAGGTTATAGTTCTCGTAAAACCAAGCAAATGTGGTCTGAAGCATTTTTTTTTATCACTGAAAGTAGCCGAGTTATTCAGGTGGCCTGTTTTAGATGTCCCACCCTGTATATATATTTTTTATAAACATTTTATTTATAATAATAATATTAAATATAATTGGAATAAATAATAATTATAGATTATGAAGATTATATTCTCTTCTCAGAATCTCAAAATTTTAGTCCCCCCCCCCCAAAAAAAAAACGAGTTTATAAGTTTGTAAACATTTTAAATCAATTAATGTCGATTTTTATGTAGGTTACGTATCTTCGTAAAAAATTTGTCAGCATTCAAATAAAGTGAATTTTAAGAAATTAGTAAAGCTTTAAATATGAAATGTAAATTTAAATTTTTTTAACTAATAAGAGAAAACGAAATGCGGATAATAGTGCTTCAGTTTCAGAGAAAATATTTCTTTCAAAATAAATCGTACATGGAATACATTTCTTTCCTCGATGCGATACTAAATAACGAAGTAAATCTCAATTTAAGATTTTTATTAAAATAAATAATTCATGATCCCTGCAAAAAGCGTAGGCGAAAAAATATCGAGACAAAGTTGCTGAAACGAAAATGAAATCCTACTTCTGTTATACTATGTGTTCGATTATGTTATGTGCATGGTGTTGCACCATTATTTGCACATATTTTATTAAACAATTCTTTTGTCTGCAAGGAATGTTTATAAATAATATTTTGTAAGTAACTCTTGACAAATAAAAATTTACAGAATTTAGAATTAGCGATTTTAAAAATAAAATTAGAAATCTATAAGAGTTATGACTATCACAGAGAAAATATCATTATATTATAATAATCTATTATTGTTAAATTTTGAGTTTAATAAATAGATAATATTGAAGTATGCTAATCACATTACTTAATTACCTTCTCAATCATATTGAAAAAATATTTAAATTTATTTAACTAAGAGTTATTTAAATATCTCAAAGCTATAAATTTTGCTATTAAAATTTATATAAATCCATTTTTATAAAGATCACTAAAATTTCCAAGTACAGAAATTCTCTTTCTCTTTTGCTTTCGGTTACTCGCACGCTCTTTCTCACTCTCTCATTCACTAAAAATTATAATACACTACTTAAAAAAAATAGGGAACACTTTTTGTACTCTAAAAATTGAGCTATTTTCCGCTGAAACTCGTCGAAAAATCATCATAGATAAAAAATTAGAAAAGCATTTTGAAGCTTAAAGTTTGAACTTGAACGCGCAGTTGGTGGTTTTAAAAAATTTTTTTATCTCTCTTATTCTGCGCTTTAAAAAGGAACACACTGTTTAGTTCTTTAAAATTATGTATTTTTAACATGCTGCAACTTAATAAAAAAATTTTTTTCGAGAAATTCATCTAAAATTTCATAAACTACAACATTTTTCCTGAAACGCTTTTTACCAAAAAGCTTTTTTTTAAATTTTCCTACGATTTTTTTGACCGAGTAATACAATTTTGAAAATAAACCAGTATTTTTTATCGAACAGCAGAGTGTCAAAAATACGTAATTTTAAAGAATAAAACGATGTTTTTTTTTAAAGCACAGAACAGGGAAAATAAAAATTAAAAAAAAACGAGAGCGCGTTAAAGTTGAAATTTCAAGCTTCAAAATGCTTTCTTTATATTTTGTGTACGACAATATATCGCTGAATATCAACATTATATCTAAAAAATGCTGGTTTATTTTCAAAATCATATTACTCGATCAAAAGACGCCGTAAGAAAATTTTTAAAAAAGTTTTTGCAGGGAAAATGTTGTAATTTATAGAACTTGAGTTGAATTTTTCGAGAAAAATTTTTTTATTAAGTTGCAGCATGTTAAAAATACATAATTTTAAAGAACTAAACAGTGTGTTCTATTTTAAAGCGCAGAATAAGAGAGATAAAAAAATTTTTTAAAACCACCAACTGCGCGTTCAAGTTCAAACTTTAAGCTTCAAAATGCTTTTCTAATTTTTTATCTATGATGATTTTTCGACGAGTTTCAGCGGAAAATAGCTCAATTTTTAGAGTACAAAAAGTGTTCCCTATTTTTTTTCTTTTGAGTAGCGTATTTTAAAAACAGTATATTTTTGGAAATTAAAAACAAAAATATGATTATTTTCTAAAAGAAATTAGATAACATTAATTTCTGCTTGTCGCTTTGAGATACTATGACTAAATTAATATATTTTGTATGAAAAAACAAAAAATATCATCGATTAATAACGGAAAATATATTGGTATAATGGTATTCATAAAATTTACATTTTTTGTTTTCTTTTCCATATCTGACAACCATTTTATCCTCTCAAAAAATGTTAGGAAGTCGTTTATCTAAAACAGATTATTTTGATGATATTAAACAACAATATTTAATGATAAATTGATGTCACATCATGGTTATTTATTTTACATATATATAAGCACATGCAATTTTTACCTCATAGAGTTGATTCGTAGAATGCACATGATTAATAATTACAGTATATGTTGCATGCTCGCTGACTTGTCTATAACAGTAAAAATAATAAATTTATTGATACACATAAATTGTTAAATGTTAGATATATATATATATATATATATATATATATATATATATATATATACAGGGTGTCCTATTTTAATCGATCACCCCGAATATCTTTTTTAATTTTGATTGTACAAAAAAACGTTTCAGACAAAAGTTATATGGTTTCAAGGGGGACATGAGACGATGCCATTAGTTTGACTTTGAAGAGTCAGCTGAAAGTCACGTGAAGGTCACCTCCAACTTTTCAAATGGGATACTCTATATGCTTTTGCATATTCTTATAGCTCATCTCGAGAGCTTTCCAAAACACTATAATTAAGTTAGTTTCCATTAAGTACTTTCCGAGTTATAAGGCTTGAAATAATTTCTTAATTTTACATAAACTGTAAAATATCTTGTAAAATATTCATTTTTCGATTATCTTACCTTAATACTTTTATGTACAAAATAATAAGAGGAATCAATTGGTGTAAAGAAAACATAATTGTTTCGAAAGAAAAAATGTAATTTCCAATTAACAATTACATATTTTTTTTTAAAAACAACTATGTTATTTCTTTACACCAATTGATTCCTCTCATTATTTTGTACATAAAAGTATTAAGGTAAGATAATCGAAAAATGAATATTTTACTAGATATTTTATGGTTTATATAAAATTAAGAAATTATTTCAAGCCTCATAACTCGAAAAGTGCTGAATGAAGAAATACTTTATTATAGTGTTTTGGAAAGCTCTCGAGATAAGCTACAAGAATAAGTAATAAAAAATAGGGGTTCCCATTTAGAAAACGGAAGTTGACCTTCAAATGACCTTGAAAATGACCTTTAATGTCGAATCCAAGGTCACTATTAGGTAGCCCCCTTTGTTCCCTACAACTCATATCCGAGTCGTTTTCCTTCAAACGTTGATCCTGAAAAGTTATGAGGGTGGAACTTATAAAATGGGACACCCTGTATATATAAATATATACATATATATATATATTTATATATTTACGGATAAAACTATTACTTAGGTTTTATATTCTCAAGATTGTGTAATACGAAATTGAGTACTGCAGAATTCCTTGCATGCTTCGCTATAGTAAAAAGAAAATAATTAATATAATCTTTATCGGAAAAATCTTTCAAAAACATCATCGATGTTGTACTATCATTTTTTATTAGATTTAAATAATCTTTGATAAATTGTGAATCCTCAGGGCAAGACAGATATTTTAAAAATTTAGTTTTAAATTTTTCTTTTCCCAGATAATATACTTCCCACCAAGGAGAATCTACATCGCTAAGAGAATAGTACAATACTTTTAAACCTTGACAGTATGTCCATTCTTTCCACCATGGCAAAAGCCTACGAGATTTAACAGAAAACAAATTCTAATATAAAATTTTTGTACATATTAATCTTACATTTTGATCAAATAATTTAACAAATTATAATTTCATAACATAATCTAATAAATTTAAATTTTTAGCAAATAATGTAATAAACATTGCACATGTATCTACAAAACAATTAAATTAAAGAATAACCAAGAATATACAGGAAAAATTACGTGTTTTTTTCGGGATCAGCGAGATGTCGATTCAAATTACGTTTGGCTTTTTCTATGCATATACGACCACCAAGATTACATGCCCATTTCGCAGCCTCCATTCTTAAACTCTTTATAAGATCGTGTTCATTAGAAACTTCATTGTATTCAAGTTTATCAAGCAAATCGTATAATAAGTTTTGCATTTTCACCTAAATATATAAATGTATATATATATATTTATATGTATATATATTGTTACTTGATATAAATTTTATATTTTTCGACATTACTTGTATTATATTTTGCCATACAGAAAGATATCTTGCGCAAATGTATTTTACATGATTTTATAAGATTATTAAGAACGTTCTGTCTTGGTAAATAGCTTTGAATTTCTTTTTATAAAGATATCTATTATATAGCTATACTTATTATTATATACATATCTATACACATATTTATATTTTTACACAAATTACATATTTATACACAAATTTGTATTTTTCTTAGGTGCACATTCACAAATGCTTACAACATGTCCATATCACAAAACATACAGAAATGCATATATTGTAAACATATAGACATACATGTAGACATTATATGTATAATATAATTTAATAACTTTTTAACTGTTTGTGTAGTAAACACACAGATAACTAATATACATATATGTTTCCTACTAATTTTTTATCTAAAAATTAATGATATTTAAATCATCTTTATGAATATCATGTTGTGAATAAATGGTAACAATATTCAAATTTTCTCCACTTTCGTCTTCAACTCTTTATATTTAGTACATACTCTATTCAAATATTAATTTACAAATAGATACTTATCATTTATCCAAAATATATTTATGAAACGTAATCAAATTTTTTTACATGTATTTTATTGTATGCATCTTTTTGGAAGGCACTTAATAATTATTGTTATAAATGCGCACAATATTAATATGTGTAATAAGTAATATGTTTAAAGCGTTTTAGTATATTCAATACATCACTGTTGACATTGTTTATAATATTTGTTATTACCTTGATATTAAAATATATTGGTTCCTGAAATAGAAAGATATTGGACAGATATTCCAAAGCTTTGAACATAGGATACCATGCCACGTAGTCTGTTTCTCGTGATAGATATTTTGTAATATTCCAGAATACAGTGGAATTAAGTTGGTTTGTTATCATTAAGTGGAAAGCGTCATCGATAATTTGGGCACGATTCAAAACATGTATTTTCATATAATTTATAGAATTTAGATAACTTGCAATTCTTCGCCAGTTCTCGATATCGTAATTGACTCGATAATATCCTGCCAAAAATAAATAAATTATATATATATATATATATATATATATATATATACACAGGGTGGGGCATTTTAATCGCCCCAGGCGGATATCTGGAGAACTAAGAGAGATACAGAAAAATGTTTCATACAAAAGTTATATGGTTTCAAGGAGGACATAAAATGGTGCCATTAGTTTGACCTTGAAGAGTCACCTGAAGGTCACGTGAAGGTCACCTCCAACTTTTTAAATGGGACATCCTATATGCTTTTGCATATTCTTGTAGCTCATCTTGAGAGCTTTCCAAAACAGTATAATTAAGTTAGTTTTCATTAAGTACTTTCCGAGTTATGAGGCTTGAAATAATTTCTTAATTTTACATAAACCGTAAAATATCTTGTAAAATATTCATTTTTCGATTATCTTACCTTAATACTTTTATGTACAAAATTATAAGAGGAATCAATTGGTGTAAAGAAAACATATAATTGTTTCGAAAAAAAAAATGTAATTTCCAATTTTTTTTTTCTTAAAAATAACTATGTATTTTTTTTACAGCAATTGATTCCTCTCATTATTTTGTACATAAAAGTATTAAAGTAAGATAATCAAAAAATGAATATTTTACAAGATATTTTACGGTTTATGTAAAATTAAGAAATGATTTCAAGCCTCATAACTCGGAAAGTACTTAATAAAAACTAATTTAATTATAGTGTTTTGGAAAGCTCTCGAGATGAGCTATAAGAATATGTAAAAACATGTAGGGTGTCCCATTAAAAAAGTTAAAGGTGCCCTTCACTTGACCTTCAGGAGACTCTTCAAGGTCAAACTAATGGCACCGTCTTATGTCCCCCTCTGAACCATACAACTTTTGTATGAAACATTTTTCTGTATCTCTCTTAGTTTTCCAGATATCCGCCTGGGGCGATTAAAATCTCCCACCCTGTATATATATATATTCACATTTTCCGCTGTGGTCGGTATTTCTTGGTATACAATGTTCTTTGTACTATAATCTAGCATATAGTACAAAGAACATTGTATACCAAGAAATACCGACCACAGCGGAAAATATGAAACAACGAATTATTGCAGCATGTGCGACAATCAGTCCAGAAACGTTAAGAAATGTACGTGCTTCAGCAATTCAAAGATTTCAGTGTTGCATCGATGTAAACGGACATCACTTCGAGCATCTTTTATAAGCAAGGTAAGAATCATTGTTTTACACTTTTATTTAATGCCGAATGACCTCATTATAGGTCGTTGAAATCGTCTAAACATCCGCTATTACACTAAGAATAAAAAACTATATCATGCCATTAAAAAAATGGAGATGACCTTGAAATCTCTGAAACGCCTCCAACTACAAAAAAATTATTAGTAGCATATTACGGCCCTCTTGGTACCGTACAACTTTTATAAGAACAAAATTTTTGTATCTCCAAAAATAACGGATATATTCCAGGTGGACAGAGTTATTGGTCCACCCTGTATATATATGTGTGTGTGTGTGTGTGTGTGTGTGTGTGTGTGTGTGTATGTATATATATATATATATATATATATATATATATATATATATATATATATATATATATATATGTACACACACACACACACACACACACACACACACACACACACACACACACACACACATATATATATATACAGGGTGGACCAATAACTCTGTCCACCTGGAATATATCCGTTATTTTTGGAGATACAAAAATTTTGTTCTTATAAAAGTTGTACGGTACCAAGAGGGCCGTAATATGCTACTAATATATATATATATATATATATATATATATATATATATATATATATATATATATATATATATATACATATATATATACAGGGTGATTCAAAATAACCCTATTGTCCGTGAAATGACACATTCTTGAGTCAATTCTAAGACGATTTTTCCTTTAGCAAAATTTCGTCCGACGCTTAGTTTTTGAATTATTAAAGGAAGTAATTAACTTATAATGGGTCGAATACAAGAGGCAGGCAAGGGTGGCGCGATTCACCGTCAGACGCGGGTGCTTACGCGGGGCGCCTGCTGCGATCATCTGATCGCTACATACACACACATGCGAATACACTCGCGCACATACGTTATTACACGACGCGACGACGCGACAACGTGACGATATTTATCTGGCGACAGCAAATTGTTTTTGGTTATGATAGGTTACGGTAGGTTAGGTACTAACAGCGTTGTCGAACGTGAACATGGGTTTGATTGAAGAATCTATCGTGTAACTTACCATAACCAAAAACTGTTTGCTGTCGCCGGGTAAATATCGTCGCGTCGTGTAATAACGTATGTGCGTGTGTGTTTCTTTAATCGAGTGGTTTTTAATTGGCAACAGTGATTATTCGACAGTGATTGATAGTGATTAGTGATAGAGTCATTGGTAAATTTCTCATCTTATCGAGTGAGTGAATGAATGTGATTATGTTGAAGTTTATAAAGGAATACAGTTTATAAAAGAAAAAAGAACCTTCGATTAATTATTTAGAGTGGATCTCTGTCCCTTAGAACGTGATATCTACGTTCAATTTGAGTGAAAGTACGATTTGTCGGAAAATTTATTTCTCAAGAAATTACAGCAATGCATCGAACAAGGTAATAATAACTATTCTTTGGTGTTGTGTGAAAACAGATTTCCGGATGTCAAATAAACAGTGTCAGAGAAAATTCGCCAAAGAGAGGGGTTTTTAGTGGGTAAGGAGTACCGAGTTGGTAATTCGACTTGGTACTCGAGTCCCACATAACTCACCGGACAGGCCTGTGAGTATGCATAAAATGCATCTTCTCCTCTCTCGTAAAAAAAAAAAAAAAAAAAAAAAAAAAAAAAACTGTACAATATAAGAAGAGAATAATAATTAAAGTGAAAATGTATAATAATAAAAAGTAAATAATAATTTAAGTAAAAGTAATAATAACTTCGTGATTAAGCAAATGAGAGAGATAGAGTGAGGGTGGGAGAAAGAGAGGCAGAGAGGGAGAGAGAACGAGAATATATGTATTCGCATGTGTGTGTATGTAGCGATCAGATGATCGCAGCAGGCGCCCCGCGTAAGCACCCGCGTCTGACGGTGAATCGCGCCACCCTTGCCTGCCTCTTGTATTCGACCCATTATAAGTTAATTACTTCCTTTAATAATTCAAAAACTAAGCGTCGGACGAAATTTTGCCAAAGGAAAAATCGTCTTAGAATTGACTCAAGAATGTGTCATTTCACGGACAATAGGGTTATTTTGAATCACCCTGTATATATATACAGGGTGTCCCAGGTATCTTCGTCCGTAAAGAAAAATTATAAGTAGAGCTCGCTAAACTGAATTAAAGTCCTGCACCATTTTGCACAAAACCACGTAAAATTTCGAGGTATTAATTAAAGAAGATCGGCCAATAATTGCGCGATCCGCGTGGCTAGGCAGTCGGCCATTCCAGCGAGGACGGCCCACCCCTGCCCGAAACATGCGACTGCTCGCGACGATGAATATCAGGTGACAGAAAGAAACGAAGTAAAAATGATTCTTATAAACTTGTAAACACCATATCTAAAAATCTAAAAGTTTTTTTTTCGAATTCTTAACATTCTTTTAAATAATTTTAGAGTTCTATGTAAACATTTAAAATAATTTTAATGGTTAAATACAAAAAAAATTCGAAAATATGGTGCGTTAAAGTTCACGCATCGCACTAAATCATGTAAAATCAATTATTCTTCGGAATTGTAAGTTTATTTTACAATAGTTCTGCAGTTCTGGATCAAATATACCAATGGTTTTAGCAAATTAAAAGCAAAAAATTGATTTTTGATAACTCGAACTATAATTCGTATAAGAAAAGTGAGATCGGATCGTATTTTTGCGATATTTCTATGCGATTTTGTAAGAAATTTTAATCACTTCCTAGTCAAATAATTATTTTTCAAATAAAAACTATTTTCAACATTTAAAAATCAATATTTATTTAAAATATTATAATTATCTTACAGGGAAAAAGTTATAAGATTTATAAAATTCAAGGAATATTGCGCAGAATTCTTATCACATCGACTAGTCCGTAAAAAAAAATTTTTTTAAATAAATGATTGATTTAAATGGTTGATTTTATATGTTAAAAATGGTTTTTATTTAAAAAATAATTATTTGATTAAAAAGTAATTAAAATTTTTTACAATATCGCGTGGAAACATCGCAAAAATACGATCCCGGTCCATTACTTTTCTTATACGTTTGAGTTTCCAAAAATCGGTTTTTTGCTTTTAATTTGCTAAAATTATTGGTATATTTAGCACAAAACTGCAGAACTATTGTAAAATGAATTACAATTTCGAAGAAAAAATTGATTTTCATGATCTGGTGCGGTGCGTAAACTTTAACGTACCATATTTTTGGATTTGATTTTTTTTTTATTTAATCATCAAAATTATTTAAAATGTTTACATAGAAATCTAAAACTATTGAAAAAGATGTCAGACTTTTAGAAAAACTTTTAGATTTTTAGATATGGTGTGGTAAATACATAAGAATGTTAAAAATGCGAGCGACGCGCAGATAACGATTTCTCGACGTTTCACAAGCGCGTAATGCACGCATTGCTGAACTAAATCGTGCATTTTTTTCTCTTGCTAAAAATTCTTTAAGAATGTTTGATGCTAACTTTTCCGCACCACCTAGCGGTAGATAGCAAGGCGCGTTTTTTTTTAAGTGGTTTCCCCAATAGGCCTAATCCACTCTCATTATTTATTATAAAAATTGTTCAAAGTGCCGTCCTTCCTTTCGTACACAAATTTCAGCTCTTCGAATGATATTGCGCGTCGCACGGTGCGCCATGTCCGGCGTGATAGCATCGAAGGCCGCAACAATAGCTTCATGGACTTCTTGTTCTGTACCATCACGCCGGTGCTCTATTAGATTTTTTATATGACCCCATACAAAAAAATCTAATACATTTAGATCAGGCGACCGTGGCGGCCAGATGATTGGGCCACCTCGACCTATCCACCTTTCGGGGAAATGCGCGTCTAAAATATTTCGCACTTGCCGCTGGAAATGCGCAGGAGCTCCATCGTGCTGGAAGATCAATTCCGCCCGTTCATTAAGAGGAACATCTTCAAGAAGTAACGGAAGTTGATCCTCAATGAAGGCTCCATATATTTGCCCGGTCATTCGCGGCGGGAGAAAATAGGGACCGATCTGAAATCATTATCAGAAACGTTAGTAGATAACTGCGGGAGAAAAAAATTGCTTAATTAAAAGGAGTCTCACCACTCTGTTCCCAATTACTCCGGCCCAAACATTAATCGCCCAACGATATTAAAATGCGCCCTGCCGAACGACGTGCGGGTTTTCTTCGTGCCATTGCACGAAATTGTGTGAATTAAACACGCCGTTCAGCGTGAAGGTGGCCTCGTCCGTCCACAGGATGCGGTCGGGGAAAGAAATATTCCGCCGACACTGCGCGAGAAAACCTATATGTATTTCACAGATAATTATTATAATATAAATACATGTAAATACATGTAAAAATACTGAAAATATTCAAAACAATAGAAATAGCTTCACAAAAGAAGACGCGCTGTTGTGCATTTCCGGGTTCTCTGCCAGAGTTGTGCGAACACTTTTATTTCGACAATGATTGTTTTTTGTTACTGATTATCAATTATTTCTATCTTTTTGTCCACGTTATGCATGTCTTACGTGCATGATTTAATATACAAAGAAGTTATTCAGTTAAACCATGGTCCAATTTACCGCAAGTGAATATGCTGATATGATTATCACGTATGGAATAGTGGGCGAAAACGCAAGAGCCGCGGAACGTTTATACACAGAAAGATTCCCCAGACGCCGACGTCCGTCGTGGTCGACAATTTTGCAATGCGTACAAAGATTGCGAGAAACAGGATCTGTCCTCCCAAATCATTTACGACCCGGCAGAGGACTGTACCGACGCGTCCGGGACGAAGAAGAAGTTTTGAGAGAATTTGAAAGAAACCCCGGAAATAGTATTCGTCGTGTAGCTGGTGCACTCGGCGTCTCACGATCCACAATACATCGTGTATTAAAAGAAAATGGATTGCATCCGTATCATTATCAACGGGTGCAGCAGCTTCTGCCCGGAGATGCACAACAGCGCGTCTTCTTTTGTGAAGCTATTTCTATTGTTTTGAATATTTTCAGTATTTTTACATGTATTTACATGTATTTATATTATAATAATTATCTGTGAAATACATATAGGTTTTCTCGCGCAGTGTCGGCGGAATATTTCTTTCCCCGACCGCATCCTGTGGACGGACGAGGCCACCTTCACGCTGAACGGCGTGTTTAATTCACACAATTTCGTGCAATGGCACGAAGAAAACCCGCACGTCGTTCGGCAAGGCGCATTTCAATATCGTTGGGCGATTAATGTTTGGGCCGGAGTAATTGGGAACCGAGTGGTGAGACTCCTTTTATTTAAGCAATTTTTTTCTCCCGCAGTTATCTACTAACGTTTCTGATAATGATTTCAGATCGGTCCCTATTTTCTCCCGCCGCGAATAACCGGGCAAATATATGGAGCCTTCATTGAGGATCAACTTCCGTTACTTCTTGAAGATGTTCCTCTTAATGAACGGGCGGAATTGATCTTCCAGCACGATGGAGCTCCTATGCATTTCCAGCGGCAAGTGCGAAATATTTTAGACGCGCATTTCCCCGAAAGGTGGATAGGTCGAGGTGGCCCAATCATCTGGCCGCCACGGTCGCCTGATCTAAATGTATTAAATTTTTTTGTATGGGGTCATATAAAAAATCTAATAGAGCACCGGCGTGATGGTACAGAACAAGAAGTCCATGAAGCTATTGTTGCGGCCTTCGATGCTATCACGCCGGACATGGCGCACCGTGCGACGCGCAATATCATTCGAAGAGCCGAAATTTGTGTACGAGAGGAAGGACGGCACTTTGAACAATTTTTATAATAAATAATGAGAGTGGATTAGGCCTATTGGGGAAACCACTTAAAAAAAAACGCGCCGTGCTATCTACCGCTAGGTGGTGCGGAAAAGTTAGCATCAAACATTCTTAAAGAATTTTTAGCAAGAGAAAAAAATGCACGATTTAGTTCAGCAATGCGTGCATTACGCGCTTGTGAAACGTCGAGAAATCGTTATCTGCGCGTCGCTCGCATTTTTAACATTCTTATGTATTTGCCACACCATATCTAAAAATCTAAAAGTTTTTCTAAAAGTCTGACATCTTTTTCAATAGTTTTAGATTTCTATGTAAACATTTTAAATAATTTTGGTGATTAAATAAAAAAAAAAATCAAATCCGAAAATATGGTACGTTAAAGTTTACGCACCGCACCAGATCATGAAAATCAATTTTTTCTTTGAAATTGTAATTCATTTTACAATAGTTCTGCAGTTTTGTGCTAAATATACCAATAATTTTAGCAAATTAAAAGCAAAAAACCGATTTTTGGAAACTCAAACGTATAAGAAAAGTAATGGACCGGGATCGTATTTTTGCGATGTTTCCACGCGATATTGTAAAAAATTTTAATTACTTTTTAATCAAATAATTATTTTTTAAATAAAAACCATTTTTAACATATAAAATCAACCATTTAAATCAATCATTTATTTAAAAAAATTTTTTTTTTACGGACTAGTCGATGTGATAAGAATTCTGCGCAATATTCCTTGAATTTTATAAATCTTATAACTTTTTCCCTGTAAGATAATTATAATATTTTAAATAAATATTGATTTTTAAATGTTGAAAATAGTTTTTATTTGAAAAATAATTATTTGACTAGGAAGTGATTAAAATTTCTTACAAAATCGCATAGAAATATCGCAAAAATACGATCCGATCTCACTTTTCTTATACGAATTATAGTTCGAGTTATCAAAAATCAATTTTTTGCTTTTAATTTGCTAAAACCATTGGTATATTTGATCCAGAACTGCAGAACTATTGTAAAATAAACTTACAATTCCGAAGAATAATTGATTTTACATGATTTAGTGCGATGCGTGAACTTTAACGCACCATATTTTCGAATTTTTTTTGTATTTAATCATTAAAATTATTTTAAATGTTTACATAAAACTCTAAAACTATTTAAAAGAATGTTAAGAATTCGAAAAAAAAACTTTTAGATTTTTAGATATGGTGTTTACAAGTTTATAAGAATCATTTTTACTTCATTTTTTTCTGCCACCTGATATTCACCGTCGCGAGCAGTCGCATGTTTCGGACAGGGGTGGGCCGTCCTCGCTGGAATGGCCGACTGCCTAGCCACGCGGATCGCGCAATTATTGGCCGATTTTCTTTAATTAATACCTCGAAATTTTACGTGGTTTTGTGCAAAATGGTGCAGGACTTTAATTCAGTTTAGCGAGCTCTACTTATAATTTTTCTTTACGGACGAAGATACCTGGGACACCCTGTATATATATACAGGGTGTCCGATTCGTGAGGGACCAAACGAAAAGTGATGATAGATTGGGTCAAACTAAGAAGAAAAGTCCTCTACCATTTTGCAAAATTCGCAATAATTATTAAGTAATAAGCAAAAATGTCCCGGCGCATGAGAATCGGTAAACTGCTTGTAGTGTGTGATTATTAAGTAATCAAACGAAAAGTGGTGATAGATTGGGTCAAACTGAAAAGAAAAGTTCTCTACCATATTGCAAAATTCGCAATAATTATTAAGTTATAGGCAAAAATGTCTCAGAGTATAAGAAGCGGTAGACAGATCGCTTCTCATTTTCTCGAATTTGGTCACGAATCGGACACCCTGTATATATATATATATATATTCTTTCAAAGGGTTTATCAGTACAAGTATCTGTTTATACTTTTGTACTTATACTTTTGTACATTAACAGAGATAAAAAATTTATCATAAAGTGAACATAAATGGAAATGCAAATTGTATATTATAATAGATATAAAATCATTTTGCATGAAAATTGAACATTTCTAATAATTGTACGTATGTATGTATGTATATATAATGTATAATAAATGCAATGTATATAATACATAATATAATGAATAATATTTTTAATAATGTAAATCTTTCTCTCTAATGTGTATGTATGATAAACGCTATAAAATGTAATAAATTTATTGCAAACTTACCAGTTTGTTGTAGATTATATACTATAAAGTCACCCAACTCCGTAGTATACGACCTAATTATGTAATCATCCACCATGTTATTTAAATTTTGATATTGTATCGTTGCATTTACCTGTCCGATAGGATAAATATAGTGCGATGGGATATTATAATCTCGTTCTATTTTCACTAAAGGACAATATTTTCGTTTTGTTGAAAACTTAATTAGCTGCGTTATAATAAATAAATTGTCTGTAGACAATGGAATGGGCGAAAGGTTCTTCATAACTTCACCAAAATAGTTAAAAGTTGGCTTGCTAAAGTTATAAAATTTATTCAAAATTTATTGATGTGTTAACGAAAGGTATTATAAGCAAATATATATATATGTGTGTGTGTGTGTGTGTGTGTGTGTGTGTGTGTGTGTGTGTGTGTATAATTATCACAATATAAAGTTGGTAATTATATTTTATGATTAATTTAATTAAATATATAATTAATTAGATAATTAATCATATGATTTATAGTTTTTATATAAATATTTGATGCTACAGTTTAAATTATAATTTAAAAGGAATGGCCAAACTTGATTACTTTTAAAAGATAATTGTATATATAAATTGAAAATATATCTTGAATATTTAATGACATTGAAAGTAAAAAGTATTGGAAATGGTAATAATAAAGATAATAAAGTATGAAAGAAACGGTGTAAATTTAAATAAAATTAAAATTAATTTAATTTAAATAAAAATAGTAATTATAGCAGTATAGTGTATTACTTACTTGTCCTTTACATATGTACGGATACTCTGCCAAAATATCTCTTCAGTAATCATGTGTTGTAATATACGCAATACACTGGATACTATAATTATATAATTTTTATCAGAATATGAATAAGATAATAGTTATAATAAGTAATTAATAATTATGGTAAAAGTGCATAATATGATATTAAACGCATTATGTATGAGGTTAGTTTACATTGTACTAATTTACAATAAGATACTCTTTGTACTATAATATTTAAAGGAATACGTTTGCATTATGTTGTACGTTCTGGAAGTAGAACTCTCCCGTAAGGAATGAGGGGGAGGGAGACGGAACTCATTGCGTCCACGCAGTGTACTTTGTAAGACAAATCAAAGTTCATTCTACATCTAATCTTGATCCTCGCTGAGAGTTTCGTCTACGCAGGGTGTCTCTTTTTACAGTGCTGTATCTCGTAAAGCAATGATTTTAGAGAAAAATGTTTTAGACAAAAGTTGATTGACTCGAAGGAGAACATAAGATGGTGCCATTGGTTCGACCTTGGATAATTGTTTGAAGGTCACATGTAGGTTACCTTCAATTTTTTAAACGGAAATGCCCATTTTTTATTGCTTAATCTTATAGCTTATCTCGAGAGCTTTTCAAAACGCTATAGTAAAGTATTTTTTCTTTGAGTGATTTTCGAGTTGAGGCTTAAAATAATTTCTTAATTTTATAATCTATAAAATATCTAGTAAAATATTCATTTTTCGATTATCTTACCTTAATACTTTTATGTACTAAATAATGAGACGAATCAATTGGTGTAAAGAAAAAACATAGTTGTTTTTAAGAAAAAATATGTAATTGTTAATTGCAAATTACATATTTTTCTTAGAAACAACTATGTTTTTTCTTTACACCAATTAATTCGTCTCATTATTAGTACATTAAAGTTTTAAGGTAAGATAATCGAAAAATGAATATTTTACTAGATTTACTATTTTATAGCTTATGTAAAATTAAGACATATAACTTGAAAAGTACTCAATGAAAAAATACTTTATTATAGCGTTTTGAAAAGCTCTCGAGGTAATCTACAAGAATATGTAATAAAGAAATAGAGATTCATTTAAAAAAGAATTAATGACCTTGACCTTACTTTGACAAGATCAAGTCTATATTTTCATCATGTGTACCCCTTCAAGCTATGCAACTTTTGTTCGAATTTTTCAATAAAATCATCGGTTCACGAGATAATCGACTGTATCATTTAAAAAGAAACATCCTGTATATGTAATATATATAATTTTATACACTACAGCTCCATTATGTATGTATATATGTGTGCATGTGTATAATGAAGAGATTATATATAAAATTAAAGTTTTTATCAGTTATTCTGTTTGTTTTCTAAGCATTTATATTCAAAAATTTACGCATAATCAATTTTTAATTATATTATCATACTTTTAATGTAACGAAAATTTTCAACAGAACTGTTGATTGTGCTGAATTGTGTGTAATAAAGTGATGTTTTATATTCAGTATCGAAGTGAAGAGATTCGTGTTGAATTTGTACCACAAACAAGTCCATCATCCGGGTACTTGGGAGAGCCTATAAAAAATGGTTTAAATGTATTTATTTAATTAATATTATATTTAATACACAATAGCAATATGCATTAGGGCTGCTACTTTCTACGTGTATGTAAAAAAAATTTGTTATACTCTTATAATTAATTATACCCTTAAAATATAGAATAAATAATTTAAAAATATAATATATTAATAACAAGAATGATTCCTCGACATATAACTTTAAAACTAAATATTTCTAGAATTATTAAAACATATTGTATTGCAAAATTATTTTATTACACAATTTCTATATGTGTACATATATTATGTGGAATCTGAATGATAATTTTTCTTTTCTTCTATATAATAATTTAAAGTCGGACAAATCTAACATAGTGACTTTGACACACACACAAAATAAAAGAAACATAAAAATGTAAAAATATTTTACATTGTATTATCCATGTATGTTGCAAATTTACTCGAAAATTAGCATTTTTAAAAAACTCACTTTTCTTTGTAAATATAGAATCTTCGTCTAATATTCTGATTTATAAAAAAAATTATACGCTATAATGGTAAATATTTACCTTTACACAGCCAGCCCCAAATGACTTGACCTTGACATATATTGTCAAGGTCACTGCACTGAGTAACATACAAAAGGTTTTAGTCGTCGCTCGTTGTTTATTAAAAAGTTATAAACAAAAGAAGCTTTATAAGGTTCACAGAATTTTTGGACACCATGTACAATAATAGACCTTTCGTATTAAAATTTATAAAGGAATAAACATATTGAAGAACATTTCAATTTCTTTGACCTTTGCATATATATCGATTATAATTGAGGATGACATTGTAAAAAAGAAACAATTTAAATTTATATAGAAATTAATACAATTTAATACAATTAAATAATATTACAAATGTATGTGTACACACACACACACACATACGGGGGGGGGGGTGCAAGGGGGGCCTTCGGCCCACCCTTCCTCAACCACCCCCCCGGTAGGGGACGCATTGCGAAGACTTCAATCACAATGGATATATGCTGTAAATTGTAAAGCGAGGTCCACCTTGCCTACCGGCGGGGTGGTTGCGGGTGGAGGGGCCGAAGGCCCCCCCCTTGCACCCCCAGCGGTGTGTGTGTGTGTGTGTGTGTATACATACATTTGTGATATTTTTCAATTGTATTAAATTGTATTAAATTCATACACTTCTCTTTGCATAGAAAGTTACAAATCTATGTGAAATTATGTAACAATTGACTTTTCTTTCGATAAATGTATTAATGAATTTATAAACTTCTTTTGTTTATAGCTTTTTAATAAACAACGAGCAACGCCTAAAACCTTTTGGATGTTATTCAGGGCAGTGACCTTGACAATATATGTCAAGGTCGACAAATTTGGGGGTGGCTGTGTAAAGGTAAATATTTACCATATATATATATATATATATATATATATATATATATATACAGGGTGACCCATTTTAACTTAGGCAGCCAAATAACTCGAAAACTAAGCCCAGCAAACAAAAATGTTTCAGACAAAAGTTGTATGGTTTCGAGGGGGCCATAAGATGGTACCATTGGTTTGACCTTGAAGAGTCATTTGAAGGTCACGTGAGTCACTTCAATTTTTTTAAATGGAACACCCTATATATTTTTGCACATTCTTGTAGCTTATCTCGAGAGCTTTCCAAAACACTATAACTAAGTACCTTTTCGTTAAGTACTTTTTGAGTTATGAGGCTTGAAATAATTTCTTTATTTTACATAAACCGTAAAATATCTTGTAAAATATTCATTTTTCGATTATCTTACCTTAATACTTTTACGTACAAAATAATGAGAGGAATCAATTGGTGTAAAAAAAACACATAGTTGTTTTGAAGAAAAAATATGTAATTTGCAATTAACAATTCCATATTTTTTCTTAAAAATAACTATGTGTTTTCTTTACACCAATTGATTCCTTTCATTATTTTGTACATAAAAGTATTAAGGTAAGATAATCGAAAAATGAATATTTTACAAAATATTTTACGGTTTATGTAAAATTAAGAAATTATTTCAAGCCTCATAACTCAAAAAGTACTTAACGAAAAGGTAGTTAATTATAGTGTTTTGGAAAGCTCTCGAGATAAGCTACAAGAATGTGCAAAAATATATAGGGTGTTCCATTTAAAAAAATTGAAGTGACTTTCACGTGACCTTCAAATGACTCTTCAAGGTCAAACCAATGGTACCATCTTATGGCCCCCTCGAAACCATACAACTTTTGTCTGAAACATTTTTGTTTGCTGGGCTTAGTTTTCGAGTTATTTGGCTGCCTAAGTTAAAATGGGTCACCCTGTATATATATATATATATATATATATATATATATCATATTGTTTGCTAGTGAGCAAGTTCTGCGCTAAAGAATGCTTAAAATAACCTGATTGGTGACATATAATCCAAGAAATGCGACAATAGCCTCATTTAACAAAGAGGATAACGGCCAAAGTGGATTTTCATAATAAAGACATTCCTGTACTACTTTATGGGCTATGAAGTTAGCAACTTTGATTTTAGTCGCAACAGAATCGACATTCTCAATGTAGGTAACATCTGCTTCCCTGAAAAGTTAAGAAAATGTTTTATAGATAGCTTATTACTGTTGAAAATATTTTGTGCTTGCAAATTTAATATAATTAAATAATTCTATAAATTAACATATTAATTATATATTAATGTTTTATAATGTCTGCGCGTATGAATGACTCATTACAAAATAATGCGATACTTACTTAACATATATGTAATGCTTCCAATATATATATATATATAAAGTTTTTTAAATTTTGATCGATAAGGAATATGAAAACTTGAATATAATACGTTATTTAATTTTATATTTCAATTTTTAATTTATAATTTTTAATTTTGTGATTATAAAATATATATATAATATTTTAATATTGTTTATCGTATAAATTGATACAGATTAAAGATGTAATAAATATTTAGATATGTTTCTCTCATTGTCCCACAATTTTATTTATTTTTTAAAGTATATTCAAATTATATTTAAAAATAAACAAAGGATATGTAGATAATTTTAGATACCAAGAATTATTATCCTTTTTTCATCTTTCGAAATATATTAATGTTTTTTAATTATATAATTACCTATAAATAACAACGCCCAGATTTATGATGCTTTCGTTTTCCGGAAAATCCGGAATTGCAACATGATTTATTTGCCAATTTTTATACAGGCGTTTCCATTTATCAAACAAGTATAGAGTTATATTTTGAACAATTTTGTGTGCAAATGCGCAGTGCATTCCACACCACATATCAACATTGACTATACTTTGACTTGGACCAGGCATAAAAGATATATTAGTCCGATTAGCCAAAAATACAAAATATTTAGGCATTAAATACGTATAAAAATATGTCATTGTGATGTTTTTATCATTTATTTCTATTTTTTGTATCGGCATATTTGATAAAACTCTATAATTTTGATGATGTTTTATAATAACATTATAGGCGGGCGAGACGGAAAGAAATTCGGGCAAACGTGAAATCATGTGTTGGATCCCAAAAGTATCGACATATGTTGCCAACCTATCACACATTTAGAAATATGAATTAATGATAATAAATTTTCGACAATTACATAGAAATATTAAAAATTGAATAAAGAGAAGATGTACGGATGCAATTTATATATAAGAATAATATATATAGAAAATTATGGCATAGAGTTCTTTTTACTCTTTTGTTCTATATCTTGTATAACATTATGTAATCTAACAATTTTGATAGTATTTTGACATTAGTAAAACGTAATGGTCATGAAATGTTTACTTTAGAATATACAGGTATAAAATGAATAGTTAATATTTAATAGTTAATATTTTAGTATCAAAATTATAAGTAATAAATTTCAATAAAATTAAAATTATAAATTTCAATAAAATTAAAATAAAAAATAATTTCGTTCAATAAAATTAAAATAAATTTTATATTACACAATGTTAGAATAATGACTTCTTTTAATTGATTTTAATTAATATATTGTGATTATTGACACTGATATATTATTTAACCATTCCATACATAATTTTATACATGTTAAAAAAACTGCATATTTTAGTGATAATTTGTTAAATGAATCACATATATATGTTTTTAGTTATTCGCATATTATAGCGAAAATAATTTCTGAATAGTACTATGTGTGCGTGTATGTGCATGTTTAAATACATGAAACCACATAAATATAGCTTATATGTATACTTAATATTATATATTTATATTTAATTTTATATATAAAGTGTTTATGAAAATTGAGTAAGTGTTCATGATCTAACCAAAGTTTGTTAGTGACTTCTATGAAATATATATGTATGAACAAAAAAATTCATATAAATTTCATCACAAATAATTCATATGAAACTCATGTGTCTGGAAATGTTTTCGTTCCGAATTATTATAACTTTTATAACAATTTTTTACATCTGTGTCATCAGCTATATTATAGATTAATTTTATGTTATAAACGCCTCGATAATAGGCTTCATTAAATATTAATAATGATTTCCTAAAGTTTGTTATTAGTATAAAAATGAAATATTTGCCAAAATTTTGAATTTCAAATAAACAAGTTCTATGAAAACATAAACATAAATCTTTTAGAATTGTATTATTTAGATTTTGAAAACAATTCAAAACACTACCGGAATATTTGAATTCGTCCGACTGTTGATGATAAAATGTTGTATAAGACGTGCATTATTGCTGATTTAATTAAATTGATTTTTATTTGCAGTTTAAATTCATTTTAATAATAATAATAATAATAATAATAATAATAATAATAATAATAATAATAAATTGCAAAATTTGTTACTAACAATAAGATCTTAAATAATATATAATTAGGAATGAAAACTTTTCAGATAGGCACATGTTTATATAAATGTCTTTTCTTAGAAAACATTTTTTAATAAATAGAATGTTGTACCAAGATTGTGTCATCCTGTAATTACTACATATTTAATATTTTAACAGTTACTTACCATTGTCCTTCATTTCTTTTATAAAACTTTTTTAGGCCTATATCATTAGTTATATTATAGTTTAATTGTATGATATAATCCCCCTCCAATAGATAATTCAAGAATACATATTCGGTAATGTTCCTCCTATTATCATACCAAGCCGGTTTTACCGGTTCATAAACAATCTTTTTTCCATCAAAAGTAAATTTTATTGGATCATTAATCACTGTTGTATCGATAATACGTTTTATGTCTAAATACAATTGTATTCTTTGAATTGGATGTATTATCCTAATACTAATATTACAGTTGCCGACAAAAGCATCCTCTTTAACATATGATGTAAGAATGATATCATATTGTTTCGGTGATATATAGGATGATTGCCTGTATGTGCCTTCTTCGGATGGTTCAGTTATCCGGTAATCGTATGAAAAGACCGATACGATGATTATTAAACTGCTACATAATAATCGTTTTACAAACATGATACTACTTTCTTAGATATCTGTAAAAACATTCTTATTGGAAAAAACAAACGGACAAATTAAATACAACGTTGTCTCTAGTAATAGTTTAATGGAAATAAAACAAACATATAGATGTACTTAATTTTAATTAACGACTTACTCTGTATATTGAGATATATCGCAAAATGTATGCAAATGTATGTCCTCTTATAAGAATTAGCCGCAATAAATCAATGTTTTATCCATTATCATCAGTGTAATAAGAAAAATATATATGCACAGTTATGACTTCTTAATATCTCGAGAAACTTCCAAAGACTAACAACACTTGGGGTACGCGATATTGTAATAAATATGTGTGTCATGTAAACACACAACTTCTGAGGTCGTTAACAGACGTTTCGATCGAGAAACGATATGTAATAGCAAAGCACGGTGCCGTTTGTCCCACTCCAAATTCGTGCTAGCGATCGAGCGCCGTAAGAAGGCAGAGCCGTCTATTTCGCGTTGGTCTAAACCAAAAGAAACTACCGTTACGTAGAATATAAATATATCTAGTAATATATATATATTTGAATTCTTTTATACTATTTAAAAGTAGTATATTCCTTTACCAAAAATTTGAGAACTTTTATAATTTACAATATACATTCAAATGAAATTTTATAAACTATATTATTACGAGATTGTATCGGTAAATTGTCTTTGAACAAGTTAATGAAAAAACGTAACTTATTTACACTAGAATATAATATTACAGTATCGTATATAAGAAAATATAATGAATAACTATTATCTTTTAGATTTTTGTTTATGAGTTCTTTCAAATTTACTTGGTGGATTTATGAATAAAACAACAGGAAATCCCTCAAATCGATCAAATCAATAATCGTGTTTTTCTTATAACGAAGCAGATTTTTAAATTTAAATTGAGAGAGGTGTTTTTATTCACAATATGGTATAAAAATATTATAGAGATAGCGTGCTCCAAGAATTATGCCATATAATTTATTATTAAATTAAAAACATTAATAGTACATTATTAAAACATATTCGTAAAGAATAATTTTTATAGGATTTAAAATATTAACAACGTATATTAATATAACGCAATAATTTGTTAATATTTATATACAAGTATATTTAAATATTAATTATATATATGTACAGTATTTTATAATATTAATTATACATATAATATTTTATTATATACAACGTTCATAATGATTATATATTATATTAAAATTGTAATCTATACTATATTATTATCCACTATTAAATCACATATATGTATATTGCACATTAATATACATGTATTAATTTATATGTATTAGCAAATAGTAATTAATGCAATACTAATGTACATATATTTATATACATTATTAACATAATATAATAAAAAATATATAATTAATATAATAAAAAACTTAAGAGAAGTTAAAATAAATAGATAAATATTAAAATGTAATTTAATAGGTATTTATTAGGTATTTAATAGTTAATTTAATAGGTAGAAGTTATAGTAAGGAAGGATCCAGCATTCAACTTGTTTTTATAATATTAACAAAATATATTAATCTACGTATTAAAAAATAACTTTCTCTCATTTGCACAATTAATAGTACGATTTAAATATCTCAGATTTGTAGAGCGATAAGAAAATTGGTAATCATGCGTGAAGTATCCTTATAATACAAAACGCATCGAGTATCGTTGCAGGACAATTAAAATCCTATCTCCAGTATAATTAAAACCCTAAGAAATTAAAACGCATTTTATTTTACATATTACGTAGGGACATAACCTTGACAACATATGTCAAAATCAAAATCATTAGTGGTGGGGAGCATATATAAAGATGAATATATTTATCAGAATTTTTTATTAAGAAAATTATACCAACAAAAAATTCTAATTGAAAGAAATAAATATCATTAACTCCCAATAAATGTAGCGGATATATTACATAACTTTTTAGCACGATTGTGACTGTGACGAAATAAGACTTCCCGTGTGTCTACTGTATTATCTCGTCTCCGGGATGAACTTGACCTAGTTACCTAGCTGCAGGAATATGTCACGTTATCTGTGCTGAATGCAGGTAACTCATATGCATGGTAGCCTTCAGTGAAGAAGGAGGTAAGATGATGCAAAGGTACGCGATGTTACACAGTAAAAAATTGTGCGTCCATATGTTAAAATTTTCTTGTGTTACCACATTTTGATTAATACTTCAATGTAAAATTAACATGCAACCTATATGTTATTATTTTTATAACGATTTCATGTGTTACATTTATGTCTCCTTTATAACTTAATAATTTGTATATGTATCTTAGAAATGGAATATTATTTTGAGCATTTTGAACATAATCATTTTAAACAATCAACATGTCTCAAAGTCAGTTTAACATTCTAAGAAAAGTTAAAGTGACTCTTCAAATAATCTTGAACTTTCACAGACAAAAATAATCAAATTTACTAAAGTAAAATGTTTTTATTACAAATAATTTAAGTTAAAATAATTACTATTATGTTAATGTCCTCAACATTTCTTTCGAGTTATTGTAACTATATTTTCATGTAATTTTTAATTAATTTATATGTTATTTCTACATTACACTTAAAGTCACATTAACATAAATAAATGTAAAATATTGGGTCAATTATTTAACATTTTTAGTTTGTCAATAAGAAACATACGACGAATGAGTTATTTTAACTTAAAATTTAGAGTAGATTTTCTGGGACATGTGAAAAATGTTATAATTAACATTTTGTTTTTTACTGTGTATAGATGCCATATCGTATCATAAGACAAAGACTGGGTCAAGTTTAGTGGAACATGGATAAAGTAATACTGGATTCTCACTTTCAAGTCCCTGTAGCCTATGGATCGCACATACACTTGCGGGAGCAAACATTTGCGACGCGTGTTGCACACAGCACTTTATATGAAAAAATGCTTTTTTGCTGATTTATATATACGAAATATAAAAACTATGTTAAGCACAATTGCTCGTGCTTAAATAATGACACTTATCAGAACAAATTACATTATTAATTTGCTTCGTATTTTTTCTCTTCACAACAATATTCGGAGAGAATTCAAAAAAAGGAGAAAATTAATAAGATAATTTTGCTTATATAGAAAATATTCATCCTTCATTCGTAATGTAAGATCTTGTATTTGGAAGGAACTATTAAATACGTTTTACATACGATCATCAAATTCTTCAGAGCTTATCTCTCGAATTTAATAATATGAAGAGTGTTCTTACAGAAAAGTGCTTTCCTCCGTTCTCCATTTTTACATTTTTCACCGTGCGCGTTTGGAGTATCTTTATTCCATCGTTATCTTTAGCAAACAGATGAATTCTTTTTCCTTTCGTCGCGAAAGAAAAAGACTGAGGTTTAATAAATATCACTGCGAAGCAAAGAAAGATATGTATCGATTCGGCCATTGATTATTCAAGTACGTAACGTTCTACAATTTCCTAATTAATCTCTGCCGTGCCGGCAATCTTTTTTTTTCATTAACATTCATTAGTTGTCGTCGATATCGCGGGAGATAAGGGTCGGAAATAGTTTCTCCTAAAGTCCCACCGACCTTCACAAGATTATGGATTCATCCTTGGAAGTCCAGTAGGTGGACCGAAGCAGAAAATCGAAAGTTTCTCTGCTAGCGCCGAGATGGGCACGAGATAAATTTTAATATACCGATGAATTTTGTTCTCCTCATATACGTACATCGTATCGATCATGTATCTGATTCCACTTGACACAATAAGCTCTACTCGTGTTTCTTGGATTTTTGAATTCATATACAGGCTATATAATAAAAATAATAAAATAATATAATATAAATTTTTTAAAAATGTGATAAAAATAATAAATATAATAATAAGAAACATAACTCGTGAATGTCTTTCAAAATTATCCAATATGAGCAAAATTCCAACTACGATTTTATATAGTTTGCATTCAAGCAGTATTCTTTTCATGTAAACTTCTTCTTAAAAAAAAATTACCTTACACAAATTATTTAAACAGCATATTTACGTGAAAATTTATTAACAAGAATATCTCTACATATTTCATTATACAGGGTGTTCAAAAAGTTCCGGACCGGTTGAATATTTCATAAACTATGCACTTTAGAAAGAAATGTTTCAGACAAAAGTATGGCTTGAAGGGGGCCATAAGATGGCGTCATTGGTTTGACCTTGAAAAGTCGTTTGAAGGTCACGTGAAGGTCACCTTCAATTTCTTAAGTGGAACCCCCTATTTTTTGTTACTTATTCTTGTAGCTTATCTCGAGAGCTTTCCAAAACACTATAATAAAGTATTTCTTCATTGAGTACTTTTCGAGTTATGAGGCTTGAAATAATTTCTTAATTTTACATAAACCATAAAATATTTAATAAAATATTCATTTTTCGATTATCTTACCTTAATACTTTTATGTACAAAATAATGAGAGAAATCAATTGGTGTAAAGAAAAAACATAGTTGTTTCGAAGAAAAAATATGTAATTTGCAATTAACAATTACATATTTTTTCTTAAAAATAATTATGTATTTTCTTTACACCAATTGATTCCTCTCATTATTTTGTACATAAAAGTATTAAGGTAAGATAATCGAAAAATGAATATTTTACAAGATATTTTAAGGTTTATGTAAAATTAAGAAATTATTTCAAGCCTCTTAACTCAAAAAGCACTTAACGAAAAGGTACTTAATTATAGTGTTTTGGAAAACTCTCGAGATAAGCTACAAGTGTGCAAAAATATATAGGGTGTTCCATTTAAAAAAATTGAAGTGACCTTCACATGACCTTCAAATGACTCTTCAAGGTCAAACCAATGGTACCGTATTATGGCCCCCTCGAAACCAAACAACTTTTGTCTGAAACATTTTTTTCTAAAATGCACCGTTTGTGAGATATTCAGCTGTTCCGGTACTTTTATAACACCCTGTATACAGGGTGTCCTAGACCACCCGTACACCCCTTTTATTTCAAAAACTAAGCATTTACTACTACACTTACTAGCATTTACTACACTACGCTGAGAGAGAATCATCTACTCGTTTGTGTGATACTTACATAAAAACAATTTAATGGCGCATGTGACATAATATTTTATGTAGAATCTAAACATAACACACATGACAAAAATATAAACAAATAGAGAAAGAAAGAAACAGCTGAAAATAAAATTTTTTTTCAGTTAAAAGAAGAAAAGAATAAATATAAGATATGAGCAATATATGACATGGAATTAAACTTAAATCAAACAGAACTAAAGAAGCACAATATTCCTTAATGAAAAATAAATTAAAATGTGAATTATTTCTATGATGCTTTAGAAAAGAGAAATTTATTAAATAATAATTTGTAATTAACGCCGTTTTTTAAACGAACATCCAAAGATTGAACTCGGATTGAAATCAGATAGTATGCAGCGATTCACGAATATACATATTAATCTATATATCAATATAGCAATCTAACAAAAATCAGTGACTTTTATGTGACATCAAGTGAATTAAATTTGATAATTTCTATATTGTTATAAATTACAGAAAAAAATGATTCATGATTATAATTTCTTTTTTATTCAAAAATATCGCTATTTGCTCATATAGGCGCAAAATAATTTGTTTGCATTAGTGCGCGCGTGCGTGTATAAATATTCGCACGAATGCACGCGAGTGTATATATGTTACATTTCTTTAAATATATTTAAGAAGAAGTATAGAGAAATAGACATGTAGGTGTATAAGAAAATTGTGCCATTTGATTTATTATAAATTAAAGATTGTATGAAATTTACAAAGCTCATGAGTTTCAAACAATTAATACTATATGTTTAAAATATTCATAATACATATTAATAATATTAAATTTATACATATTAATAATATTAAATTTAATACATATTAATAATATTAAATTTATATAATAATATTTAATTTATATAATTTATAAATACATATTAATAATATTAAATTTATAACAACAATTTATCATTCATATATATATATATATATAAAATTGTTATTATATATGTATATTAGGGTGGAGCGTTCAAAAAAATTTTTGAATTCTTATATGTTCGGGGGTAAAAAAAATGCGATTTGATGTAAAAACAATATTTGGAAAGTTTCATCTTGATAGGAGTTTATCTTCTGCCTCCAACTTTTATTAGATCTTAAAGAAAAATAGCCATTTGCGAAACTGCATGTGGCATTTATATTTTTTACAGCTTTTAGTTAAACAAAATTTTTGTGATTATCCAGACTTCACCACGAGGAGGTAGCTGTAAATCGAAGTCCATTTTCTTTTTTTTAATTTTTTTAATTTTTTAAGTTTTTTAATTTTTTAATTTTTTCGTTTTTTATTTTTTTTATTTAAAATCTTATTTTTTTTATTTTTCTTATTTTTCTTATTTTGTATTCTTTTAAATATATTATTTAATATTTTTTCTCGTATTTATCATTAAAAAATTTTTCTATTTTTAAAAGTTTTAAACAAACTTTATTTTTAAGCAAATATATTTTTGTACTTCTTTAAATTTTTAATTCAAACTGCGTTGAAAATCTGACTTTGTATCAAATTTTGGAAGAGTAGCTCTAGTAGTAATCCTAGTTCGTATAAAACCATCTCTAGCATTGTTTCCACATACAGAAGACGCAGCTTCGGTAACGAGTTTAACGCACCGTTCAACTGCTTGTGAGTGGCAGGGAAAATTCAATATATTGACTATCTCTGGAACGTTTCCAATCATATTTTTCAAGTTTTCGCAAGAAAGATTTTTTAAAAGCGGAGGGGCAGTTAAGTTCGGAAGTTGCCAATCAATCAATTCAGTGTAGTCTTTAGCGTCAAAATTTATTGTTGGTACTTTAAATATACGAATTTTGTTAAGAGCAGGGGTTGAATTAACTTTAAATTTCAGCACTCGTTCCATAGCAAGTTCTCTTATATGTTGCCTCTCATCTGCAATCATTGCAAGCAATATATTTTCTGGGTGTGCGAAGTAGCCGTTTCTCTGGATAACAGGATCAATTATGTTTTTAATTGCAGAATCGAAGATTCTTGACTTATAAATCATGTTCCACAAATGCAAAGTACCATGTCTACAAGTTGGTTTGTTTTTAATCTCAAACCAAACTGGACCATACACTTTGACAACAAACTGTGCCAAAGTTCGTAGATTTTTATTAGGATTTACACTTGAGACATATAATCGTAGAATTCGATTAGCTAGTGTTAACCATCTGGAATGATTAAGTTTTCCCGGATTTCTATTTGCTAGGTCGACAGATAAATTATTATTGGAAATCGCGGTAACAATTTCATATAAATATTTTTGGTCTGTGCTAAAATCAGCGAAGTCCATAAGCGGTAATTCTGATAAAATTGGTTCAAATAAAACTACCGGAAGCGTTTCACAAATTTGAAGCTGTCTTCCTATTGGTCCTGAAAATGCCTTTGGGCCAACTGTTCTCCCATCTAGTTTTAAAAATAAATGGCGTAATGGTAACTCATTACAGTGTAACATGCATATAAACCATTGTAAAGGTCTTTTCAGTTCCAATTCTAGTAATCGTATAACTCCGCCATTGGGGCCCGTATTCACAACAGTTCCATCACAGCCGATAACATTTAGGTTTCTGATATCAAATTTTTTTTTTACAAGAAATTCAAATAAATCAGTTTTAATTGCAAGGGCTGTGCTTGATGTTGCTGTAAAGTGACCGATGTATTTTGAACCTGGTTCCGAAAGAAGCACAATATGTTCTTCCAATACAGTTTTTCTTGCAAGCTTTTCTCCAATTTTTACTTGAGAAATAGTTTGATCTTTTCGACCATCAAAATAAATTCCAAGCAGTTCCAGATGTTGAGATGACTGTGAAATTTGAATTTCAGTTCGAGCAACTTTACGTGCTCTACGAATTTTACTTCGATCGACCACCAACGAAGAATGGTTCGGAGATACAATTTCTAAATCTTGTAAAGTGGAACTTACAATTATTGCTGCTGCTCGATCAGAAATTCCCATTCTGTCACAAGCTCTTGCTACATTAGGGAAAGCAATTCTATTTTGTTTAGCTGCCTTTGATCTTTGATTGTTATTCAGTGTAAAAGAAGATGATACTGTATTGGATTCGTCATCATTTACAGAATTTGATTCTGATTCTGTATCTGAAAAATCGATATCAACTGTATTTGATTCAGATGCTGCAGTTCGAGCTCTAAAAACACGTTCCTGCTCAGCAATTTTTCTTTTGTGAGTCTTTTGTAATTTTTTTGTAGTGGCTTTATCAATTGTTCCAATTACCATTTTTCGCGGACCTCTTTGGTCTAGTAAAAAAGATCTTTCTAATATTGGGACTTTATTTACGCAATTACACTTAGAAAAATTAATGCATTTACAGCAGCATATATCAAAAAGTTTGTTCTTATATTCCTTTTTAAAAGCTTCAATTTTCGAAAAATATAAATTTGGCTTTGCTGAGAATTTCTTTAGTTTTTGCATTTGATAATGGAATTTCTTGATTTTTGCAAGAGTTCTTTGAAAAGTTATAATTGGTAAAGATGCTTGTTCCCAAATAACCCTAATTTTATTTGCTAATATTTTGGAAATAGATTGAAAAGTCGGTTCTTTTGCTGAAATTTTGGAACTTTCCCGAATAAATTCGTAACATTTTGCCACATCAACGTAAGTTGGTAGTCGATTTTTAATGAAATCTGATGACTGTCCAAAAATAGGACACTTCAAAATATTACGGGTATTTGGCATTTTTCAAAGCAAATTTACAATAAAAAATAACAAAAGTATGCAATGAAAAATGAATGTATCTGGGATATGAGTAGGATAAAACGTATATATTTGCTCAAATTCGCTGTCGTCGATCGACTGACTTGTTTCCAGGCGCGTGATTCGTAGCAAAGCTGCCAGATCTCCGTCGCAAGCAACATGCAACACGTCGTGGAGGGGGTAACGAGGATGTGAGCGTAAGCGTACGTGTGAGCTCGACGCTTCGGCCAGCTTCGGATAGTAGAAGAGGACAGAATACAGTCTTCTGCCTTCTTCCTACCAACGAAAGCGACGGCCGTTGCGTGTCACCCGTCTTTCGTCGCTCGGTAGGAAGGAGATAGAAGACTGTATTCTATCTTCTTCTACTATCCAAAGCTATATATAGCCGAAGCGTCGAGCTCACACGTACGCTTACGCTCACATCCTCGTTACCCCTTCCACGACGTGTTGCATGTTGCTTGCGGCGGAGATCTGGCAGCTTTGATTCGTAGCCGAGTGACCAGAAAACAAACGAATATTACTAAAGAAAAATCGCAGATGTCCGTCGCCTGTTTGTTACGGCCTTGTCTCGCCGCCAATGTCGAAGCACTCACGCGCATTGTACACACACATGTACAAAATGATTTGCTCTTATATATTTTAATTAGTTTAATATGTTAAAATGTTATAATAATTTAAATTATTGACAAAAATGGAATTATAAATTTCAAGAAATTTTTAATTGCATCTTTTTTAAAATTTTTATGATTTTGCTTCTAATCAAATTTTTAAACAAAAGTTGGAGGCAGAAAATGAGCTCCGATCGAGTCCAACTTTTTCAAATATTATTTTTAAACATATTCGCACCTTTTTCGCCTACGAGCGTTGTAAAATTTGAAAAAATTTTTTTTTCTTACAAATACGCTCCACCCTAATATATATATATATATATATATATATATATATATATATTTATATACAGATATATACATACACGCGTGCATGGATTCGTAACGATCGCCAATATTTTTATCGCCTCAGGCGATTTTTTGCCTTTTCCCTCTGCGTGTCTTCGAAGTTGCGACCCTCTCGTCGCCAATTCCGGAAAGAAGGGTCATCCGCGGTGCACAAATCGGCAATTCGGATCGTGTTCCTTCCCAGATAGCACATGGACGTCCCATTGACGTCCAGTGGATGTCCGAGTTCGGACATTGGGACATCCAAAAGACGTGTGAATTAAGTTCGACGGACATCCATTGAACGCCCATAAGACGTCGGTTTGTCACAACTTCGGACGTTCAAAATAATACTTAAAAAAGGACCTAAAATGGACGTCATTTTCAGTGCCCTACTCTTCCAAATTATTGTTGAAATAAACATCAAAAATTCATAAACTCAGAAAAAAGTTTATATTTAATTATGTATAATTGTGTAGATATAATTATGTATGGATTTTGACCTAATTTAATCATATATAAAAAATTATTCTTCATTATACATAAATAAATCGCATTGTGCATCCTTTAAACATATAAAACATAAATTTTTTGGCCCAACAAAATTAAATAATATAATAAAATCATATAATTTATCTATTTCATATAAAACTTTACATAAAATTCATGTAAAAATTTTATTTATATTTATACTTGCATATTGCACTCTACATTTTAAATAGGTAATTTAAAATGTAAAGTGCAACAAGCAAGTTTAAATAGGTACCAGATTATTTTCGTTTATTCGCCGGACATTTACTTGTCCGATTTATAAAATCAATTTAATATCTGAAGCTCTTGCAATGAGCTCAGAAATTAAATTGAACAATATATTTTTAATTTTATTTATTACCCTTTGTAAACTTTATATAATTCTCATAACTAAAACTTAAATACGAGAAAGATAGCGCATCGCACGTCGCGTAGCGGTAAACGAACGAACTAACACATCCTTGTGTGCTCGTGCGAAACTTTGACATCCAAGATTGGACATCTTGTGGACGTCTAAATATTGGCCGTTAACGGATGTCTGGAATCGGATGTACGATAAACGTTCATTTCATGTCCATGGACGTGCAGATGTAAAATGGACATAAAATGAACGTCCATAGAATGTTCTGTGCTATCTGGGTTTACCGGGGTAGTAACGGTTTCATCGCGTGGCTGCTATCTCAAGTGACATACTTTTGCTCGTAAGAGAGGAGAAACTCTCATCGATGCTGGAAGAAAAACTGTGTATGATTTATCTCCGAGGAGACTAGTGTGATAACTCTCGAGTGTGGGCGACGACCTGCGAGCGCAGTGGGAGTTTTGCTAGTAACATGCCAGTGTATCATCATCGGGTGCAATGACCGTATTAATAGCAGGTGTGATCGAAGATTCGCTTTCGTGCGCGGCATTAGTTGGCGCGATCATGAACAAGGTCACTTAGATTGCTATAAATCCCAATGCGAGTGGCTAAGCCTTTAAAGGCCTTTGTATAATGCTAGGCAACAGGCAATAAGAACAGAAATATTATCTATTCTCTGCTCATATTGGCGAATATTTTCTATTCCGCGTTTTTATTGGTAAATAGTTTTTATTTCCTATTCCTATTGCCTGTTCCCTGTGCAAGGGCCTTTACACGGCGCATGACGTGCTATTGATCATCGCACTGGCATCGCTCGCGTGGTTAAAGTCTTAATGTTTCCCTAGTGTTGTGTTGATTTTACTGTTATTAATCCGATATGCACGCACATAACATGGCGAGATAAGCAATGTGATTATTAGTTTTCGAGCGATTATAACTGATTCCTTTCTACAATGGAATTTATCTAAAATAATTCAAAAAAGGGAAAGAAAAAAACAAATAACAACACTTATACCCGTTATTCATTTTCAATGTAAACACATTTTTCACACCGTTGCAAAAATTTATGTTTTAATCCAATATTTTAGCTGCCGTTTATCCTTCAGATGGAACATTTTAATAAATTAAATGTCAGCTACCTTGACATTTTCATAAATTAGCAGTATAATATTTTTTTGCCTTTTCTGTTTCTATAAAGAACGTAATTAAAATCAAAATTTATGGAATGCATAATTGTAAATTTTATATACGTGTCTCGTGTGCTACATATAAGTATATATATATTATGCGGAAAATAAAACTTTGAAATATATATTAGAATATATTAGAATATATTTCAATTAATATTACAAAAGTATATCACCTGGCTTTTTGTAGCTCTTAAATTATGAAAAATACTCTTGCAGATTTAAATCTAAATATTTGCTTTTTTTATTATGTCTTTCACACAGTGCAAGTAATTATAATTCTTCGGACAATATCAAGTTCGAAGTATCTATCAAATATACGAGTGGCTCAAGACGTGCCTCATGAAAGCAGTTCACTTCGACTGCTCAACGCATTGCCCTTTGATGGACGTCCTGCGCTCTTAATTTAATTTATTATACTATCTGTCCCGATTGTGTGCGAAGTTTTCAGGTATAGCGCCTCATAAATCAGGTCACTATAAATTTCGGCTCTACGAGCAGAGTAAAGCCCTTTCCACAATGTTAGGCAACAGGCAATAAGAACAGAAATAGTATCTATTCTCTGCTCCTATTGGCGAATATTTTCTATTCCGCGTATTTATTGGTGAATAGTTTCTATTCCTTATTTCTATTGCCTGTTGCCTAGCATTGTGCAAGAGGCTTAAGCTTTCGTATCGCTGTGTGATGTGCCATTGATCATAGTGTAGACACGTAGCTAGTCGTAGGGCTTGACAGCTTGAGGCTCTTCGATGTAGTTACGTTAATTTTGCGAGCCGCCCCAGTTTTCCGCGTTTTGCTCTTCTAGGCAACGTCGTCAGGAAATTATATGCGGCGGTATGTCGACAAGTGATCTCCTCTTCTTCCACGCCTCTCTCTCTCTCTCTCTCTGTCTTTGTTCTCCAACCGAATGTTTCATGTGTTCCTCAATTCTATCCTGTTAGTCAATATAATATACCACAGAGTACGTTTACTTCAAAAGTGATTACAAATTACTAAGGATTAGCAGGATAAGAGATTAATTTTTTATAATTGCAATTTTTTGCTGCGTATTTAAGTAATATCTTTTGGAGTGTTTTTTTCATATATATATATATATATATATATATATATATAGAAGATATACCATATATATATATATATATATATTTCTTTCTAACTATCTCAAAATACTTTACGAATAATAGTATTTTTATCTTCTATTCTTTAGCATTCCATTTCAACAGATAATTTTTCTGATAATCAATATATTTATTTACATCAATCATATACATGTCATATACATGTGTTTCTACTCATGTATTATAATATACAATGAATTACACCACTAGTGTAACGTATCATTTAATTTATCCTTTATCTTTTGTTGTTATATGACTTTATAAAAGCTATAGAAAATATTTATCATTCATAATGTACACCGCATTTTAACTATTATATTTAAATATATATTTTTTAAATATTGACACGTAACATATATACACAGATAGATGTGCGTGGGAGCGATCTAACGTATGAAAATAACGCGTCACGCGGATATATATAATTTCGATCGATATGTCGTGACGGAAATTATCACTGTCACCCTGAGATCAAATCTACTCCTGTTACGTAATCTCCGCGTCATATACTTACGAGTTTCCAATTTCCGTTGTCGATACTTACACGCTGTTTCTACTTCGCCTTTACATAATACGTATACGTGACGTTGTTGCGCAAGCCACTGTCGTAGACAAGAACCTCCTATCAGCAAACTACTGTCGCCAAATATCTTACGTTTTTGCTCACGATATCAACCTGTCATTCCTACCAAAACTCGACTCTCGCGACAGGATAGTGAACATCTCTGCCTGCTTCGTGCGTTCCTCTCCTTTCCCCGTTCCACCTCACTCGAGGACGGTTTCTCCGCTACTCTTCCCCGTGTTCTCTTTGTCTTAGTTCTATGACCCATCGTCGTCTTTGGACCGCAAATCGAACGAGAGCAAATTAAATATCTATTAGTCGACCAGCAAGTTCGGAATCTTAATTGCAGTCAATTCTACAGTTTGCTCACAAGTAGGACAATTAACACGTTTTATCCACGCTACAAAGGTGTTTGGCGCGTGGGATGTTTCTTGCTGGAGATGTGAAATTGTATTAAAGAGAGAGAAAATAGTGCTGCCAGGGTAATCCTGGAGTAGAGGTCTTTCACCGAGGTACGAGGTTTCTGCGGCGAACAAAGTACATCATGAATTTTATATTATGTATTAATAAGCATTATTTTAATTAGTATTAATTATTATTTTATTATTTACAACAGATATACTTATTGGATATATTTATTTAATAACGTAGCTAGATCAAAAATTTAATTTCTATAAACTTTATTGAGTTATAATTGCCAGTTTAGCATAATTAGAGGTGATATTAATCCAATTTGAAATTCGCAAAATTAAAGTAAGCTTAAAGAAAACAATTGGCTGTTAAATTATTAAATCATTCATGTTCGCTTCATTATTTTCACAATTGACGTAGATGCTCTAAAACGTTCGAAAATTTGGAGAAAAGCCAAAAACAGCAACGTGATTATTTTGTTCACATGCGATAGACGTGACGAGAACGTGATGTTCCTGCGGAATGAAATTCCGGAGTCGTCAGAGCGTTTTAGTTACGAAACAGAGGATGTTATCGCATAGGAAGAGCAATAATGATGAATCACAAAGTCACACGAGGGATTGTTGGGAGCTGCTCGGGAGAATGGAAGAATACAAGGGTCGAACGGGGTCGTAAGGAGCAAACAAAGTCGTATAAACGATGTGCTAATGTATAGACACTTAAGATGAGACTGTGTAAAGAAGTGGAACGAGTAATAGACCGAGAGCTGACGAGCCCTGAGCACGTCATGGAATTCCAGTAGACGATATTCGGTGTGAATGCGAGTAAAGATGCAATATGCCGCTCGTATAGAGAAGGTCGTTAGGTCGGGGTGCGTTTACTGCTGCGCGGCTACAACGATCTGCACCGATCGATCGCGGGATGTCATCTTAGTCGACGAGACTGAGCCTTAGCCTCACGATTTGCATACGCGGCGTTTCACGTCACTCATTTCCGGTTGCGCGTTGCAAAACTTTTGACAGTCGAGCTATTGGCCCACTCTATATTTAATCGCATTTAATCACATGTACATTTCGACTACATTAGTAGAATTTTGTTATAAAAATAGCAATCTTTTTTTCTTATATAGGGGAGACCGAAATTAGCATCGAAAATTGGATTTTTTAAAATTTATTTATCTTAATCTAGGATATTTAATAAAAATATTTTATTCAAAAGAAAGCAAGAGAGAGAGAGAGAGAGAGAGAGAGAGAGAGAAAGAGAAATTTAAATATCTACTGTAAATAAAAATTTTATTAAATTATTATTCGATATGCAACTTAATGATAGTAGGGGAGACCGGGGACAAAAGTAAGATTTTTGTATTATAGGTCATTAATTAATTATCGTTAGAGATATAAAAAAAAAGATTATGTGTTAAAAAACTCCATTTATTGCTCTATTACTATACCTATGTTTCAATCTCAAATGATAAATATTTAAAGAGTTATTATAGCTTTTCGCAAGTACGTTGATTGTTACTTTTGTCTTGGGGACCGAGGACGAAAGTAACATAGTCTGGGGATGAAAATAACAGTTCTTATTTTCGGGAAAATAAAATAAATATGACTTTTTTCAATTTAAGGCAACTTTTATTATAAATTTGTATTATATTATATTGAAATAAAAAATAAAATAAATATTTATTTTTATCATCTTTAAAAAACTTAAAAGAAATAATCTTCGTTAAGCAAAATAATTATAAGTAATATCATAAAATAATTATACTTAATATCACACCAGTTTTGTACTTTTTTAAGTCTAAATAACAGTTTAATTCGAAATAATAGTGTAAAAATTGTATGATAACTACTTATACAAAAGAGATCGGTATCTATTCCGAATCACAATTATGGCATACGTAATAAGAATCGCCTTTGGTACAGTTATTATGGGACCAGCCCCCTTACACTCTAAGCATTGAAACATGTTACTATCGTCCACAGAGTGTCGTGTTACTTTTGCCCATAAACACATTTTTTAGAATAAAAGCATTATAACTTAAATATGGTGCAAGACTTAGCCAAATCAACTATAAAAACTTATGAATACATTTTAGAAGAATGCACCGGCAAATAATTACGTCAATATATAAATTTTAATTAGGCATAGATACAAAAAAATTAAAACAAAAAATATTTAGGTGAATAATGTAAATACACTAATTTCACTCCTGCATGTGCAACCGACGTGATCGTTCTACAACAATTAGCTGAAAAAGAAGAGAATCGGGGCGTACGCATTTGACTATATAGTACAAATTATTCAATATATTGTGTAGTTTAGTAGGAGGCTTGTTACTTCCATGACGCTGTTACTTTTGTCCCCGGTCTCCCCTATATAATAAAAATAATATAATAAATATAATGAAAAAATATAATATAAATATTATAAAATATAATAAAAATAATAAAAAAATATGATAATAAATATATTCGTGAATAATGCTTTCCAAAATTATCCAATATGAATGAAATTCTAATTATGATTTTATATAGTTTGCATTCTCTACATTTAAATTTCATTGTAAAAATAACTATTTCACAGAAGTTATTTAAATAACACATTTACGTGAAAATTTATTAATTAGAATATCTCTACATATATATTTCACGATATGCAATCATCAAAACAGACAATCCAATTTTTTGCAGTTATAGTTATAACGTTACAATATGCGGAGAGAATATAAATTATAGCTGCTACATATATTTTATCTACGATTATATACATTTTTACGGCCCTGCTTTGATGAAAATATGACAACGATAATTATTTGACTGTATTATAATGTCATGCTATTCAAATGAATAATTAGTTCGAATATATCAGTATGATGCTGAGAATATGGATATACGCTGAATCATCTACTCGTTTGTATGAGAATTACATAAAAACAACTTAATGGCGCATGTGAAATAAAATTTCATGTAAAAATGAAGAAGAGTTTAAACATAACATATAACAAAAACATAGATAAATAAAAAAAGAAAGAAATAATTGAAAATAAAATTTATCGAAAAAGAAAAAAAAAGAATAAGTAAAATATATAAGCTCAACAACGTGTGTGTGTATGTGTGTGTGTGAGAGAGTGAGAGAGAGGGAGGGGGGAGAAAGAGAGAGAGAGGAAGAGAGAGAATTTAAATATTTCCAAAGAATATGTAACATATTCCAAAGAATATGTTACGTATGATTACAATAAAATTTAGTAAAGTGCACATTATCATATAGCTTTAAGTTAGAAGTTTCAATAAAGCACAGGAAACATTAATGGTTTAAATTTGTTTAATATGCAATGTAGTTTCAATGTAAAAATAATATTGAAGGGTATATCGAGTAATATTAAATTTGCGAAAAAAATAAATAAATATGCTCGCATATTTGATTTGTTTAATGTTACAAACGATGCGATTATATACCTGCAAGGAGAGATCTCGTATATTTGAATGGAACAACCATACACACACATTTGGAAACAAATACGAGATAACCGTTTTAACGAGGAACCGTCTGGGCTGTCAAGGTTCACCTATCTCAAATGAACCAAATTAAACTTTTGTTTGCTTGGCCTCGTGGTGTCAGTGACTTCTAATATTTCGTGACACCATACGTTTACGACCTCATAGACAATGTTCATGAACAAGCAATGCCACGCTGTTAAAAAATAAAATCTTCCAATTCTTTTAGTGACAAAACTACGATTCTATGCTTACAAAGAAATAATTTAGATTAGTAAACAAAAGAATACAAAAATATTAAGCTGTATGTATACTATGTGCACTTTTAATGATTTTGAAAAATAATTAACTTAGAAAATTATTATTTTGATATTTCTAAATATTTATGTATCATTTTCTGAGAGATTCATTACATTAGTATACTATTCATTTCTTTGCAAATAACTTTCTTCACATACTTTCTTTGCTAATAACTTTTTAATAAACAACAAGCGCCGGCTAGTATCTTTACAAGAGTACTTAGGATAATGATTTTGATGATAAATAAAGGTAAATATTGGCATAAGGTAAACCCTCGCAAAAATCATTGACCATGTTGTTAGAAGAATATAGTCTCGAGCAAAAAATTTGCTATCGCTCATTGTTTATTAAAAAGTTATTGATAAAAGATATGACCATGCACACAAAAACTAACATTTCATCTATCTTTTATAAAGCATAAAATCCAAAATAATTGATCGCAAAATTATTATGCACAATCAATTTTTTTATTTGTATTCTAAATAGATATTTAATATTTTAAATTGCATAATTTCTTACACGTATTACTTTACATGATTTCCCAGATCGTTTTAGTACAACAGTACGTGCTAATAATCTGTAACTTAAGTCGTCACGTCATCACTTTTTATCTTTAATTTTGATCTAGGTTCAATACTGCCATATAAATGACACTACTATATGATATATCACGTAGAACTAAACTTAAACCTAGGAGAACTAAACAAACACATAATATTTTTCAATGACAAATATTTTAAATATCATGAATTATTTATATTTTATGATGCTTCAGAAAACAGAAACTTATTAAATAAATTTATAATTAACGCCCTTTTTTAAACGAACATCCGTAATTTGAACTCAGATTGAAATCGGATAGCATATAGCCACATACACTACTAGCGGTTCACGAATATACAATATATATATCACTCTAATAGAAAGCTGTGACTTTTATATGACATTAAGTGAATTAAATTTGATAATTTCTACCGTTATAATTAATATTGTCATAAATTATAGAAGAAAGTGGTTTATGATTATATAATTTATTTTTTACTTAAAAATATCGCTATTTGCTTATATAGTAGGCGCAAATTAATTTGTGTGCATTAGTGCATGCGTGTGTAAATATTTGCACGAATGGGCGCGAGTGTATATATGTTACGTTTCTTTAAATATGTAAGAAGTATAAAGAAATAGACATGTAGATGTATAAGAAAATTGTGCCATGTGATTTATTATAAAAATCAAAGATTATATGAAATTTACAAAGATTATGAGTTTCAAACAATTAATAATATATATTTAAAATATTAATAATACATAAATAAAAACATCAGTGAATTGCAGGCTAAAATGAATCCTTGTAAATAATGCACGTGCATTTAATTATATATTATTAATATACATAAGCATAAATTATAAATCAATAACTATAAACATTATAAAAAGCTATTGGTAAGAAAGATATATAGATGTATTCGCGTCATAATTGTTACTTTCAACGGATATTATTGATATTTTACAAAATTCTGAAAGTAATCCTGTTGACATTTGATTTCGAGAAAGCGTGTTCGTATCTTGCTTTGAATATTTGAAATATATTGGTGCATACATGTGTAGCTTTCTACTAATTCGCTTATCTAAAACAGATTATGTCGGTGTTAAATATTAGTGTAAATAGCCAATAATCAATTATCAATAAATATTATATTAAATATATTATCTCGTGTATGTGTATATATAAATATAATTATATTAACCCCTTCACTGTCAGGGACCCCTATAGGGGCCAAACAAATTCGTGCCACTTTTGCTTCATGGCCCTTATAGGGGCAACTTAAAAAAAACATGTTATTACTGTTACTATTTGATTGTCCTTGAGTATTTTAAGGTTTCTGAGGTCGCTGAATTCGAATCTGAAATCAGAATTTCGAACTTCAAAATGGCGGATCAAAATTCAAAATAATTTTGGGTTTGAATAAAAATAGGTTTCTTATCGTTTCTGGGGTCGCCGAATTCGAATCTAATATCAAATTTTCCAAATTAAAAATTGCAAATTTAATATGGCGGACCAGAACAAATAGTTGCCATACATAAAAGATGTACACTTTTTTCTTCAATTACTTATAAATCCCGCTATCTGCCGAATCCAGAGTCACGAATTATCAAATCAAACTGTTTGCACAGAAGTGGAAACGTATACCAGTTTTCAAGAAATAAAAAAAATAAAAAAACGGAGTCAATAACCGCCACGTTCTCGATTCGTGACTCTGGGTTCTGCAGAGAGCGGGATTTAAAAATAATTGAAGAGAGAAATATACAACCCTTATGTATGTCAACTATTTGTTCGAACTCTGATCCGCCATATTGGATTTGCCATTTTCAATTTGGAAAATCTGATATTAGGTTTGGATTTTGCAACCCCAAAAATGATACACATTTTTATTGAAATCCAAAACTATTTTGAATTTTGATCCGCCATATTGGATTCATCATTTTGAATTTTGTAATTCTGGCTTCAGATTCGGATTCGGCGACCTCAATAATATTTATACTGACGTATTCATGCAATTTTAAAAACATTTTTCTTCAACACACTTTTGGCACGGAAAGTTTCTTTTCGCTGGACTGTGAAGGGGTTAATATATATATAGGGTATTCCATTTTAAAAAACGCACCTCGATAATTCTTCAACAAAGCATTTTCAGTAAAAATGTTTCAGACAAAAGTTGTATGGCTTCAAGGGGGACATAAGATGGTGTCATTAATTTGACCTTAAATAGTTACTTGAAGGTCACATAAAGGTCACCTTCAATTTTTTAAATGGAACTGCCTATTTTTTATTGCATATTCTTGCAGCTCATCTCAAGAGTTTTCCAAAACACTATAATTAAGTATTTTTCATTAAGTACTTTTCGAGTTGAGGCTTGAAATCATTTCTTAATTTTACATAAACTGTAAAATATCTTGTAAAATATTCATTTTTCGATTATCTTACCTTAATACTTTTATGTACAAAATAATGAAAGGAATCAATTGGTGTAAAGAAAAAACATAGTTGTTTCGAAGAAAAAATATGTAATTTGCAATTAACAATTCCATATTTTTTCTTAAAAACAACTATGTGTTTTCTTTACACCAATTGATTCCTCTCATTATTTTGTACATAAAAGTATTAAGGTAAGATAATCGAAAAATGAATATTTTACAAGATATTTTACGGTTTATGTAAAATTAAGAAATGATTTCAAGCCTCATAACTCGAAAAGTTCTCAATGATAGTGTTTTGGAAAGAGATAAGCTACAAGAATATGCAATAAAAAATTGGGATTTCCATTTACAGAATTCAAAGTGACCTTTATGTGACCCTGACAACACTCTTCAAGGTCATACTGATATCGCCATTTAATGCGTTGCTTGAAACCTTACAACTTTTGTCTGAAATATTTTTGTCTGCCGCGCTCAGTTTTTGAGATATTCGGCTGATACTGGTGGTCTGCGACACCCTGTGTGTGTGTGTGTGTGTGTACAGGGTGTCCCAATTTAAAAAACGCACCTCGATAATTCTTCAACGAAGCATTTTCAGCAAAAATGTTTCAGTCATATATACAGGGTGTATCTGAATGATGCACTAAACTTCAGGAGCGTATTCTAGAGGACAAAATAAGACTTCTTTTTCTTATGATCATGGGTCCGCAAATGAACCCTTCTCGAGCTAAAATTCGAAGATGTGTGAAATTGACCAAACACCAATTTTTATAGATAACAGTAAAATCACTTAAAAACTGAAAAAGTCTTCGAACCTGCCAGCTTGGCAAATTAATGTTTTCATGATAAGTTTTTATTTTTTCATTTTAGTGGCTTACTTTACTTCATAATTGACTGAGCTATACCAAATTTCAACCTTTTGCCATCTTTTTTTTCTGAAATACAGCCAATTTTCAATTTTTTCCCCAAACTTTAGGGGCCTCTAGCTCGGAGGGGGGGTTCATTAGCGGACCTATGTTCATAGGAAAAAAAAGTTTTATTTTGACCTCTAGAATACGCTCCTAAAGTTTAGTGCATCATTTCACAGATACATCTTGTATATAATACATACACAATAATCTTAAATATAATAGGAATAAATAATAATTATACATTATGAAAATTACAACTTTTTTTCTCAGAGTCAAAATTTTAGTTATCCCGAAAAAAAACTGGTTTATAAGTTTGTAAACATTTTTAATCAATTAATGCCGATTTTTATTTTAGATTTCGCATCTTCATAAAAAATTCAGCAATCAAATAAAATGACATCAATTTTAAAAAATTAGTAAAGCTTTAAATGTAAAATATAAATATAAATTTTTCGAACTCTTAAGAGAGAGTCAAATGCGAATAATAGTGCTTCAGTTTCAGAGATAATTAATTTTTTTTAAAATAAATCGTTATATACGGAATACATTTCTTTCCGCGACACGAAATAAATGAGTAAATCTCAATTCAAGACTTCTATTAAGATAAATCATTCCTGATCCTTATAGAAAAGCATAGGCGAAAAAATATCGTGAGAAAATTACAGAAACAAAAATCATTCTTTTATTGTACTATGTGTTCTATCATATTATGTGCATAGTATTGCACTATATTTTACTTAACAATTCTTTTGTCTGCAAGGAATGTTTACAAATAATTTTGTAAGTAATGACAAATAAAAATCTATAGAATTTAGAATTAGTGATTTTAAAATAAAATTAGAAACCTATACAAGTTACGGCTATCACAGAGAAAATATAATAATTGATATATCTAGCAGACTATTGCATTAATTCGTGTTAACCTATCCATCATTATTAAATTTTTGATAAATAAGTGACTCGTATAATATTAAGGTATGCGAATCACATTACGTAATACTCTCCCAATCATATTGAAAAATATTTAAATTTATTTAACTAAGAGCTAAACATCTAGATTAACTAAGATTTAAATCTAAAGCTTATAAATTCTCTTCTTAAAATTTATATAAATCGATTTTTATTAAAATCACTAAAGTTTCCAAATAAAGAAATTCTCTTCCTTTTTTGCTTTCACTTGCTCATTCTTTCCCACTCTGTCATTCACTAAAAATTATGTATTTTGGAAATAGTATATTTTCGGAAATTAGAAATAAAAAATGCTTATTTCATAAAAGAAAATAAATGACATTAATTTTTGCTTGTTACTTTGTGATACTGTGACATTAATATATTCTGTATGAAAACAAAAAAATCAATGATTAATAAATGAAATATTAGTATAATGATATTCATAAAATTTACCTTTACTTTCGCATTTCTTTCTTTCACAAAAAACCATAACTTCTTACATTCATTTAATTCAACTTGCGTAACATTAAAAAATTTATCTGTTAGGAAGTCGTTTATCTAAAACAGATTATTTTGATGATATTAAACAGCAATATTTGATGTCGCATCATGGTTAATTATTTTACACACACACACACACACACATATATATATATACATACATGAGCACATGCAATTTTTACCTTTTTGAGTTGTTCCGTAGAATACACATGATTAATAATTACAGTAAATGTTGCATACTCGCTGACTTGTCTATAACAGTAAAATAATAAATTTATTGATACACACATAAATTGTTGAATGATAGATATATATTTACGGAGAGAAAACTGTATTACTTAGGTTTTATATTCTCAAGATTGTGTAATATGAAACTGAGTACTGCAGGATTCCTTGCATGCTTCGCGATAGTAAAAAGAAAATAATTAACATAATCTTGATCGGAAAAATCTTTTAAAAACATAATCGATGTTGTACTATCATTTTTTATTAGATTTAAATAATCTTTGATAAATTGTGAATTCTCAGGGCAAGACAGATATTTTAAAAATTTAGTTTTAAATTTTTCTTTTCCCAGACGATATACTCCCCACCAAGGAGAATCTTCATTGCTAAGAGAATAGTACAATACTTTTAAACCTTGACAATATGTCCATTCTTTCCACCATGGCAAAAGCCTACGAGATTTAACAAAAAACAAATTCTGATATAAATGTTTTGCACATATTAATCTTATACTTTGATTAAATAATTTAACAAATTATAATTTCATAACATAACACAATAAATTTAAATTTTGATCTAATAATGTAATAAACATTGCACATGTATCTACAAAACAATTAAATTAAAATAACCGAGAATATACAAGAAAAATTACGTGTTTTTTTCGGGATCTGCGAGATGTCGATTTAAATTATGTTGGGCTTCTTCTATGCATATGCGATCATCAAGATTACATGCCCATTTCGCAGCCTCCATTCTTAAACTCTTTGTAAGATCATGTTCATTAGAAACTTCATCGTATTCAAGTTTATGAAGCAAATCGTACAGTAAGTTTAGCATTTTCCCCTAAATATATATATATATATATATATATATTTATATGTATTTATATTGTTACTTGATATAAATTTTATATTTTTCGATTCTTGCATTATATTTTGCCATACCGAGAGATATCTTGCGCAAATGTATTTTGCATGGTTTTATATATTAAGAACATTTTGTCTTAGTAAACAACTCTATATTTCTTTTTATAAAAATATCTATTATATAGCTATACTTATATTGTATACGTATTTACATTTGAATTTTTCTTACGTGCGTATTCACACATGCTTAACACATGCACGCATGTCCATATCAAAATATACATACAAAAATGCATATTTTGTAGACATATAGACACACATGTAGACATTATACGTATAATATAATTTAATAACTTCTTAATTTGTTTGTGTGTGTATTAAGCGCACAGATAACTAATGTACATATATGTTTCCTACTAATTTTTTTATCCAAAAATTAATAATATTTAAATCGTCATTATGAATATAATGCTGTGATTAAAAATGGTAACAATTTTCATATTTTTTTCTATTTTCCTCCAACTTTTTATAATTAGTACATACTCTATTCGAATATCAATTTACAAACAGATACTTATCATTCACACAAAATATATTTAAAAATCGTAATCAAATTTTTTTAGTTATATGTATTTTATTGTATGTATCTTTTCGGAAAATACTTAATAATTATTGTTATAAATGCACACAATATTAATATGTGTAATAAGTAATATGTTTAAAGCGTTTTAATATATTTAATACATCACATTGTTTATAATATTTGTTATTACCTTGATATTAAAATATATCGGTTCCCGAAATAGAAAGATATTGGACAGATATTCCAAAACTTTGAACATGGGATACCATGCCACGTAGTCTGTTTCTCGTGATAGATATTTCGTAATACTCCAGAATACAATGGAATTAAGTTGGTTTGTTATCATTAAGTGGAAAGCGTCATCGATAATTTGGGCACGATTCAGAACATGTATTTTCATATAATTTTCAGAATTTAGATAACTTTTAATTCTTCCCCAGTTTTCGATATCGTAATTGACTCGATAATATCCTACCGATAACAAATGAATATATAACGATTATAATTCTTTCAAATAGATTTATCAATATAAGTGTCTGTTTTTATACATTAACTGAGATAAAAAAATGTATCAAAAATTGTAAATAAATAGGAAGACCGGATTGTAAAATATTATATATATGAAATTACTTTGCACTAAAATTGAGTATGTATAATAGTTGTACAAGAAATTTTATATAAATTTAAAGCAATTTTTTAATTATATAAATAATGATCAATTTGCATTATATTACATAACATTATTTGTTATTATATATATATTCTTACAAAAACATAATCTGAAACTAAAATAAAAAAGTTTTTCTATATTCATTAATTACATGTTGAACGGTAGGTTATAAATGATTTAAAATCATGTAGCTTAAAATTTACACACATGCACACACAAAATGATATTTAATAATGCTATATAATATAAAATGTATGTATAGCCAAAATAATAAAATTGATAATAAAACTGATCTGCAATAGTTTGTTTTACATGGCAAATAAGTTGATTAAATTATCAAATAATAAATTTATTAATTAGATAAAAAAATTCTTATTTTTATGTATACATACATCTATATAAATTATATCTTACTTTAAAAAATTATTGTATATTTAAACAAACTGTTTAAGCAAAAGGAAAAGAAAGCTTTTGTTCTAATTAAATTTTAATTAAAATGTCCATGCTTAACAATATACAATATCAAAACAAACACAATTTTATTGAAGACTTAAATGCATTGCAGTCTCAAAAATTTAATGAAATTTTGAAATTACATATTTAAATTTAACACAGAAGATATTAAATCTACTATATATTTGTAAGAATAAATAACTTTGTTATTTAATATTACACAAAAAGTAGTATTTATCTTTGTTACAAATGATAATGTACTCTCTAAAAGTGAATCAATGAAAATACCACTAATTTTAAAATAAGATTTCACTGACAAGAGAAGCGAGTCAGCGAGTATTTCACTGCCCCCCACCCCCCTCGCCCACCTTCAGAGGAAACGTTTATTTTTTGTTACTTCATCTTATATCTCAATGATTATGGTCAGTGGAAGTAAAATTCATTGTAAAACCAGTAAATTTCACTGTAAAACCAGTAATCGCTAGTTCGTTCGTTTATCGCTACGATGCGCTATCTCTTTCGTATTTAAGTTATAGTCATGAGAATTAAAGTTTGCAAAGGGCGACAGATAAAATTAAAAATATTACTTCGATTTAATTTCTGATACAATCTGAACAGAGGAACGTCAGATACTACATCAATTTTATAAGTCGGATACAAATCAATGTTCGGCGAATAAACGAAAATGATCCATTGATGATCTATTTAAGATAACATGCAACTTTTAATATAAATAAAATTTTTAATATATTAAATATAAATAAAATGTTACTGATTGAAACAGTTTATATTACTAATTCTTTCAGTATAATGTTAGTGATTTACAGTGCTGTACTTATAACTGCTAAAATCAGTATTATTTACTGTTTATGTGATAATACACTGATTTACTTTTAGGGAGTAACAGAATATTTATTATTATATTTTATAGTTAATCATTTTGAATATAACAAGTAAAAAATGTTTAAATAATTTAGAAAATTATATATAATTAAAGTAATATAAAATTTTCATTATGTTATAAACATTATAAAATGTGATAAATTTGTTACATATTTACCAGTTTGTTGTATGTTAAATAGTATCCAGCCATCCTCTTTAAATTTCAAACGTAATCCAAAACTCAGTAAATAGTGCAATGATAGTGTATTATTTAAAGTACCAGTAAAATGATGATGTGTCTGTGTAGTATACGTTACAGGTATTTCAAAATTCGCCAATTTATTTAAATTTTGCATTAATACCTGTATCCATTCTTCAGAACAACTATATTCTTGTGTTATTTTCAATACAGGATAATATTTTTGTTCTGTCCAAAAATTATTTATTCGCCACATAACAAAAGAATTGTTTCCAGATATTTGTGGAGACGAAAAGTTCTTCAAAATTTCATCAAAATAGTGAGCAGGCTTGCTAAAGTTACAAAATTTGTGCAAAATTTATTGTTAAAGTGTCAAAAAATATTATAAGCAACATATATAATTACCACAATATTACCATAATATATAAAATTGCTACGTTAATTATACTTTTTATTTAATTTAATTAGTTATATAAATAGTTATGTAATTAATCATATGATTTATATTTTCCATAAATATTTGATATGCTATAGTTTAAACTATAATTTAACTATAGGAATAGCCTAACTTGATTATTTTTAAAAGATAAGTGTATGTGTAAATTGAAAGTTTATCTTGAATATTTAATGACATTGAAAGTAAAAGAAATTGTGTATGGTTAATAATAAAGTATGTAAGATATGATGTAAGTTCAAATAAAAATAACTATAAAATTTGAGACTTTTATGATATATAATCAATTATTCATCATATTTAGTTTTCTGTAATACAGTAATTATAGTCGTACAGTATATTACTTACTTATTCTTTACATATATGCGGATAGTCTCCCAAAATATTTCTTCAGTAACCACATGTTGAAACACACGCAATACACCGGATCCTACATTTACATCATTTATATCAAAATATAAGATAATAATACATATAAGTTAATAATAATAATTAGAATTATATATATATATATATATATATATATATATATATATATATACAGGGTGGCCCATTTTAATCCATCCAGTCGAATATCTCGAAAACCAAGCCCGGGAGAGAAAAATGTTTCAGACAAAAGTTGTTTGGTTTCGAGGGGGCCATAAGAGGGTACCATTGGTTTGACCTTGAAGAGTCATTTAAAGGTCACGTGAAGGTCAATTCAATTTTTTTAAACGGAACACCTTATATATTTTTGCACATTCTTGTAGCTTATCTCGAGAGCTTTCCAAAACACTATAATTAAGTACCTTTTTATTAAGTACTTTCCAAGTTATGAGGTTTGAAATCATTTCTTAATTTTACATAAACCGTAAAATATCTTGTAAAATATTCATTTTTCGATTATCTTACCTCCATACTTTTATGTAGAAAATAATGAGAGGAATCAATTGGTGTAAAGGAAACATATAATTGTTTCGAGAAAAAAGTGTAATTTGCAATTAACAATTACATTTTTTTTCTTAAAAATAACTATGTATTTTCTTTACACCAATTGATTCCTCTTATTATTTTGTACATAAAAGTATTAAGGTAAGATAATCGAAAAATGAATATTTTACAAGATATTTTACAGTTTATGTAAAATTAAGAAATGATTTCAAGCCTCATAACTCGGAAAGTACTTAATGAAAACTAACTTAATTATAGTGTTTTGAAAAGGTCTGCAGAAGGGCTACAAGAATATGCAATAAAAGTAGGGGGTCCTATTTAAAAAATCTAGGTGACCTTGCTCTAACCTTGGCGACGCCTCTCAAGATTAAACTCATAGTGCCAGTAAATAGTCCTTTTGAAATCCTACAACTTTTATTTGAAACATTTTTGTCTGAAATGCTTAGTTTTCGAGATATTTCACCGTCCCGGTACTTTTTATGCACCCTATATACATGGTGTTCCACTCTAACATTCATACCGCAATAATTCGTAAACATGGCTTTTGGAAAACAAAAGTTTTAAATAAAAGTTATAGGGTTTGGAGGGGGAAAGAGGATTATATTGAAGAATATTAGTTGGACCTTGGATGTAAGTGTCAAGGTCATGTTAAAGTTAATTTAGTTTTCTAAATGAGACTACTCTCTCTCTCTAATTTGTCTATGTAAAATAATTCCTCATATATTCCATGTAAAGTACTATAAGAGTAAGAGTCATAAATTGGATGGTTCATGAGATATTTTATCTCTATATATAAAAATGAATGTTTGTTTGTTTGTGTCTTATAGGAAGCCACAGTTTAGCTCTAATCATATAGGTTGCTTCGGATGAAATGCTTCTATGAACTCCTGGGAAGGTTTTAGTCAACATTCCGTAATGATACATGAAGCAGTGTTCCGTTACGATGCGTTTTTATCACTTTTTGAATTGAATGAGATTGCATACTTTCGGGTGCTGTTAAAAATGATTTTTTTAGGCGTAGCAGCGCGCGCAGGGTACAACTAGTACTTTATATATGTTGACAATTTTATCTAAATTATAAAGTATCTCATGAAATATTTATTTTTCGATTATCTTATTCAATATTTTTATACACAAAATAATGTAAAGAATTTGCAACATACAGCTACATATTTTTTTTAAGAATAATTATGTGTTTTCTTTATTAATTTTAATTAATTTCTTTCATTGTATGCATTGATTTGTTTGAATATTAATGTAAGATAATCGAAAAATAAATATTTTATAAAATATTTTATGGTTTATGTAAAATTTTGACAATTTAAAGTATAAAATATCTTGTAAATTATTCAATTTTTGAATATATTATCCTTATAACTCTTTATGTGGAATATTATAAGGAATTGTTTTATGTAGACAAATTAAGGTAATCTCATTAAAAAGAACTAAGTTGACCTTCACATGACCTTGACACCTACATTCAGATGGTCCAATATATATTAATATTCCTATCTTCTTTCCCTTTCCAAACCCTACAACTTTTATTTAAATTTTTTCCAAAACGCATTGTTCTCGAGTTATTACGGTGTAAATATTAAAAAGTGAGATCTACACATTTAAATATATAAGTTTTACATATAACGCCTAACTTTTTAAGCATAGTCAAAACTCAATTTTTAATTATATCTTTACCTTTAATGTAATGGGGATTTTTGAAAGCACTGTTCAATGATGTATTATAAAGTGATGTATCATATTCAGTATCAAAATGAAGGGATTCTTGTTGAAACTGTACCACAAACAAGTCTATTATTCGGGCATTTGGGAGAGCCTATAAAAAATAATTTTAATGTATTTAGTCATTTAATATTAGATTTACATACAGCAGCAATATGTACTAGGGCTACTACTTTCTACGTAAAAAATTTTATTACTTATACTCTTAAAATATAAAATAAATAATATTAAAATAATCTTAAAATATAAAATAAATAATTCAAAAATAATGTTAATAATAGTAAAAATGGCTACACAATATAACTTTTAAATTAAATATTTCTTATTTATAAAATATAACAAAATTATCTTATTACACAATTTCCATATGTATACATAGCATATGCTTAACTTTATAATAACTTTATCTATAATTTATGCAATCTGAATGATAATTTCTCTTTTATTTTATATAATAACTTAAAGATTTCGAACAAATGTAATATATATATATATATATATAGTGACTTTAATACACATATAAAAGAAACACAAAAGTATAAGAACATTTTATCTATGTTTGTTACTGATTTACTTGGAAAAATTAGCATTTTTTAAAATTATCATTTTTCTTTGTAAATATAGAATCTTCGCGTAATATTCTAATTCACAAAAAAAATGTATACATTCTGATAAAACTAAAATTATAAAGAGCTTTTGCATTATATGTATATACATATATCTTTATGTTTAACTCAAACCTTGCTCATTTGCAAATAATATGATACATATATATGTATATCTATCATATTGTTTGCAAGTGAGCAAGTTTTGTGCTAAAGAATGCTTAAATTAATTACCTTATCGGTGACATATAATTCAAGAAATGCAACAATAGCCTTATTTAACAAAGAGGATAACGACCAACGTGGATTTGCATAATAAAGACATTCCTGTACTACTTTATGGGCTATGAAGTGAGCAACTTTAATTTTACTCGTAACAGAATCGACATTCTCATTGTAGGTAACATCTGCTTCTCTGAAAATTAAAAAAATGTTTTATAGAAAACTTATTACTGTTGAAAACATTTTGTGCTTACAAATTTAATATAATTAAATAATTCTATAAACTAACACATTAATTATACAGGGTGTATCCTAAAAAGTGGGAAGTATTGCAATGGTGGATTCAGGACACAAAAATAAGAGAAAAAAATTTATATAAACATATGTCCGATATGATCTTGTTCCCGAGTTACAGCCCTGTTTTATTTTCCAATAGAGTTAAGATAGCATGGTAGATGGATAGACCGTCCTATTGCCTGGCCAGCTCGCTCTCCAGACCTGAATCCACTCGATTATTACTTGTGGGGGCATCTAAAATCCATTGTTTATAAAACATCCATTGACAACGTCGAGATACTTCGTCAACGTGTTGAAGATGATTGTCGGGAAATTCGAGCAATACCCGAAATTTTTGAAAAAATCAGATAATCTATGATGAGACGTGTTGAAGCCTGTATTCAAGTTAGAGGTAGTCATTTTGAGCACTTCCTGTTACCTTAACTATCTTAATTCTGTTGAAAAATAAAAGATGCTATAACTTGAAAACAAGCTCATATCGGACATATGATTATATGAACTTCTTCTCTTATTTTTGTGTCCTAAATCTACCATTGCAATACTTCCCACTTTTTAGGATACACCCTGTATATTAATGTTTTATGTCTGCGCGTATGAATGACTCATTACGAAATAATACGATATTTACTTAATATATACATGTTTTTAAATTTTGATTGATAAGGAATATGAAATTTTTAATATATACGTTATTTAATATTTTATGTTTTTAATTTATAATTTTTAATTTTGTGATTATAAAATACATATAACATTTTAATATTATTTTTCGTATAAGTTGATATAGATTAAAGATATAATAAACATTTAGATATGTTTTTCTCATTGTCTCATACAATTTTATTTATTTTTTAAAATATATTCAAATAATATTTTGAAAATAGACAAAATATATGCAGATAATTTTAGGAACCAAAAATTATTATTCTTCTTTTATCTTTCAAAATATATTAACATTTTTTAATTATATATATACAGGATATCCCATTTTAACTTTCACACTCGAATATCTTGAAACCATGGCGGTTTCAGTGAAAATGTTTTAAATAAAAGTTGTATGGTTTTAAGGGAGCCATAAGATGATATCATTGGTTTGACCTTGAAAAGTCGTTTGAAGATCACGTGAAGGTCACCTTCAATTTTTTTAAATGGAACATATTTTTTATTACTTATTCTTGTAGTTTATCTCGAGAGCTTTTCAAAACACTATAATGAAGTATTTTTCATTAAGTACTTTTCGAATTATGAGGCTTTAAATAATTTCTTAATTTTACATAAACCGTAAAATATCTAGTAAAATATTCATTTTTCAATTATCTCACCTTAATACTTTTGTGTACAAAATAATGAGAGGAATCAATTGGTGTAAAGAAAACACATAATTGTTTCAAAAAAAAAATGTAATTTGCAATTAACAATTACATTTTTTTTCTTAAAAATAATTGTGTTTTCTTTACACCAATTGATTACTCTCATTATTTTGTACATAAAAGTATTAAGGTAAGATAATCGAAAAATGAATATTTTACTAGATATTTTACGGTTTATGTAAAATTAAGAAATTATTTCAAGCCTCATAACTCGAAAAGTACTCAATGAAGAAATACTTTATTATAGTGTTTTGGAAAGCTTTCGAGGCAAGCTACAAGAATATGCAAAAGTATATAGGATGTCCCATTTAAAAAATTGAAGGTGACCTTCACGTGACCTTCAAACGACTTTTCAAGGTAAAACCAATTACATCATCTTATGGCCCTCTTAAAATCATACAACTTTTATTTAAAACACCGAAATCGCCATGGTTTCGAGTGTGAATGTTAAAATGGGGCACCCTATATATATATTTATTTATTTATAAATATATATATTTTTTTATAAATATGTATACATATATATTTTTATAAATATAAATATATATATATATATGTATACAGTGTGTCTGGAAAGATTAGGTCAATAGAATAGGAGGTGAAAAAGGAGCATGAGTAGAACACATACTGTAAATAAATTTTTTTCGTATTCTTTATGGTTTAGAAAATACAGCGCTTTATAGGGGTGCATAAAAAATGTTGAAACCCCTTAATATTTCGAAAAGTACGCATTTTCGAGAAAAATGTTTTATACAAAAATTGTAAGGTTTTAAGTGAAGCATTACACAGAAAAATTAGTATGATCTTGAATAGCGTTCTCAAGGTCACGCCGGCGGTTCTGTAACTTTCAAGCCTCATAACTCAAAAAGCACCTAACAAAAACGTATTTCCTTATACTGTTTTGGAAAGTCCTCGGGATAAGCTACAATAATATGCAATAAAAACTGAGGATACCCATTAAAAATTTCTAGGTCATCTTTACGTACTTTCGAAATATTAAGGGGTTTCAACATTTCTTATGCACCCCTATAAAGCGCTGTATTTTCTAAACCATAGCGAATACGAAAAAAATTTATTTACATTATGTGTTCTACTCATGCTCCTCTTTCACCTCCTATTCGATTGACCTTACCTTTCCAGACACCCTGTATATATATATATATATATATATATATATATATATACACAGGTATATACAGGGTGACCCATTTTAACTTAGCCAAATAACTCGAAAACTAAGCCCAGCAAACAAAAATGTTTCAGACAAAAGTTGTATGGTTTCGAGGGGGCCGTAAGATGGTACCATTGGTTTGACCTTGAAGAGTCATTTGAAGGTCACGTGAAAGTCACTTCAATTTTTTTAAATGGAACACCCTATATATTTTTGCACATTCTTGTAGCTTATCTCGAGAGCTTTCCAAAACACTATAATTAACTACCTTTTCGTTAAGTACTTTTTGAGTTATGAGGCTTGAAATAATTTCTTAATTTTACATAAACCGTAAAATATTTTGTAAAATATTCATTTTTCGATTATCTTACCTTAATACTTTTATGTACAAAATAATGAAAGGAATCAATTGGTGTAAAGAAAACACATAGTTATTTTTAAGAAAAAAAATGTAATTGTTAATTGCAAATTACATATTTTTTCTTCAAAACAACTATGTGTTTTTTTTACACCAATTGATTCCTCTCATTATTTTGTACGTAAAAGTATTAAGGTAAGATAATCGAAAAATGAATATTTTACAAGATATTTTACGGTTTATGTAAAATAAAGAAATTATTTCAAGCCTCATAACTCAAAAAGTACTTAACGAAAAGGTACTTAGTTATAGTGTTTTGGAAAGCTCTCGAGATAAGCTACAAGAATGTGCAAAAATATATAGGGTGTTCCATTTAAAAAAATTGAAGTGACCTTTATGTGACCTTCAAATAACTCTTCAAGGTCAAACCAATGGTACCATCTTATGGCCCCCTCGAAACCATACAACTTTTGTCTGAAACATTTTTGTTTGCTGGGCTTAGTTTTCGAGTTATTTGGCTGCCTAAGTTAAAATGGGTCACCCTGTATATATACATGTATATATATATATATATATGTATATATATATATATATATATATATATATATATATATATATATATATATATACATATATATACATATATATTTTTAATTACCTATAAATAATAAGGCCCATTTTTATGATGCTTTCGTTTTCCGGAAAATCCGGAATTGCAACATGATTTATTTGCCAAGGTTTATTTAGGCGTTTCCATTTACCAAATAAGTATAGAGTTATATTTTGAACAATTTCGTGTGCAAATGCGCAGTGTATTCTACACCACATATCAACTTTGACCTTACTTTCACTTGGACCAGGCATGAGAGATAAATTAGCCCGGTTAACAAATACAAAATAATTAGGCCTTACAAACGTAGTATGAAAATGTGTTATCATCGTCATATTTTTATCATTCATTTCCATTTTTTGTATCGGTATATTTGATAAAACACTATAATTTTGATAATGTTCTATAATAATATTATAGGCGGGCGACGTAAATACAGCAAATTTGAGCAAATGTGGAATCATGTGTTGGATCCCAATATTATCAACATATGTTACGAACCTATCACATTTAGAAATATGAATTAACGATAATAAATTTTCGACAATTACATAGAAATATTAAAAATTGAATAAAAAGAAGATATACGGATGCAATTTATATATAAGAATAATATATATAAAAAATTATGGCATAGAGTTCTTCTTACTCTTTTGATCTATATCTTGTATAACATTACGTAATCTAATAATGATTTTGATAGTATTTTGACATTAGTAACACGTAATGGTCATGAAATGTTTATTTTAGGATATAGGAATACAGGTACAAAATAAATAATTAATATTTTAGTATCAAAATTATAAATTTCAATAAAATTAAAATAAAAAAAAATTTCGTTCAATAAAATTAAAATAAATTTCAATATTACACAGTATTAGAACAATAACTTCTTTTAATTGATTTTAATTACTATATTGTGATTATTGACATAGATATATTACCTAAGATACATTCCATACATAATTTTATACATGTTAAAGAAACTGCATATTTTAGTAATAATTTGTTAAATAAATCATATATATGTTTTTAGTTGGGCAATTCTTCCGAAAACGATCATGCTCCGATTTGAGTCAAATTTTATAAATAGATTCCTTTTAGGTACAAAAGAAGTATACGAAAAGGATTTTTGGCGACTCGAAAATTAAGGCACTTTTTAAGCCCTTTTTCGTAAAAGTGAATATTACCTTTAGACAGCTTGTTCGAAACGGTAAATATCTAGAAATACGGCAACCTCACCAATGACCTTGGCTTTGACATATGATCAAGATCATGACCCTGAGTAACCTTCAATAAGTTTTAATTGATGGTGCAAACCTAACTTAAAACCTTACTTAATAATAACTTTAATTATAATTAGTTAATAATAACCTATATGAAAACGTACAATAATAGACCTCGTTTCGCGCTGACTCAGCGGTGATGTGGACCTCGCCTCGCGTGGAAAGTTGCAAACCTATGTAGAACCGGTAAACCTGCATAAAAGGAGACCCTGCTCGTATGACTGATGTTGTCAAGATCATCCTCCTGGGTAACATTCCAAAAGTTTTAGCCGTCGGTCATTGTTTATTAAAAAGTTATAGACAAAAAAAGTTTTATTAATTTCACAAATGTATGTGTACACACACACGCGCGCGCGCGCACGCGGGGGGGATACAAGGGAGGGCCTTCGGCCTCCCCTCCCGCAACCACCCCGCCGGTAGGAGCTGCATTGCGAAGAGTTCAATCACAATGGATATATGCTGTAAGTTGTAAAGCGAGGTCCACCTTGACTACCAGCGGGGTGGTTGCGGGAGGGGGGGGCCGAAAGTGATGTGGTGTAGACCTCGCTTCGCGTCGAAAGTTACAAATCTATGTAGAACCTTACTTAATAATAGACCTCGCTTCGTGCTGACTCAGGGATGGTGTGGGGTGGACTTTGCTTGGCATAGAAAGTTACAATCCTATGTTAATCGTATAACAATAAACCTCATAATGTACTGACTGCAGTGATTGTGTAGGCTGAGGCTCATTTCGCTTCGCGACATTTTAAAATTAGTTGAGAAACACGCATTTATACACATCACTCGTTACTGGCCAACTGACTCGGAATATTATGATCCAAAATAACTCTCAAGTAATGTAAACAATATAATACAATATATATGTAGTAACCAAAATAATTAAGAATATGACCATGACAATATATAGCAAAGTCATTTCGAACAAGCTGTCTAAAAGTAATATTCGCTTTTACGAAGAAGGGCTTAAAAAATGCCTAAATTTTCGAGTCGCCAAAAATCCTTCTCGTATACTTCTTTTGTACCTAAAAGGAACCTATTTACAAAATTTTATTCAAATCGGAGCATGATCATTTTCAAAAGAACAGCCCTTATATATATATATATATATATTTAATTTTATATATTTATATTTAATTGTATATATAAAGTGTTTATGAAAATTGAGTGATTGTTCATGATCTAATCAAATTTTGTTAGTGACTTCTGTGAAATATATGAACAAAAAAATTCATATAAACTTCATACAAATAATTCATACAAAATTCATACAAAAATTCATACATGTGTCTGGAAATGTTTTCGTTCCGAATTATTATAACTTTCAAAAAAATTTTTTTGATCTGTGTCATCAGCTATATATATTATAGATTAATTTTATGTTATAAATGCTTCCGTAATAAGCTTCGTTATTATAATTAGGCAAATATTAATAATGATTAAATATTAATAATGATTTCCTAAAGTTTGTTATTAGTAAACAGTATAAAAATGAAGTATTTGCCAAAATTTTAAATTTCAAATAAGCAAGTTCTATGAAAACAAACATAAATCTTTCAGAATTGTATTATTTAGATTTTGAAAACAATTCAAGACACTACCGGAATATTTGAATTCGTCCGACTGTTGACGATAAAATATTGTATAAGACGTGCATTATTGCTGATTTAATTAAATTAATTTTTATTTGCAGTTTACATTCATTTTAAAAATAATGATAATGATAATAATAATAAACTGCAAAATACATTTGTTACTAAAATCTTAAAAAACATATAATTAGGAATGGAAACTTTCCAGATAGGCACATGTCTATATAAGTCTTTTCTTAGAAAACACTTTTTAATAAATAGAATGATGTACCAGAATTGTGTCATCCTGTAATTACTACATATTTAATATTTTAACAGTTTAACAGTTAACTTACCATTGTTGTTCATCTTTTTTATAAAAGCTTTTTAGGCCTGTATCATCATTCATATTATAGGTTAATTTTATGATGTAACATCCCGGCAATACATTATCCAGGAATATATATTCGGTAATGTTCATCTCATTATCATAAGAAGGTTGGACCAGTTTATAAACGATCATTTCTCCATCACTAGTAAATTTTAATGGATCATTAATCATTATTATATCGTTAACACGTTTTACGTCGAAATACAATACTATTCTTCGAATTGATTGTGTTATCCTAATACTCATATTACAGTTGCCGACAAAAGTATCCTCTTTAACATGTGATATAAGAATATCAAATTTTTTCGGTATTATAAAGGATGATTGCATGAATGTGTATGTTTCATTTAGTTTGCTTATCTGGTAATCGATTGAAAAGACCGATACGATAATTGTTAAACTGCTACATAATAATAGTTTTACAAACATGATACTACTTTCTTAAATATCTGTAAAAACATTTTTAGTTAGAAAGAACAAACGGACAAATTAAATACAACGCTGTCTCTAGTCAAAGTTTAATAAGAGAAAAGAAATAAAGACAAACATATAGATGTACTTAATTTTTAACGACTTACTCTGTATATTGAGATGTATCACAAAATGTATGCAAATGAAGGTCTCCTTATAAGAATTAGCTGCAATAAATCAACGCTTTATTCATTTATTAATATGAAAACTATCATCAGTAATATGAAAAATATATATGCACAGTTATGACTTCTTAATATCTCGAGAAACTTCCAAAGACTGACAACACTTGGGGTACGCGATATTGTAATAAACACGTATGTCATAAACACACAACTTCTGAGGTCGTTAACAGACGTTTTGATCGAGAAACGGTATGTAATAGCAAAGCACGGTGCCGTTTTTCCCACTCCAAATACGTGCTAGCGGCCGAGAGCCGTAAGAAAGCAGGCCCGTCTATTTCGCGCCAATCTAAAGCAAAAGAGGCCACCGTCGTGTAGAATACAAAAATATTTATAAATATATATATTTAAATTTTCTTATACCGTTTAAAAGTAGTACATTCCTTCATCAAAAATTTGGGAATATTTATAATTTACAATATACATTCAAATAAAATTTTCTAAACTATATTCCGAGATTGTATCGGTAAATTGTCTTTGAACAAGTTAACGAAAAAACGTAACTTATTCACACTAGAGTATAATATTACAGTATCGTATATAGGAGAATATAAATCTAATAAATCTAATAAATAAATATTATTTATTAGATTTTTGTTCACAAGTTCTTTCAAATTTATTTGGATTTATGAATAAAAACAACAGGAAATCCCTTAAATCGATCAAATTAATAATCGTATCTTTCTTATAACGAAGCAGAGTTTTAAATTTAAATTGAGAAAGATTGTTTATTCATATTGTAGAATAGAAATATTATAGAGATAGCATGCTCCAGGAATTGTGCTACATAATTTATTATTAAATTAAACATTAACAGTACATTAATAACACACATTTATAAAGAATAATATTTACACCATTTAAAATATTAAAAATATATATTAATATAACGCACTAATTTGCATTTATATACAAGCATATTTAAATATTAATTATATATATAGCATTTTATAATATTAATTATACATAAAGTGTTTTATTATATAAAACATTAATAATTTTATATTATAAAATTGAAATTATTATTTGTACTATATTATTATCCACTACATTACATCATAAATATGTTACACATTAATATAAATATATGAGTTATATGTATTAGCAAGTAATAATTATTGCATTATGAAGTACATATATTTTGATGTACATATATTATTAACAAAATATCTCTACATATATTTCACGATATAATGCAATCAACAAAACACACAATTCCATTTTTTACAACTATAATTACACCGTTACAATATGTGAAGAGAATTTTGGGTTATAGCTCGAACATATTTTTATCTACGATTATATAGATTTTTGCGGTTCTGCTTTGATGAAAATGGAACAACGATAATTATTTGACTGTATTATAATGTCATGCTGTTCAAACGAATAATTAGTTTTCGAATATATCCGTATGATTCTGATCATAGAATATACGTTGAATTATCTATTCGTTTGTGTGAGAATTACATAAAAACAACTTAATGGCGCATGCAAAATAATATTTCATGTAAAAATGGAAAAGAGTTTAAACATAACATATGACAAAAATATAGACAAATAGAGAAAGGAAAAAATAATTGAAAATAAAACTTTTCGAAAAAGAAAAAAAATAATAAGTAAAATATATAAGCTTAACAACGTGTGTGTGTGTGTGTGTGTGTGTGTGTGTGTGTGTGTGTGTAACAGACAGAGACAGATACAGAGAGAGAAAGAGAGAGAAAGAAAAAGAGATAATTCAAATATTTTTCCTAATAACAATATGTATGAATTATGTATGATTACAATTAAATTTAATGAAGTGCAATTTATCATATAGCTTTAGGTTAGAAGTTTCACTAAAGCACAAAGAAATTACATTAATGGTTTAACCTTAATACACAATGTGATTGCAATGTAAAAATAATATTAAAGTGTATATCGAATAATGTACGAAAATAATAAATAAATAAACTTGCATATTCGGTTTTTTTAAAGGTATAATTTCATGGTGTCCCTTGCCGCAACGATGAGTGGTCACGTGACCGAATTTTCCTCCACTTTGTTTGCTGTTTTTGTCGCTAGCGATACCGCTAAAAGTTAAATTCAATCCAACTTTTAGCGACATTTTTTCGTGCAATAATTTGTGAAAATGAGTTTGAATATGGAACTGTAAGATGTAAGTACTATAAATAAATAAATAAATACAGATTTTTTTATATTTATTAATTATTAATGATTTAGTTTAGTTATTAATTTATTAATTAATATTTATTAATTTATTAATTATTACTTATTTTCATAAATAATGTGTGTGTGTGTGTGTGTGTGTGTGTGTGTGTGTGTGTGTGTGTGTGTGTGTGTGTGTGTGTGTGTGTAAATATATACATTTTTTTATTTTTTTTAATCATGTACTTTTGATTATGAATTATTTTATTTATTTATATTTTATTATATAACTAAGGTTAATGTGATGATATAAAGAAGAGTAAAGATTGTTGAAATTGCGATAATTTCATGGAATTTTCAGATAGCTATTGTACATACTTGTGGAATATGTGAAACAATTATTAATGAAAAGAACATTACGTCTCATGGTTATGCGGAAGCTTTTCCCCGGTTGTTTATTGATAATAATTTTTACCTCTATCCAGTAACAGGTGCAATATATGTGTGTGTGTGTGTGTGTGTATATATATATATTGTGACCGTTTATTTTTTTATGTTGGGCTAATGTTAATTGTGGCCGGTGATATTGGCCCACGGCACACCTTCGGCGCGATCTTTTCTCAAAATGTAAAACTCTAAAATTGCCTGGGCGCCAGGTGCGGGAATCCGCACCGCTCTAATAGAATCTCAATAAATTATATAATTTACAACACTCAAAAGACGAAAGAATTCGAAAGATATCGCGACGGACACTCGGCTAGCCCCGTATCGAAATTGGTAGAGGGGCGGTCCGTTTAATTAATTCACAAGGAAGGATCGAGAATACAAGGTGGCTGCAAATAAAACATAATATTTTAGTAACAAGAATAAATATATTTAACATGTGAATAAATTTCAATGTCCGACAGACTTGCGTAGATGTAAAGCGATTTTATAATATAGATTATCAGATTATTAGCCGGCAGCGACGGGCCGGCATTCGAGCGCGATCACCGCGGTATCGCGTATCACGCGGCAGAAAGAAAGCGCAAAGGAAAAGTCCCGGAATTCCGCGCTAAACGAAACTTGTTAGAGTTTCGGCAGCTACGGATTCCCAAATAATTTTTAACAATAAATACCGCGATATCGGCTCCTGTAATAGTATCCGTCGGTTGGGAATGAGAATAATTGATAATAATAATCGATTTACGTGCCGCGCACGCAGTTAACGGAATCGATTAAAGCGGCGAGTCGGATATACTGATCGACTACTTTAACGAACGAGTCGGGCGACTACGGACTTACATGCGATAACTAATTACATCAAAACGCGAATAATTGGACACCAGAATGACGTAACGAACGATTTGAGCCTCGGAAATATACGAGCCGACGCCGCGATGTAGCAGCCGGCCATCGAGTATCGCAATCGCCTTCGCGCGTGAGCTCTTCGTATCGAAAGTTTAACAGGCAAAGATTCTCACAAAATCACAATAAACGCAACCAGAGAGACAATTAATTCGACCGTCGATTACCGGCATTTTACGCGTTAACGAAAAGAATTTAGACCCGACTCGATTACTCAATAAAAGACACATTAAATTCAACGCGCACAATTACTTTCTATAATATAATACACGGGATGCGAGTCGACGCTGCAACGCAATTGCTAGCTATCGAATCTCGAGATCGCCTTATGTGTGTGAGCTCAGTTAAAGTAATTTTAACGGACGAAAATTTACAGTAAACAATAATAATTGTACAATAAACACGTAAAGTGACTGTCGGCGCGCAACTGGGAGAGAGGGCACTTAATCTTACGAAAGCTCGAACAAAGTCTTTAGGCCGGCCGTCGTACGGTAAGACGCAAATATCGAGAACGCAAAAAAAACGAAATTTACCATGAATTTAATGACGGCAGCTATACGGCCCCGACACTGTTCGAGCTAATTCTACCTTATTACACAAACAAAACGGCCAGATGGGGTCGACGCCTGTCTCACCGGTGACTCCTAGTGGTCCTCTGTGCTCTCGGCATCCAAATCTCGGATCCGTGCGTTTGGGCCGTCGTCCTCGTCGCCGGTCCGCCGAACAGTGGCGAGCGGAAGGCCCGTCGGAATCACGCCGGCGAATTAATTTGTAATTGGGCCACCTGTGGCGCTTCCGCAACCCTCAGGATCGTCGTGTGGCCCATTTTATCCTGCGGCCTTCAGGGCCGTACCTGTGCCTGTCGCACCCCGTTTCCTTTGGATTTTTTCATAATTCCTCTCGTTGAGGCCCGTCAGGAGGGATATCTTCGGCAGCCACTCGCCGTTAATTATAATGGTCTTCTTTAGCGCTGTTCCGGCCGAGGTGGCTCCGACTCGGGGTCCCAGTGTTAATTTATCCGCTGGTTGGCCTTCCCCGCAATTATTCTCCGTACCTGCTGGGCATATTAATGTTCACAGGGCGGCAGCGACAGTCTTAAGTGGACTTTAGATAAATTGGCACAATCCAATAATACTTATCCTGGCGTGTTCCTTTTAATCGGCGCCTCCACTCGCCCGTTTCCTTGCATGTTGGACTTCTTCCTCAAAGTTGGAGCCACCGGATGAAATCCCGTCCGCGTTTCCCATCACGCCCGCGCTTAAACCTAATCTTATCGCTAACAAAAATAAATTTTTACGCAAGGGAGGCGAGTATAACCTCGCCTCCAATAGCCGCTCCCTCCCTAAATTAGGGGAGAACGAGGGCCCAAATTCACTCTCGGTCGGATCTCGCGATCCTTGTGACGGACCGCCAAGTGTCACGTCGCAACTCCCCCTCCTAAGAGAGGACCGAGGAGGTCTCGGCTACCGACCAACGTCGACAGCCGTTTAATTTTCTCATCCCGTTAATTGCCCGAGGATTTTCCTCGTGGCGTTCCTTAAACAAAGTTAAATAGCATTAATCCGCTCTCTACCACAATGAACTGCGCCTTCAGTCAAATATAGTCGGGCCAAGAGCATGCGACACCATCAACAATCATTCCATCACAAAAAATCGGAAGCAAAACACAGGATAAGCGAAGCGGATCCCATAGCCGAGTGCGCTGGTTATTAGTGGTGTGGGGAGAGGAGGGTAGTAGTCAACAAGACGATGATTCGGTTCCTCAATCCCTTTATTATCTCCTATGAGCGGAGAGGATCCGTGGTCGGAAGAAAAAAAAAAACAAAGAGAAGGGAAAAAAAATATATATACGGCAGCTACTTCTGACCCAGGTGGCCCCGGTCCGGGTGATAGGGCCCCATATCCCTCCAGTCTTCCCGACAGTCGGGGCAGGTACGGAGGGTCACCCCCTCCCGGCCACATCCGTAGCAGTAGGGCCGGTCCCTAGGCAGTGGACATTGTGAGTACCGGTGGTCCGCCGAACGGCAATTCCAACATAGGTTGGCTCCCCTCGTCGGTGGTTGGGCACGCGGGACCGCCACTGTCCGAGGTGGTGAGGTTTCCCGCCTGATTTGCGCGGGTGCTGCGCGAGTCGGGAGCACCATCGGTCTCTCAATCGGTGGGGGTGTTCCTCGCAGCGTTATTCCCGGGCGGAGCGGCATCGATGGTGCCGGGGTTTCGCGACCTCGCCCCCTTCCCCTCGGGCAGGGCAAGTTTGCGGCAGCTAACGTAAGCGGAGGGGGGTCCGCCTGGACCTCCCTGGATTCCCTCTCGACTGGGGTCGTTTGGGTCCCCTGGGTGCGCCAGTCCGGAGCGGCGACCCCGAAAATTCGTTGCCCCAGGGTGCGTCCATCCTCCGTTTGGGCGCCCTGCTCCCGGGTGTCCGGGAACTCGCGCACTATGGCCCCTCTGGTGGTGCGTCTTCGGCGCTCACGGCCCTCCGCCAAATCGTGGAGCTCCGCCCAGAAGCCGGGATGGTCCCGGTGGATGCCCTCAATGACATCCCGGTAGCGGAGTCTGAAAAGACGCCAACCGTGGTCCATCCCTTATCTCTCTTTTCCCTTCGGCAGCTATTAAGGAGGACTCTAAGATCCTCTCGTGGTTATCTAAGGAAGCGGAATATGATAGGGTTTGAGATCTTGCACATGCACCTTACCCGCAAAATCGCCATTTAAATGGACGAGCTCACACACAACAGACGAAAGCATGCGATCAATGCGAAAAGGTCCGTGGAATTTCGGTGATAACTTGGCGGCAATATTCTGTGCCGCCGACGATAAAACGTGATGGCGCTTCAGTACTAGATCGCCGATCTGAAAAGCAATGTCGCGTCGCTTCACATCGTAATACGCGGCTTGCTTGCGATAGGCTTGCTCCAAATTCTCGTCCACCCAGTTGTATAGTGTACGCAACTTTTTCATTCGCTCCGACCACTCAACGGGGTCTCGCGGTTCGACTTCGGCCGCTCCACGGCAACGATCGCGCAAGCTATTAGAAGGATTCAACTCTCGTCCTAGATTCAAGAAAGCGGGCGATGTGCCTATCGACGAATGGTGAGCCGTGTTGTATGCGAAACGGAAGTCTTTCAAGTGCTCATCCCACTCCCGATGGTCTCGATCCAGGAACGCGACGATCATGGTTTTTAAGACCCTATTCACTCGCTCAACGGGATTCGCTTGTGGGTGGTACGGCGGAATAGTGGTGAGCTGGATTCCGTGCTCTTCAGCGAACGATTGCAATGTTCGGTTCGCGAATTCCGTGCCGTTGTCCGTAAGCAGGAACTTTGGCGTACCCCACCGCGAGACTACTTCCTCTAAAGCCTCACAAATCTTCTTTCCCGTTAGCGGCGCGTAGCGGAAAACACTCTACCCACTTCGTGAATAAGTCCTGCACGACCAGGATGTACGTGAATCCGGACTTACTCTTGGGAAACGGTCCCATTATATCGGCAGCAATGACAGTCCATGGGCCCTCTACTATGCGACGACCCATGAGTCCCGCCGGGGGAGCTTGTTCCACCTTAGTGCGTTGACACGTGTCGCACTGTCGAACATATTTCGCAACATCCCGGAACATGTTCGGCCAAAAGTACGCGACCGCGAGTCTCTGAAAGGTCTTTTCCACCCCTAGATGTCCGGACCGCGGTTCGTCGTGAGCCTCTCTCAAAGCTTCCTCTCGTTGTTCTTGAGGTAGGACTAATTTCCACCGATCTAAATCCTCGACAATGTCCGATACAATTGCCCTCGGTCTACAATAATACAACTGACCGTCGACCGCCCTCCAATCCGTATATCTTTTAGTTCGGTCAGATACCTCCCTGAAACGCCGGCGATACCACTCATCGGCGGTATCGGCAGCTAAATCTGCTTCCGCGGCAACTAATACTTTAACCTCGGTGTCACCTTCATACATTCTCGACAGAGCATCCGGTACGTGATGTAACGCGCCTTTCCTATGCACTATCTCGTAATCGTATTCGAGTAACTCTAAGGCCCACCTTGCGAGTCGACCCGTAGGATTCTTAAGATTATGCAGCCATCGCAAGCTACTGTGGTCAGTTATTACCGTGAACTTATAACCCTCTAGATATGGTCGAAACTTCTTAATAGCCCACACGACAGCTAAGCACTCCTGTTCTGTGACGGAATATTTCTTCTCCGGATCGGATAACGCTCTACTCGCGAAAGCTATTACGTTCTCTTTCCCGTCAATAATTTGCGTTAGAACGGCTCCTATTCCGACGGAACTCGCGTCGGTTTGTAGCGTAAATGGAATATTAAAATCAGGGCACGATAACGTAGGCGCAGTCATTAGATGTGAGCGGATCTGTTCAAACGCACGGACTTGGTCCTCCGCCCACTCCCAACGTTGATTCTTCTTTAGTAATCGCGTTAAGGGTTCACTAATCGTAGCAAACTGCGGAATGAACCGTCTATACCAGGAGGACATACCCAATAAACGACGTAGCTGTTTTAGGTTCCGCGGGGCCGGATATTCTAAGATTGGTTGAGCTTTGTCCGGATCTACGGTTAACCCGTCCCTCTGTACAATAAACCCGAGATAGCGAACCTGTGAGCGACAGAACTCACATTTCGCCGGATTTATCGTGAGACCGGCAGCAAAAATTTTATTCAACACGCGTCCTAACCATTCTAGGTGTTCCTCGAAAGTCGGCGTCACGATCACGATGTCGTCTAGGTACGCGAACGCGTGCGGCTCCATTTCCGGCCCTATCAATTTATCTAATAAACGCTGGAATGTCGCGGGCGCTCCTGTCAGTCCGTAAGGCATTCGCGTGAAGTGGTATAATCCTTTTCCGGGTACGCTAAAGGCGGTAATCTCCCTGCTTTCCTTGGCCAGAGGTATTTGAAAATACGCCTGACTCAAGTCAAGAGTCGAGATGTACTTTGCCGATCTTAGTTTGTCTAGAATGCCGTTCATGTTCGGCAGCGGATATGCATCCTTCTTGGACACGCTATTAACTTTCCGGAAGTCTAAACAAAATCTGTATTTCCCGTTAGATTTCTTTACCATGACGATAGGATTTGACCACTCACTAAAAGAAGGCTCTATAATTCCAGCCTCTAACATTTTATCCACTTCATCGCGAATAGCCTCCTGAACCTTAGGTGAGACTAAATAACATCGCTGTTTAATAGGTCGATGTTGGCCAACGTCAATAACATGCTCTGTAAGAGAAGTGACACCGGGGTTTTCGACAGCTATCGGTATCTTATTCTCCAAAAATGACTCTAAACGTTCATTCTGTAAAGGTGTCAACTCGGGGAGTCCACAGCATACTCGCGATTCCTCGCTCTCCGACTCAAACGGATACCTCACGGCAGGACTATCTCTAAAATTCCATTCCGATAACTCATAATCCACAACTATGCCAAATTTTCGCAAAAAATCCATGCCGACCAAACACGAAACGGTCAAGTCCGGCAGCAAACAAGCTGAGATGGTACGAATTCGATCCCCCAATCGAAACGATAAATCGACCTCTTCGCGCGCCCTCGCTATTCGCCCATTCGCGGTACGAATCCGAGTGACTCGTTGCCGAGTAGGCAGATTCAACCTTCGAACAATTTTAATGGCCTCAGCCCCGAGGATCGTACGAGTCGATCCCGAATCGACGAGCGCTCTTAAAGGTTCCTTATTAACGGCAACGATAAGATAATGCAATGGTGGTAGCTCTAAAGAATCGGTGGGATCGACCATGTTTGACGACAAGACTATCTCGCGCGTGGAGCTCGCGACGCGGGCCTCCCCTTCATTATTCAGAGTCGTAGCGGCCCTCCCTAACGACTCTCGGCCTCGTTTCCCGAACACGAGGGACAAGTTTTCACGGTGGCATTCGCCTTGCCGCAACGGTAGCAATACTGGCGACGCGATTCCGAGCATTCACGCGCTATATGGCCGGTCTTTTCACAATTCCAACACTTCACCGTTCGGTTGGAAGCCACTGGAGTGCTAGGAGTCGGAACGGAAGTACCGGCGGTCGCGACAGCAGGAGGCGCGACGGCAACGGTCGCCGGTGCAGCCCGGGTGTCGGTCGCCCCTTTCTGGGCTCGCTTGTCGTTCTTTTTCTTCTTCGTGGACTGCACGCCAGCGATCCCGGCGGCAGCCACGGCAGTCGGGCCTTTCGCGGTCTTGCGCGGAGGACGATACGCTAAATCAGGAAAAATAGACTGATCCGGGGTCGGCGGCGGACGATATTGCGTTAAAGCGTCGTAGCTACGTTCAACACGGGTAGCAGCATATTCTAGCGAGGCGAAATCATAAATATTACAGCGGTGAACCGAAATCTGTAAGCGCGGCAGCATATTACGGTGTGCGTAATTTAACTGTTCCTCTAAACTCCACGGAGGACTTAATCTATCGAAAAGAGCGCGAATACAAGTCAAATAATCCGCGATGAGTTCGTGTTCGCCCTGTGTACGCCGCATAATCTCGTCTCGCAAGGCAAACTGGAAGTCAGGATTCCCGAATCTTTCACGCCATGCAGTCTCAAAATCGCGCCATGTCCTCCATCGATTACGTTCGCCGCGGTACCAGTATAACGCGATGCCCGATAAAAAGAACGGAATGCATTTGAAAATTTCCTCGTCGCTGACCGTTATTAACGCGCGACCCTCCTCGATACGTGTTAGAAACGTTTCCGCGTCGCTACCTCTCGCGCCGGAAAATTGTAGGTTCCATCGACGCATAACATGATAGACGTCCATGGCGGAAGACGTCGATTTCGGCGTGGATCGATTACCCATGGACTGCGGGGGTAGTTCTATCCGCGGGGGTCGTACATGTAACCGTGAGCGATCCCCCTCCGTTGCCCCCTCGGCAGCTACGGACCGCTCGTCTCTTCCACTGGGCCTTCCAGGCGCCCCTTCCGGCTGTTCGAACGCTTCGAAATCGACCCCGGTGGGTGTCCGCGGCGCCTCCCAACCCAGTAGCGTGCAGTTCTCATGCTTAATTAATCGAGCTCTTAACGCGGGGGCGGTACCCTCACTACTCTGACCCCGTCGTTCTAACTCCGCTCTAAGCTGGTCCACCGACAGCGCGTGAACCCATTCCGTATCGCTCCTATTTTCTACGCTCATCGCGACAACTCGATCTCGAAATTAAATTCAAAATTGGCCGTTATTTCACGGCAACTACACGAGTCGAAAATATAACGTATTTCGGTCGACGAAAGCTGTGGTTCCCCGAGGACGCAAATATTTATATTATACGGCGAAGGCTTTATTCGAGAGATCCTTGAGAGAAGCTAACAATGACAATCGTTAAATTCGAGAAGAATAGGCGAACGCTCCGAACGGTAACGCAAAAAAAAAAATATAAACATCCGCGCGAAGACAAACGACTCTAGGATTCCGAAAATTTCGAGCAAGCAATCCTCACTAATAATATAATTTTCCCCAATAATCCTCTCGCAAAATCACACCGAAATTCCACAGATAAGGGTAAAAATCAATTCGCAATAAGAATTTTATTACAACAATTAAATCCTGAAAGAAAGCACATTAGCACACCAGATATAAATCAAAGCAAATAATCTCAATCGCAAACAACAGCAAAAAAAAAAAATACACAAGAAAAATAAATCAAAATCAGTAGCACATCAATATACAAGAAATAAAGTCAAATATTATAGCGGTAGGCAGCAAGTAATGCGCCAATAAACGAAAGAAAAAGAAGAGGGGTACGCAAGCATTCCGTAATTCAATAAGCAACAAGGTTCTCTAACTTGACTTTTCAATAGTCTAATAAAAAAAAATTTAATCAAAAGATTACGAAGTTTTCAAAAAGTTAATAACAATCATTAATAACAACCGAAAAATAATGATAAAGACTCTAAAAATCAATAAAATCTTGAAAAGCTAAATTCCAATATATAATATCTCAGAATTTGTAATACGTAAAAAAAAATAATAATATTCTTCTTAAATTAAAACTAATTACAAAATTTCTTCTGATCGACAGCTATAATTTGAAATATTCCATTAAATCGATTAAATAGAAGGTCCGACTATTATTCGAAAAGTTTCTAGTACGGAAAAATATTAATCTATATCATATAAGCTTCTGAGAATTTACGATACTTTCAAAACGATTATTTTCAAATTCGTATTTGCTTGCGACCCTCAAACATACGCGAACAATACAAAAGAAATACATGTTCAAATATAAGGCACAAAGAGATATCACAACATTCAAAATTCAATATATATTACAGTTGACCTTGTTATTCTCGATCTCCTTTCCGACTTAACGGATTTTATTCAAACGATAATGCTATAATTTTTCGATAAGCCCTTTTTATAGTGGGCCCCACGTTGGGCGCCAATTTGTGACCGTTTATTTTTTTATGTTGGGCTAATGTTAATTGTGGCCGGTGATATTGGCCCACGGCACACCTTCGGCGCGATCTTTTCTCAAAATGTAAAACTCTAAAATTGCCTGGGCGCCAGGTGCGGGAATCCGCACCGCTCTAATAGAATCTCAATAAATTATATAATTTACAACACTCAAAAGACGAAAGAATTCGAAAGATATCGCGACGGACACTCGGCTAGCCCCGTATCGAAATTGGTAGAGGGGCGGTCCGTTTAATTAATTCACAAGGAAGGATCGAGAATACAAGGTGGCTGCAAATAAAACATAATATTTTAGTAACAAGAATAAATATATTTAACATGTGAATAAATTTCAATGTCCGACAGACTTGCGTAGATGTAAAGCGATTTTATAATATAGATTATCAGATTATTAGCCGGCAGCGACGGGCCGGCATTCGAGCGCGATCACCGCGGTATCACGTATCACGCGGCAGAAAGAAAGCGCAAAGGAAAAGTCCCGGAATTCCGCGCTAAACGAAACTTGTTAGAGTTTCGGCAGCTACGGATTCCCAAATAATTTTTAACAATAAATACCGCGATATCGGCTCCTGTAATAGTATCCGTCTGTTGGGAATGAGAATAATTGATGATAATAATCGATTTACGTGCCGCGCACGCAGTTAACGGAATCGATTAAAGCGGCGAGTCGGATATACTGATCTACTACTTTAACGAACGAATCGGGCGACTACGGACTTACATGCGATAACTAATTACATCAAAACGCGAATAATTGGACACCAGAATGACGTAACGAACGATTTGAGCCTCGGAAATATACGAGCCGACGCCGCGATGTAGCAGCCGGCCATCGAGTATCGCAATCGCCTTCGCGCGTGAGCTCTTCGTATCGAAAGTTTAACAGGCAAAGATTCTCACAAAATCACAATAAACGCAACCAGAGAGACAATTAATTTGACCGTCGATTACCGGCATTTTACGCGTTAACGAAAAGAATTTAGACACGACTCGATTACTCAATAAAAGACACATTAAATTCAACGCGCACAATTACTTTCTATAATATAATACACGGGATGCGAGTCGACGCTGCAACGCAATTGCTAGCTATCGAATCTCGAGATCGCCTTATGTGTGTGAGCTCAGTTAAAGTAATTTTAACGGACGAAAATTTACAGTAAACAATAATAATTGTACAATAAACACGTAAAGTGACTGTCGGCGCGCAACTGGGAGAGAGGGCACTTAATCTTACGAAAGCTCGAACAAAGTCTTTAGGCCGGCCGTCGTACGGTAAGACGCAAATATCGAGAACGCAAAAAAAACGAAATTTACCATGAATTTAATGACGGCAGCTATACGGCCCCGACACTGTTCGAGCTAATTCTACCTTATTACACAAACAAAACGGCCAGATGGGGTCGACGCCTGTCTCACCGGTGACTCCTAGTGGTCCTCTGTGCTCTCGGCATCCAAATCTCGGATCCGTGCGTTTGGGCCGTCGTCCTCGTCGCCGGTCCGCCGAACAGTGGCGAGCGGAAGGCCCGTCGGAATCACGCCGGCGAATTAATTTGTAATTGGGCCACCTGTGGCGCTTCCGCAACCCTCAGGATCGTCGTGTGGCCCATTTTATCCTGCGGCCTTCAGGGCCGTACCTGTGCCTGTCGCACCCCGTTTCCTTTGGATTTTTTCATAATTCCTCTCGTTGAGGCCCGTCAGGAGGGATATCTTCGGCAGCCACTCGCCGTTAATTATAATGGTCTTCTTTAGCGCTGTTCCGGCCGAGGTGGCTCCGACTCGGGGTCCCAGTGTTAATTTATCCGCTGGTTGGCCTTCCCCGCAATTATTCTCCGTACCTGCTGGGCATATTAATGTTCACAGGGCGGCAGCGACAGTCTTAAGTGGACTTTAGATAAATTGGCACAATCAAATAATACTTATCCTGGCGTGTTCCTTTTAATCGGCGCCTCCACTCGCCCGTTTCCTTGCATGTTGGACTTCTTCCTCAAAGTTGGAGCCACCGGATGAAATCCCGTCCGCGTTTCCCATCACGCCCGCGCTTAAACCTAATCTTATCGCTAACAAAAATAAATTTTTACGCAAGGGAGGCGAGTATAACCTCGCCTCCAATAGCCGCTCCCTCCCTAAATTAGGGGAGAACGAGGGCCCAAATTCACTCTCGGTCGGATCTCGCGATCCTTGTGACGGACCGCCAAGTGTCACGTCACAAATATATATATATATATATATATATATATATATATATATATCATCATATATATATATATATATATATATATATATATATATATATATAATAATAATATTCGACGAAGATTTGTCGACAAAAAAATTATTTTGTTGGTTCATGAAAACAATAAAGGTAAATAGAAACGTTGATTGAAATCCTAAAAGTAATCAATCCTGCAGTAATAAATCTGTATTTTCTAATAAAATTAATTTTAAGAACTATTAAAATATTCGGCATCAAATAAAGAAACCTCACAGGGGGAAAATGAAAATAGATCACTTAATAAAAAAAATAATCGGAGAGTCAACGTAAAGTCGATTGAATTACGACGACGAAGAATTACTAATTTTATCCGTTCAAGAAAGAAGATCCTTTTGGGATTTTACAATTCCATTAGAGCAGCAATACCAACGGCTGAAAAAAAAATTTGGGATGAAATGTCTGAAATATTGGAAGGTTAAAAAACAGTAAAAACATTTGTGATTAAAATATTTAAATGAAAATTTCTTTTACAGATAAACTTAGCGGGGAAGAAGCCAAAAAGAAATTTAAAAATTTACATGACGCCTACCGACGGATAATATATTCCGAAAATCATCCCAGTGGATCGGCTAGAGCTCCCCTTCCAAAAAATGGCATCATTATAATTCCATAGAATTTCAGCGAGTCTTATGCCTTATCAAGAAGTAAAAATTAAATTATATATTTTGATTATATACGTTTTCGAACACTTTCGACGTGTAGTTTTTATATTTCTAGAAGAAAAGCTCCTAATATTGATCTTGATGGTGATATGTCCAATAGCGAGTCAATAAATAATAGTGATGCAACTGGCGATGACAACGATCAGTCAGAGTCAGAAGTAGCAGGTAATTAACTTACATTAATACCTGTCTTAAATAAAATGCGGTCAGGAAGACGCTCTGAATACTTTAAAGTGTTTGAATGACCAATCAGGTTACAGAAATCTTTACTCCTGGGACGTTTGATTGGTCAATCAAACGTCCAGAGCGTCTTCCCGATCGCATCCATAAAGTATAGGAATAAGGGCGCACTCACACTTGTCAGAAAAGCAAAAAGCAAAAAACTAATAATAATAATAAATAATAATAATAAAATAATAATAATAATAAATAATAATAATAAATAATAATAATAAAATAATAATAATAATAAATAATAATAATAAAATAATAATAATAATAAATAATAATAATAAATTTCAGGTACGCCAATTAAAAGAAAGAAGAGCTCGGAACAGCAGTCCAGTGCACTGGAAAGAATTGTCGATTCGCTGAGTCAACCACCAACCCTATTTATATTACCGCCAGCACCGAAGTTTGATGACATTGATTCAACTTTAGCAGTTATTGGATGCAGATTGAGACAGATGAGTCGAACCAATCAGTTAGATGCCATTCAGCAAATAATAAATCTAACGTATAATATACTTAAAGAGCAAAATTAAATCTTATTAATCATTCCATTTTATTAGTCAAAAATGATAAACGATTAACTAATTGTAAGAAACAGAAGAAACTTTAACAGAGAACAACAACGAAAAAATTAACAATGATGAAATTGCCATATGGAGGCATACTGTAGCTTTAATAATTGAAATTGTTTTTTCTATACCGCAATTAATTGGTCGCTTAAAAATTCTCTATTGGTTGACTATGATACCAAATGTATTCTCAATTGTTCTTCTGGCTCGACTCAATCGATAGTTAAAAATATTTCGCTCGTCATTTAAATTTCCTTTTCCTGGATAAGGCCGAAGCAGATAATCCGTCAATTGAAAAGCTTCGTCGCCAACCAGAACATATGGTAAAGAGGGTCCACCTGGATTAAAAGATTCTGATGCAGGTACGTTCATTTTCTTCGAATTGAATTTTAAACCCATTTTTGAATCTCTGAAAATACCACCGTCACTGCGGCGACCATAAGCTCCTATATCGACGAACGTGAATATATATTGTGCATCACAGATTCCAAGGAGCACAATATTATAATTATTCTTATAATTATAACAAGATGATCCTGCATTAGGTGGACACACGAAGAAGAATGATTATTTAGGCATCAAACTTGTAATCTTTAGTAATATTACCTCAATAATAACATGTTTGTCGTCAATTGCTTCTATGCAATGATTGAAATTCCATTTCTCCTCAAATTCTTTAGCAATGTGTAGTCACTCTTCTACAGTTTTTGATAGTGGAATTACTTCCTGACAAATAGAGTCCCAAATAGCATCGCATGTTTCATCTATAACATGGTTTATTGTCGATACTTCAACGAGATAATGATACGAATCATCAAATGCATCGAATCACCAGTTGGTAAATATCTAAATATAATTAAATAATATAATTAATATTTAATAATATAATTAAATGATTGAATAATATAATATTTAATAATATAATTAAATAATTTAATAGTATAATTAATATTTAATAATATAATTTTTTTACTAAGGACAAACAAACCTCAACATTATGGATAATCGCTCTGCAGGAGGTAGTGGTTTTCTAATCACAGTTTGTTTAGTGATTATAGGTGTCACTAAGTTTAATAATTCCTCAAATTGCGTAGCTGTCATACGATAACAATTCCGGAATTTTTCTGGTGTTAGTCTTGGCACAGATGCATAATAAAATCCATATTCATGTCGTATTTCAAAAAATGGATCAATCCAAAATCTCTTCTTTTTATATTTTTTTTTACATTTAAACATTCATTAATGCATACAGCTGCTATTAATCTTTTTCGCCGTCGTTCCTCTTCATTTTTATTGTAACTAATCGCGGCAAGTTGACAAATCCATTCATAATATCTTTCCTGATACGACATTTTAGAATATTCATTTTGCATAAAAAAATCAATATAATCATAAAAATGTATCGTTGCTCTATTTACACGAGCGACAGTTCAAATCAGCGACATTTGAAATCACGTGACTCGTTTGTCGCTGAATATGAGCGACGAGCGACACCATGAACATATATCTTAACGTTACACAATCACAAACGTTTATATATTACTAAACTGCTAACTCCCTAAATTTTGATTATATAAAATATCCTCGCTTTTTATGCACTAACGTGACCTTTTCTGTGCATGCGCCAAAATAAAATATCAATTTTTATTTATTTTGTATTTTGATCTTTTTTCTTATGATTTTGTGGCACTCGCAGAAAATACGAAAAAAATGGGATACAAATGTGCAATTATTGAGTGTCAGAGCACAATTAATAAAAAAGAAAAAAATAAAATTTTTTTTTTAAGTAAGTATTATATTTTGAATACCCCAGTTGGTAGTAATAATAATTAAAATAATACATATATATATATATATGTATGTATATAAGTTCTTCTACATATTATTTTTATAATTACTTTTTTTATTATTAAATATTTTTAAAAAATGTGATAAATTATAATACATAATAAATAAATAAATAATAAATAAATTAAATAAAAACATTTTATAAATTTATAAAAAATTTTATGTTACAGTATATATTGAACAATACTTTTTTATTTTTTAGAATTTATGTATACATAATATATAAGAATATTAATATTTAATATTAATAATTACATATAACACAATTTATATATAACATTTTATACATATGTATGTATAACATTTTATACATATGTATGTATAAAATGTTATATATAAATTGTGTTATATGTAATTATTAATATTAAATATTAATATTCTTATATTATTATGTATACATAAATTCTAAAAAATGAAAAAATATTGTTCAATATATACTGTAACATGAAATTTTTTATATATTTATAAAATGTTTTTTATTTATTTTATTTAATTTATTTATTATGTATTTATTTATTATGTATTATAATTTATCACATTTTTTAAAAATATTTAATAATAAAAAAATAATTATAAAAATAATATATAAAAGAACTTATATACATACATAATATATATATATGTATTATTTTAATTATTATTACTATCAACTGGGGTATTCAAAATATAATACTTACTTAAAAAAAGAAATTGTATTCTTTTCTTTTTCATTAATTATGCTTTGACACCTAATAATTGCACATTTCTATCCCATTTTTTTTCGTATTTTTTGCGAGTGCCACAAAATTATAAGAAAAGGATTAAAATAAAAAATAAATGAAAATTGATATTTCATTTTGACGCATGCGCAGAAAAGATCACGTTAGTACATAAAATGCGAGGACATTTTATATAAATAAAATTTGGAGAATTAGCAGCCTAGTAATATATAGAAGTCTGTGCGTCTTATACATAAGAAGTTAGCAGTCTAGTAACATATAGATGTCTGTGGTTACAATCGATGCGATTATGGCCGTGTTCCGAAATTGCTGCCAGTTTACTGCCAGCACGGAAAATATACGTAATATACGTAACGTGCACTATAGAATTTGCAGTACTGGCAGTAATTTCGGAACACGGCCTATATACATGCAAAGAGAGTGCTCATATATTTAAATGGAACAACCATACACATACATACATTTGGAAACAAATATGAGGTAATCGTTTTAGGAATAGACGGCTATCAAGGTTCACCCATCTTAAATGCACCAAATTAAACTTTTGTTTGCTTGACCTCGCAGTGACTTCTAGTGTTTTGTGACACCTAACGTTTATGACCTTATAAACAATGACATGTTCATGAACGAGCAATGTCACGCTGTCAAAAAATAAAATCTTCCAATTCTTTTAATGACAAAACTATGATTCTATGCTTACAAAGAAACAGTAGTACAGTTTAGATTAATAAACAAAAAAAAAACAAAAATATTAAGCTATGTGTATAATATGTGCACTTTCAATAACCTTGAAAAATAATTACCTTAAAAAATTATTATTTTGATATTTCTAAATTTTTATATATTTCATTTTCTGAGAGATTCATTATATTAATATACTTTTCATTTCTTTGCAAATAACTTTCTTAACATACTTTCTTTGCTAATAACTTTTTAATAAACAACAAGCGCCAACTAATATCTTTAGAACATTACTTAGAATGTGTGATGACCTTGATGAAAATAAAAGTAAATATTCGCATAAGATAAACCCCCGCAAATATCATTAACATATGTTGTCAGAAGAACAGTCTCGAACAAAAATTTGACCTGTCGTTTATTGTTTATTAAAAAATTGTTCATAAAAAATATGGCCATACACACAAAACCAACATTTCACTTATCTATCTTTTATAAAACATAAAATCCAAAATATTTGAATAATTGATTGCAAAATTATTTCACACTATCAATTTTTACGTACAATCAATTTTTTTATTTGTTTTATAAATAAATAGACATTTAATATTTTAAATTGCATAATTACTATAAAGTTTTTTCTTGAATGTAATGTTTTTAAAATATAATAAAAAATTCTAATTCTTATATATATATACATATAATGTTTCAAAAATATTTATTATAAAAGTATTATAGAAATATATTATTATAATTTTAAATATTTAAGTATTATAATTTTAAGTATTTAATAAGACATAAATATTTTTTTAATATGTGCGTTACATCATACAATAATTTAGAATAAATCCTATTGGAAAAATATAAAAAGGACAAGCAATATGTAAAAATAATACATCTGAAACACATACATACGCAAATGATAAGTAATTTATAAATTGCTTACGTATTACTCGACATGATTTTGTAGAACTTTTTAGTACAACAGTACGTGCTAACAATCTATCACTTAAACCGACATACTGTCTCTTTTTCTCTATAATCTTGTTTTAGGATCAATGCCAAGCATATAAATGGCACTCCTATACGATATATGATATAGAACTAAACTTAAACCAAAGAGAACTAAAGAAACACAATATTCCTTAATGAAAAATAAATTAAAATATTGTGAATTATTTGTATGATGCTTCAGAAAAGAGAAATTTATTAAATAAATGTATAATTCACGCCGTTTTTTAAACGAACATCCGTAAATTGAACTCGGATTGAAATCAGATAGTATATAGCCACACATATTACTAGCGATTCACAAATATACATATATTAATCAAATATATCAATCTAATAGAAAGCAATGCTTTTTTTATGACTGTTCTAGTCAGCGTCAACACTCTCGTGTTCACTCTGCAGTTTCGTGTATTTTGTTTAGTTTACAAGAGCTTTATGTTCGTACAAGATTCGTATTATAGCACAATTTCGTATTGCATACTTGATCGCATGTGGTTTTATTGCTCGCGACAACGCCTCGAGATAACTCTGGGTCGCGATGACGCCTCGGGATACGAACCCGGATCGCGACGACGCCTGGGAGATCACTCGGGTCGCGAGAACTGCCTTTTACCTTTCGAATTCGCTTTAATAATAACTTGGTTTTCGCTTAGTGTTCACACTGCGACTAATTCCGCCGCTGACCTCCGTCGATTCCCGGAAAAGCCGAAGTCCCCGATTCGTGGGCCGTCGGGCCGTAGGGCCGCTCATCGACGAATCGACAACGCGTACGCATCGCGAAGACCGCGGAGGCCACGGACGGAAATTACCCGCGTGGAATATTCTTTGACTGTCGTCTCGAATTTCGCTTTTTTGGTAGGCATTACGAAAGCCTAGTCGTGCACGACCTTTTTATATTATACTGCAACAATGACATCAAGTAAATTAAATTTGATAATTTCTATATTGTTATAAATTACAGAAAAAATTAATTCATGATTATAATTTAATTTTCATTGAAGGAAAACGCTGTTTACTCATGTAGTAGGCGCAAAATAATTTGTGTGTACTAGTGCGGGTATGCGCGCGTGCGTGTGCAAATATTCGCACAAATGCACACGAGTGTATATATGTTACATTTCTCTATATAAATATATGTAAGAAGAAGTATAGAGAAATAGACATGTAGATATATAAGAAAATTGTGCCATGTGATTTATTATAAAAATCAAAGATTATATATGAAATTTACAAAGATCATGAGTTTCAAACAATTAATAATACATATTTAAAATATTAATAATACATATTAAATTTATAATAACAATTTATTATATATATATATATATATATATACTTTATATATATATATATATATATATATATATATATATATAAAGTTGTTATTATATATATAAATATTGAAGAATTGTAATAGTAGTAGTAGTAGTAGTAAAAGAACGGGTGGGGCTAGAACAGTCCCTGATGTCACCTAGATCTAAAAGATCTTCTGTAACCCCGTGGTTCTCTGAGGTTATAAGTGGCGATCTAATTTGGCCCTTACAAGAAGGTTATGTAGATCGCCCACCCTCACGTTTTGTAATGCACTGGGTTCAATGAACATGTGACCCCAGAGTGTGTATCTCTTAAGAGCAAGTGCGGGGCAGTAGCACAAAATGTGAATGCTGTCCTCTTTTTCTTCGCCGCATAGCCGGCAGTCTTTCCGCTCGGCCAGGCCAAGATTGAATAAGTGGGCCCTGAGGGCCACATGGCCCGTGAGCAGGCCAATGGAGGTGTTGAGCTTCTTTCTGCTCATAGTTAGGAGTTCATCCGTCCTTTTAGAGAGGGGTCGGTTCAGCAATAACTTGGCTTGACGACAGCCCTGAACCTGGCCCCACAAAACCAGATGTTCCCGTTTCAGAGACTCTTTGATGAGTCTTTTGCCTATGGTAAAGGGGACGCCGACGACTTGTCTAGCCGGGACTTCGAGGGTGCCTAGCTTTGCCAGGCCGTCCGCCACTTCGTTGCCATGAATTCCCTGATGACCGGGAACCCAGACTATGGTGATCCTATTGGATTCGCCTAGTCTGTTGAGCGCTAGCATGCAGTCCCAAACCACCGAGGATTCAGTGGTGGTCTTGGCTAGAGCGTTAATGGCTGCCCTATTATCGGAGCAGATGAGTATATTTCTATTGGTGGCTTTAACTGAGGTTAAGGTGTTTGCGCACTCAAGGATTGCTAGAACCTCAGCTTGAAAAACCGTGGCCAGCTCCCCTAGGGAGTAAGATTCCCTGTAGTTAGTCCTTGAGCCGTAGACTCTAGCTCCAAATCGTCCTTCCGCCCCCGAGCCATCCGTATACCAGATGTCCCAGTTTGGCCGGCAGATTCGTTCTGGTTTACTCCAGTCTTCCCTAGAAGGTATCTGGGTTTTGAAGAACTTAGAGACCTGGGATTTCCTAGGTATTCTATCCTGCAGCAGAGAGAATGGGTGTTCATGGAGGAACGATAGCTTGGCATGACCAAGGTGCCGCCCACTCCACTCACCCTGACACTTTAGTCTGTAGGCAGTAAGTTTGGCTGTGCTGATAATAAAGCGGTCCAGGGATGGAAGACAGAGTGCAATCTCGAGCGCCTCTGTAGGGGTGGTTTTCATGGCCCCCATCGCCGCCCTGAGGTAACAACCCTGTAGGCTTCTGAGAAGGTTCCTGGCCCCCACTTTCTCCACCCTAGGCCACCAGACCATTGCAGCATATGTGAGACGGTGCAGTAGAATGGCTTTGTAGATCCAAAGGGCAATACTGGGTTTAATGCCCCACGTTTTGCCTACAGCCCTTCTACATGCCCACATGGAGATGTAAAATTTCTTACGTTTGACTTCAAGATGAAATTTCCAACTTAGTTTGGGATCAAGATGTATCCCCAGGTACTTCACCGAAGAAGTGTATGATAGCTCTTTGCCCCAAAGCCTCAAAGGCCCTATAGGTTCGGGCTTGTATTTTCTGGTAAAAATCATAGCCTCGGTCTTAGACGGATTAACCGTGAGACCTTTGGCTTGACACCAGCTTTGAATAATCTTAAGTGCTTTATCCATGAGCTCCTTAAGAGTTGAGAGAAAGCTGCCTCTCACGATTGCAGCCACGTCATCCGCATAGCCACAAACGAGAAGGCCCCCTTCCTGTAGTTTGACTAGAAGTTCGTCTACCACCAGGCACCACAAGAGCGGAGAAAGAACGCCGCCCTGCGGGCAACCTTTGGCCGGGAAACCACTCAAAGTTTTATCTCCATAGTCAAAGAATTGTAATATGTTTTATAAATTTTTAATTTTAGATGTTATTTAAATATTAATATACATTACTACACATATTCTATAACTATAATAAAAATTTGATTCAAGATAATAAAATTAATAAATATTATATCCTATAATACCCCTCTAACCCCCCAAAGAAGTTATAGGCGAGAAAAATAACAGGCCGAAAGTCGCTGAATCAGGAATTCGTTTCCCGATTCAGCGACTTTCGGCCTGTTATTTTTCTCGCCTATAACTTCTTTGGGGGTTAGAGGGGTATTATAGGAATCTCGAATTGAGATTATAAATTTTACTTGGTTTAACCAAGATAAATCCGTGCCCTGTGCACAAATATTAGTTTCATAGAAAAATTATTTTTCTGTGAAACTGTCGCACGATCACCCGCGTTTGGCTCTTATGCGCATTTGATATCTTAATATTAGTATATTTACTTTAGAGCCTTTCTATGTTCTTAATTATTTGTTAATAAACAAATTTGTCTCGAGAAATTCAACTAAAATTCCATAAACTACAACATTTTGCATACGAAACGCTTTTTTTTAAATTTTCCTACGATTCTTTTTGACAGAGTAATACAATTTAGAAAATAAACCAGTATTCTTTTAGATATGATGAAAAAATTTTTCTCGAAAAATTCATCTCAAATTCCATAATTTACAATATTTTGCTTACAAAACGCTTTTGTTATGAAGAACTTTTGTTGGTTTCGAAGTCATGTAGCTCGGTCAAAAAAAATCGTAAGAAAATTTTAGAAAAAGCGTTTTGTAGGCAAAATGTTGTGGTTTGTGAAATAGTTGAATTTTTCAAGATAAAATTTTTTATCAAATTGCAGAGTGTTAAAAAATATGTAATTTTAAGGAACTAAACAATGTTTTTTTTAAAGCACAGAACAAGGAAAATAAAAAATTAAAAAAAAAATTAATGATGGCGCGTTAAAGTTGAAATTTCAAGCTTCAAAATGCTTTCTTTATTTTTTATCTACAACGATTTTTCGCCGAGTATCGATATAATATCTGAAAAATGCTGGTTTATTTTCAAAATCATACTCGGTCAAAAAAAGTCGAAAATTTTTAAAAAAGTTTTTTGCAGGGAAAATGTAATTTGTAGAACTTGAGTTGAATTTCTCGAGAAAAATTTTTTTATTAAGTTGCGGCGTGTTAAAAATACAAAAATTTAAAGAACTAAACAATGTGTCCTTTTTTCAAACGCATAAAGGAAGCAATAAGGAAGATAAAAAAATTTTAAGAAACCATCAATTGCGCGTTAAAGTTGAAACTTTAAGCTTCAAAATGCTGTTTTAATTTTTTATCTACGATAATTTTTCGACAAGTTTCAGCGGTTTGAAAGTAGTCCAATTTTCAGGATACAAAATGTGTTTCTTATGATTTTTTATTAACGTATTTTAAAAACAGTATCCTTTTGGAAATTAGAAATAAAAATAGGGTAATTTTATAAAAGAAATTAGATAATATTAATTTTTGCTTGTCGCTTTGAGATACTGTGACTATATTAATATATTCTATATGAAAACAAAAAATATCAACGATTAAAAACGGAATATATATTAGTATAATGGTATTCATAAAATTTACCTTTACTTTCAAATCTTTCTCTTCCTTATGTGAAAACCATTTTATCTTCTTATATTCATTTAATTCAACTTGCGTTACATTAATAAATTTATCTGTTAGGAAGTCGTTTATCTAAAACAGATTATTTTGATGATATTGAACAACAATATTTAATGATAAATTGATGTTGCATCATGATTATTTATTTTACACATATACAGGGTGGCCCCGGACGTTCCGGCCAGACTTTGGGATCTTATAGGAAATTTAATTCTGAACATAAAATTTCATATAAACATGGGTCGAAAAATGCTTCCTTAAGAAGTTATTCTTAACTATTCGTTACTCTATAAGTCTCAAATAATTTATTAAGTTTCTTTTTATTTCATTTTCTTTTCACCTTTTAGTCTTCCTTTCATTCTCCTATGATAATTGATTTAAACAATACTGTTCAAAATATCATTAAGCACAGTCAAAGCGAATCTTCTGTATTAACTTGTGCGTTAAATCAATCGCGATAAAATCTGTAACACGGGTATAAGAATTTGACTATTGTATGTATTCTTTCTACCATGCAAACAGTTAGAAATTTAAGAACTCGAACAACAGCCAAGTTCTAATACAAAACAATAAAAGTCACCTCCTCACGACTCGACATCGCGTTCTCAAAATTTCCAGAAGTTTCGAGAACACCGCTCTTATAAAATAACCGAACACGCGCCTGTGGAACGTACAACAATCATTTTTATCTCATTTGAAAGATAATTTAATTTTCTACAACTTTTGTTTCGATACTTTTTGTTAAAAGACACATATTTTCCGTGATATTTGGAAAAATGTGTAAAATAATCATGATTTGAGAGATCTTTGAGCGATAACTTCTTAACAAAGCATTTTTCGATTTATGTTTATATGAAATTTTTTCTTCAGAATAAAATTTCCTATAAGATCTCAAAGTGTGGCCGGAACGTCCGGGGCCACCCTGTATAAGCACATGCAATGTTTACCTCTTCGAGTTGTTTCATAGAATACACATGATTAATAATTACAGCAAATGTTGCATACTCGCTTATTTGTCTGTAACAATAGAATAATAAATTTATTAATACACACATAAATTGTTGAATGAAAGATATATATTTACGAAGAGAAAACTGTATTACTTAGGTTTTATATTCTCAAGATTGTGTAATATGAAACTGAGTACTGCAGGATTCCTTGCATGTTTCGCGATAGTAAAAAGAAAATAATTAATATAATTAATATCTTGATCGGAAAAATCTTTTAAAAACATAATCGATGTTGTGGTATCATTTTTTATTAAATTTAAATAATCTTTGATAAATTGTGAATCCTCAGGACAAGAGAGAAATTTTAAAAGTTTAGGTTTAAATTTTTCTTTTCCCAGACGATATACTCCCCACCAAGGAGAATCTTCATTGCTAAGAGAATAGTACAATACTTTTAAACCTTGACAGTATGTCCATTCTTTCCACCATGGTAAAAGCCTACGAGATTTAACAAAAAACAAATTCTGATATAAAAGTTTTGCACATATTAGTCTTATATTTTCAAATAATTTAACAAATTATAATTTCATAATATAATCTAATAAATTTAAATTTTGATGAAATAATGTAATAAACATTGTACATGTATCTACAAAACAATTAAATTAAAAAATAACCGAGAATATACAGGAAAAATTACGTGTTTATTTCGGGATCAGCGAGATGTCGATTCAAATTACGTTTGGCTTTTTCTATACATATACGACCATCAAGATCACATGCCCATTTGGCAGCCTCCATTCTTAAACTCTTTATAAGATCGTGTTCATTAAAAACTTCATTGTATTCAAGTTTATCAAGCAAATCGTATAATAAGTTTTGCATTTTCACCTAAATATATAAATGTATATATATATATTTATATGTATGTATATTGTTACTTGATATAAATTTTATATTTTTCGATATTACTTGTATTATATTTTGCCATACAGAAAGATATCTTGCGCAAATGTATTTTACATGATTTTATAAGATTATTAAGAACGTTCTGTCTTGGTAAATAGCTTTGAATTTCTTTTTATAAAGATATTTATTATATAGCTATACTTATTATTATATACATATTTATACACATATTTATATTTTTACACAAATTACATATTTATACACAAATTTGTATTTTTCTTAGGTGCACATTCACACATGCTTACAACATGTTCATATCACAAAACATATAGAAATGCATATATTGTAAACATATAGACATACATGTAGACATCATATGTATAATATAATTTAATAACTTTTTAACTGTTTGTGTAATAAACACACAGATAACTAATATACATATATGTTTCCTACTAATTTTCTATCTAAAAATTAATGATATTTAAATCATCATTATGAATATCATATTGTGAATAAATGGTAACAATATTCAAATTTTCTCCATTTTCCTCTTCAACTCTTTATAATTAGTACATACTCTATTTAAATATTAATTTACAAATAGATACTTATCATTTATCCAAAATATATTTGTGAAGCGTAATCAAATTTTTTTACATGCATTTTATTGTATGTATCTTTTTGGAAGGCACTTAATAATTATTGTTATAAATGCACACAATATTAATATGTGTAATAAGTAATATGTTTGAAGCGTTTTAGTATATTCAATACATCACTGTTGACATTGTTTATAATATTTGTTATTACCTTGATATTAAAATATACTTTTTCCTGAAATAGAAAGATATTGGACAGATATTCCAAAGCTTTGAACATACGATACCATGCCACGTAGTCTGTTTCTCGTGATAGATATTTCGTAATATTCCAGAATACAGAGGAATTAAGTTGGTTTGTTATCATTAAGTGGAAAGCGTCATCGATAATTTGGGCACGATTCAAAACATGTATTGTCATATAATTTTTAGAATTTAGATAACTTGCAATTCTTCGCCAGTTCTCGATATCGTAATTGACTCGGTAATATCCTACCGATAACAAATGAATATAACGACTATATAATTATATAACGACTATAATTTTTTCAAAAGGACTTATCAATACAAGTATCTGTTTTTGTACCCAGATAAAAAATGTATCAAAAATTGTAAATAAATAGAAAAACAGATTGTGAAATATTATATAGGGTGTCCGATTCGTGAGGGACCAAACGAAAAGGGATGATAGATTGGGTCAAACTAAGAAGAAAAGTCCTCTACCATTTTGCAAAATTCGCAATAATTATTAAGTAATAAGCAAAAATGTCCCGGCGCATGAGAAACAGTAAACCGCTTGTAGTGTGTGATTATTAAGTGATCAAACGAAAAGTGGTGATAGATTGGGTCAAACTGAAAAGAAAAGTTCTGTACCATGTTGCAAAATTCGCAATAATTAATAAGTTATAGGCAAAAATGTCTCGGCGCATGAGATGCGATCTGTCTACCGCTTCTTATACTCTGAGACATTTTTGCCTATAACTTATTAATTATTGCGAATTTTGCAATATGGTAGAGAACTTTTCTTTTCAGTTTGACCTAATCTATCACCACTTTTCGTTTGATCACTTAATAATCACACACTACAAGCGGTTTACCGTTTCTCATGCGCCGGGACATTTTTGCTTATTACTTAGTAATTATTGCGAATGTTGCAAAATGGTAGAGGACTTTTCTTCTTAGTTTGACTCAATCTATCATCACTTTTCGTTTGGTCCCTCACGAATCGGACACCCTGTATATATGAAATTATTTTGCACTAAAATTGAGTATATATAATAGTGGTAATTATGCACTTTACGGACGACCTCACCGATTTCAATGATCTTGACATATGTTGTCAAGCTCACTCTCTTGAGTAAGTATCAAAAGGTTTTAAGTGTCGCTCACTATTTATTAAAAAGTTATTAACGAAAAAAGTTTAATGAATATAATATGATCTTGCGACAGCATGTACGTTTAAGAAGTTATATTTGATGGAATATATGTTTAATATATAGCGAAGATCATATTATATTATCTCCGGAACGAACTTGACCTATTTAAAAAATATGTCACGTTATTTGTACTGAATGCAGGTAACTCTTATGACAGCTAATGTCCGTTGCGTAGGTGGACTTCGATAAAGGAGGAGGCAAATGATGCAAAGGTATGCAAAGTTATAGGTGCCAGATCATGGGACAAAGACTGGATCAAGTTTAGTGGAACATGGATAGAATAATACTGGATTCTTACTTTCATATCTTCGCAGCTTATAGATCACACATACATTTGCGTGAGCAAACATGCGACGCGTTTACGCCCACAGGGTACAGCTCTTTATATATGAAGAAACGCTTTTTAGCTGATTTATATATACAAAATATCAAAAGTATTTTAAGCACAATTGCTCGTGCTTAAATAATGACACTTATTATACCTAATTACACTTCTAATATGCTCCGCATTTGTGCTCTTGACTCCAATATTCGAACAGAGAGAATTCGAGAGCAGGAAGAAATTACTGTAATATTTAATTTTGCTTAGAAAATATCTTTCATTCATCAATATAAGATCTCTTGGAAAAAATTAAATGTGTTTTATATACGATCATCAAATTCTTCAGAGCTTATCTCTCGAATTTAATAATATGGAAAATGTTCTTATAGAAGAATGCTTTCCTCCGTTCTCTATTTTTACATTTTCTACCCGCGTTTGGAGCATCTTTATTCCATCGTTATCTTTAGCGGACGGATGAATTATTTTTCCTTTCGCCGCGAAAGGAGGAAGCTGAGGTTTACAAATATCATAGCAAAACAAAAAAGGTATGTATTATTTCCGCCATTAATTATTCAAGTACGTAACATTCTACATTTTCCTAATTGATCTCTGCCGTACGGATAATCTTTTTTTTCATTAACATTCATTAGCTGTCGCTGGTATCGCGGGAGATAAGGGTCGGAAATAATTTCTCCTAGAGACGTACCAGTCCTCGCAAGATCATGGATTCATCTTTGGAAGACTAGGAAGTGGACCGAAGCAAAAAGCCGAAGGTTTCTGCTAGCGCGGAGATAGGCACGAGATAAATTTTAACATATCGATGAGTTTTGTTTCCTTTGCATATGCATCAATTATGCCTGATTCCATCGGACACACTATTCTATTATATTCGCGCTTTTTGGACTTCTAAATTTGTACACAGGATAGGGGAGTCCGGGGACAAAAATAACATTTTTTGTATTATAGGTCACTAATTAATTAGAGATATAACAAAAAGGATTATATGTTAAAAAACTCCATTTATTGTTCTATCATTATACCTATGTTTCAATCTCAAATGATAGATATTTAAAGAGCTACTATAGCTTTTCGCAAGTACGTTGATTGTTACTTTTATCCTGGGGGCCTGGGACGAAAGTAACATAGTCTGGGGATAAATGTACCAGTTCTTATTTTCGGGAAAATAAAACAAATATGACTTTTTTCAATTTAAGGCAACTTTTATTATAATCTTTCATTAAGCAAGATAACTTTTGTTATAAATTCGTATTATATTAAAATAAAATAAATATTTATTTTTATCATCTTTGAAAAACTTAAAAGAAATAATCTTCGTTAAGTAAAATAATTATAAGTAATATCATAAAATAATTATACTTAATATCACACCAGTTTTATACTTCCTTAAGTTTAAGTAACGGTTTAATTCTAAATAATAGTGTAAAAATTGTATGATAACTACTTATACAAAAGAAATTGTTATCTATTCAGAATCACAATTATGGCATATGTAATAAGAATCGTCTTTGGTACAGATATGGAACCAGCCCTTGCACTCTAAGCACTGAAACATGTTACTTTCGTCCACAGAGTGTCGTGTTACTTTTGCTCTCCAACACATTTTTTAGAATAAAAGCATTATAACCTAAATATGATGCAAGACATAGCCAAATAAACTATAAAAACTTATGAATACATTATAGAAGAATGCACCGGCAAATAATTACATCAATATATACACTTTAATTAGGCATAGATAGAAAAAAATTAAAACAAGAAATATTTAGATGAATAATGCAAATACACTAATTTCACTCCTGCATGTGCAACCGGCGCGATCATTCTACAACAATTAGCTAAAAGGGAAGAGAATCGGGGTGTACGCGTTTGATTATGTAGTACAAATTATTCAACATGAAAAACAAACATTATTGTGTAGTTTAGTAGGAGGCTTGTTACTTTCATAACGCTGTTACTATTGTCCCCGGTCTCTTCTATATAATAAAAATGATGTAATAAAAATGATGTAATAAATATGATGAAAAAATATAATATAAATATTATAAAATATAATAAAAATAATAAAAAAATATAATAATATAAATATTCGTGAATAATGCCTTTCAAAATTATCCAATATGATTGAAATTTCAATTATGATTTTATATAGTTTGCATTCTCTTCATTTAAATTTCATTGTAAAAATGATTACTTTACAGAAGTTATTTAAATAGCACATTTACGTGAAAATTTATTAGCCAGAATATCTCTACATATATATTTCACGATATACAATCATCAAAATAAACAATCCAATTTTTTGCAGCTATAGTTATAACGTTACAATATGGAGAGAATATAAATCATAGCTCGAACGTATATTTTATTTATAATTATATAGATTTTTGCGGTCTTATTTTGATGAAAATGTGACAACGATAATTACTTGAATATATTATAATGTCATGCTGTTCAAACGAATAAAAGATATGGCTATACAAAATCAACATTTTACTTATCTATCTTTCATAAGGCAAAAAATCCAAAATAATTGATCACGAAGTTATTGCGCACAATCAATTTTTTTATTTGTCTTCTAAATAGATTTTAATATTTTAAATTGCATAATTGCTTACTCTACATAATTTCCCAGATCTTTTTACAACAGTACGTGCTAACAATCTGTCGCTTAAATCGTCATGTCACCACTTTTTATCTTTAATTTCGATCTAGGTTCAATAGTGCCATATAAATGACACTACTATACGATATAAAACGTAGAACTAAACTTAAACCAAAAAGAACAGACATATAATATTCCTTGATGACACATAATTTAAATGTCGTGAATTATTTATATTTTATGTTTTGATTATTATGCGCGCGAATGTATATATGTTACATTTCTTTAAATATATGTAAGAAGAAATATAGAGAAATTTACATGTAGATGTATAAAAAAATTGTACCATGTGATTTATATTATAAATCAAAGATTACATAGAATTTACAAAGATTATGAATTTCAAACAATTAATAATATATATTTAATATATATATTTGTAACAACAATTTATTATAAATATATAAAATTGTTATTATATGTATAAATATTAAAGAATTGTAATATGTTTTATAAATTTTTAATTTTAGATGTTATTTAAATATTAAAATGCATTATTATACCTATATTATGCCTACAATAAAAATTTGATTCAAGATAATAAAATTAATAAATATTAACAAATTATGTTACAAATATAAAACAAATCAAATACAATTTAAAAAATAAATCAGAATACAATTTAAATTAGATAATACATTTTTAGTACATTAATAATATATATATATATATGTATATATAATGTCAAATATTAGATACTTTTTCATTTATGCGATTAGAATTATTCATATAATATAACATAATTTAATTATAATTATTTATAATTATGAACATAATTAACACTTTGCATTGTTTCATGTTAATAAAGAAATGAAAATACCGGTTAATTGCAGGCCACAAAGTATCTTTGTGAATGCACGTGTATTTAATTATATATTATTAACGCACATAAGCATAAATAATAAATCGATAAGTATAAACATTATAAAAAGCTATTTGTAAGAAAGATATATAGAGATGTGTTCGCGTCATAATTGTTACTTTCATTAAACGGATATTATTAATATTTTACAAAATTCTGAAAGTAATCCTGTTGACATTTAATTTCGAGAAGGCGCGTTTGTATCTTGCTTTGAATATTTGAAATATATTGGTGCGTACATCTGCAGCTTTCTGCTAATTCGCTTATCTAAAACAGATTATGTCGATATTAAGTATTTGTGTGAATAGCCAATAATCAATTATCAGTAAAAATTATATTAAATATGATTTCTGTGATATATGTGTATATATAAATATAATTATATTAATATATATATACAGGGTGTGTCATTTTAAGTGATGCAGCTGAATATCTCTTAAAGTAAAAGAGATTGGGAAAAATGTTTCAGACAATAGTTGTATATTTTCGAAGGGGACATAAGACAGTGCCATTAGTTTGACCTTGAAGAGTCAGCTGAAGGTCATGTGAAGGTCACCTCCAACTTTGTAAATGGGACACCCTATATGCTTTTGCATATTCTTGTAGCTCATCTCGAGAGCTTTCCAAAACACTATAATTAAGTTAGTTTTCATTAAGTACTTTCCGAGTTATGAGGTTTAAAATAATTTCTTAATTTTACCTAAACTGTAAAATATCTTGTAAAATATTCATTTTTCGATTATCTTACCTTAATACCTTTATGTACAAAATAATGAGAGGAATCAATTGGTGTAAAGAAAACACATAATTGTTTAAAAAAAAAAAATGTAATTTGCAATTAACAATTACATTTTTTTCTTAAAAATAACTATGTGTTTTCTTTACACCAATTGATTCCTCTCATTATTTTGTACATAAAAGTATTAAGGTAAGATAATCGAAAAATGAATATTTTACAAAATATTTTACGGTTTATGTAAAATTAAGAAATGATTTCAAGCCTCATAACTCAGAAAGTACTTAATGAAAACTAACTTAATTATAGTTTTGGAAAGTTCTCGAGATGAGCTATAAGAATATGAATAAGAAATAGGGGGTTCCATTTAAAAAAACGCACCTCGATAATTCTTGAACGAAGCATTTTCAGCAAAAATGTTTCAGTCATATATATAGGGTGTATCTGAAATGATGCACTAAACTTCAGGAGCGTATTCTAGAGGTCAAAATATGACTTCTTTTACTTATGAACATGGGTCCGCAAATGAACCCTCCGAGCTAAAATTCGAAAATGTGTTAAATTGATCAAACACCCGCAACGCAATTTTTGTAGATAACAGTAAAATCATTTGAAAACTGAAAAAGTTTTCGAACCTGCCAGCTTGGCAAATTAATGTTTTCATGATACGTTTTTATTTTTTCATTTTAGTGGCTTACTTTACTTCATAATTGACTGGACTATACCAAATTTCAACCTTCTGCCATTTTGTTTTTTTTTTCTGAAATACGGCTAATTTTCAATTTTTTCTCTAAACTTTAGGGGCCTCTAGCTCGGAGGGGGGTTCATTTGCGGACCTATGTTCATAGGAAAAAAAAGTCTTATTTTGACCTCCAGAATACGCTCCTAAAGTTTAGTGCATCATTTTAGATACATCCTGTATATAATACATACACAATAATCTTAAATATAATAGGAATAAATAATAATTATACATTATGAAAATTACATTTTTTTTCTCAGAGTCAAAATTTTAGTTATCCCGAAAAAAAAAACTGATTTATAAGTTTATAAACATTTTTAATCAATTAATGCCGATTTTTATATAGATTTCGCATCTTCATAAAAAATTCAGCAATCGAATAAAATGACATGAATTTTAAAAAATTAGTAAAGCTCTAAATATGAAATATAAATATAAATTTTTCGAACTCTTAAGAGAGAGCCAAATGCGGATAATGGTGCCTCAGTTTCAGAAATAATTAATTTTTTTTTTTTTAAATAAATCGTTATACACAAAATACATTTCCTTCCGCGACACTAAATAACTGAGTAAATCTCAATTCAAGATTTCTATTAAAATAAATCATTCCTGATCCCTGTAGAAAAGCATAGGCGAAAAAATATCGTGAGAAAATTACTGAAACAAATATCATTCTTTTATTGTACTATGTGTTCTATCATATTATGTGCATAGTATTGCATTATATTTTACTTAACAATTCTTTTGCCTGCAAGGAATGTTTACAAATAATTTTGTAAGTAATGACAAATAAAATCTATAGAATTTAGAATTAGTGATTTTAAAAATAAAATTAGAAACCTATACGAGTTACGGCTATCACAGAGAAAATATCGTAATAATTGATATATCTAGTAGACTATTGCATTAATTCATGTTAACCTATCCATCATTATTAAATTTTTGATAAACAAATGGCTCGTATAATATTAAGGTATGCGAATCACATTACGTAATACTCTCCCAATCATATTGAAAAATATTTAAATTTATTTAACTGAGAGCTAAACATCTAGATTAACTAAGATTTAAATCTAAAGCTTATAAATTCTCTTTTTAAAATTTATATAAATCGATTTTTATTAAAATCACTAAAATTTCCAAGTAAAGAAATTCTCTTCCTTTTTTGCTTTCACTTGCTCACTCATTCTTTCCCATTCTTTGTCATTCACTAAAAATTATATATTTTGGAAATAGTACATTTTCGGAAATTAGAAATAAAAAATGCTTATTTCATAAAAGAAATTAAATGACATTATTAAATTTAATGACATTTAATTTTTCTTGTTACTTTGGGATACCGCGTGACATTAATATATACTGTATGAAAGCAAAAAATTAATGATTAATAAGTGAATACAAGTAGAATATTAGTACAATATTCATAAAATTTACTTTTACTTTCCTATTTCTCTCTTTCACAAAAAACCATACCTTCTTACATTCATTTAATTTAACTTCTGTTGCATTAGTAAATTTATCTGTTAGGAAATCGTACATCTAAAATAAATTATTTAGATATTCAACAACAATATTAAATAACAAATTTATGTTGCATCATGGTTATTTATTTTACATATACATATATAAACACGTGCAATTTTTACCTTTTCGAGTTGTTTCGTAGAATACACATGATTAATATGAACAGTAAATGCTGCATATTTGCTGACTTGTCTATAACAGTAAAATAATAAATTTATTGACGTATACATAAACTATTAAATGATAGATATATATTTACGGAGGAAGCTGTATTACCTGGGTCTTATATTCTCAAGTTTTTCTAATATGAAGTCGAGTACTACAGGATTCCTCGCGTGCTTCGCGATAGTAAAAAGAAAATAATTAATATAATCTTTATCGGAATAATCTTATAAAAACATAATCGATGTTGTACTATCATTTTTTATTAGATTTAGATAGTCTTTGATAAATTGTGAATCCTCAGGGCAAGAGAGAAATTTTAAAAGTTTATGTTTAAATTTTTCTTTTCCCAGACGATATACTCCCCACCAAGGAGAATCTTCATTGCTAAGAGAATAGTACAATACTTTTTGTTGAGTAAGCTTCTATATTTAATAAATGAACCACACAATTCTTATTTTTTTTTTTACTGGATATTATTTATTATAACATTCGGGTTACGCTTGTAGACTACGACTAACTAACTAACTAACCGTTTTTCCTTTTATTGCGTTGCACCGTGTGTACTGTCTCTTTCTTCGCATCATCACAGATGGCAGCATACGCACTATTTTACTTATAATAAAATACAAATGTAATATATATATCCAACACGCTTCCTTACATTTTATTTTATTACCATTCTAATTCCCCTTTTAGATTCAGACTTTTAATTTTAACATTTCTCTGAACTTTACAAACTTAACTTTACACAACGACTTCGTAAAAATATCAGCAATATTATTTTCAGACTCTATTTTAATTATATCAATCAGACCTTTTGCGTAGTTTTCATTAACATAGTGATACTGTACTTCAATATGTTTTGAATTTTTAGAAAAATTTCCGCACTTTGCAATAATTAACGCTCCTGAGTTATCTTCATACAATTTTACAGGTTTACTCGCATTTACATTAAACGCTTCTTTCAACATTTCACATATAAAATTTACATCAGTTACAGCTTCCGATAAAGCAACATACTCAGCAAATGTTGACGATTTAACAACTGAACTCTGTTTATGCGATTTCCAATAAATTACATTTCCGAACAATCTTATAACATATCCTGACGTAGACTTTCTATCGACAGTATCACCTGCCCAATCAGCATCGACAAAACAATCAATTATGTCACACTTTTCATTTTTATTATAAGTCATTTTTAAATCTTTGGTCAAATATAAATACTTTAGAATTCTAAGTGCATATTTAAAATGAGTATCATCATAACAATTTTAAAATCTACTTAAATAGTTTACACTAAATGCAACATCTGGTCTGGTACCTGTGCTAATATATAAAAGTTCACCTATCACTTTCCTATATTGAATATTCATATTCACTGCTTCTGCAGGTTCTAACTTTAAATTTATTTCCATTGGTGTATTATATAACTTTGCATTTTCTAAATTATATTTTTCTGCTAACGATTCTATATATTTAGTTTGGCTTAACTTCATCACATTTTTCTTTACATCATAGTCAATATCAATTCCTATATAATTTCTTACTTTACCCATATCTTTCATTTTAAATCTTTTTGATAGCCTTTCTTTAATTTCATGAATTCTTTCCTGACTTTTACTACAAATTAGCATATCATCAACAAACAGTAAAATATAAATGTATTCGTTATCTTTAGATTTTACATATAAACAATAATCATAGTTACTTCTTTTAAAATTTAAATCTTCCATAAATTTGTTAAAACATTCATACCACATTCTAGGACTCTCTCTTAAACCATACAACGCTTTAAATAATTTAAAAACTTTACTTGTACCATCCTCATAGCCTTTAGGCTGATTAACATAAACTTCAGACATTATTTTTCCATTTAAAAAAGCCGTTTCTACATCCATTTGTTCTATTATAAAATTATTTTGACAACAGAAAGCTAATAATGTTTTAAGTGTTTGCATTTTAACTACTGGCGAATAAACATTATCTACATATTCCTCTTGTTGAAACCCTCTAACTACTAGTCTAGCTTTATAAACATTCTCATTTTTCTTTTTATATATCCATTTTACATCAATAATTTTCTTATCTTTAGGTTTTTCTACAAGTTTCCAGGTTTTATTTTTGTTCAAACTTTCCATCTCATTATCCATAGCTTTTTGCCAATTTTTGTTTTCACTGCCTTTTATCGCTTCCTCAAATGAACTAGGTACCATCGCATTACAATAATTTACATAGACATATTGAGAAACAAAATCATCATTTACATAACGACTGTTTGGTTTCTTTTCTCTACTTGAACGTCTTGGATTTATTTGATTACAATCTTTGTCTCTTACTTTATCAGTTATAACTTGCTCAGATACATTTTCTTTTATTGACTCACTATTATGATAGGATTCGTTCTCACTCTCTTCACTAGATTTATCTTTTGTACTTTCATTGTTTTCACTATCATTAAAACCTATAAGCTTAATATTTTCTTCAATCACATCAACGTGCCTAGCATTAATTACTCTATTATTTACCAACACTCTATATCCTACTTCTGTATATCCCAACAATACTCCCAAACTTGCTTTATTATCCCACTTTGATTTTCTCAATTGTTCTGGTATTCTAACATAAACTCTACTTCCATACAATTTCAAATATTTTACACTGGACCTTTCATTAAAAAATATTTCATACGGTGTCTTTGTTTCAACAGTGCAAGCTAAGGTTCTATTTTTCAAATAAGCTGCTGTTTGTACTATCTCTGGCCAATACATCCTGCTAACCTTTGCCTCTTTTAATAAACACCTAGACATATCCATAACAGTTCTATTGTATCTCTCAGCTACTCCATTTAACTCATGCACATAAGGTGGACATGGAATCATACGTATACCTTTCTCTCTAATAAATTTATAAATACTTGAATTTAAATACTCTTTGCCATTATCACATCTTAAATTTTTAATTTTTTTCTTGTTACATTTTCTACCAAATTAACATATTCTATAAAACAATCATAAACATCAGACTTTGACTTTATTGTATATATTTTGGCCAGTTTACTAAAATCATCTATAAATGTTAAGAAATATTTTTCCCCTCTATAACCTTCTGTCGGATGCGGACCGTTCAAATCAGTATGAACTATTTCTAGAATTTCCTTAGCATGTTTCCTATTATTTTCAAAAGCTAAATTATGCATTTTACTTTCTATACATATTGCGCATTTCATATATTCTGTTTCTACTTCTTTTGGCAAACCCTGTAATAATTCATTTTTGCATAAAATATTCAAATAATTAAAATTAACATGACCTAATGTACGATGCCATTTTTCTTTCAAAGACATTTTTTCATTATCATCATTTTTAACAACACTAGAATTTATTTCGCTGTTTTGATTATAATTTTTTATGTAACTTGTCATATAATATAAATTATCTCTCTTATGAGCAATCGCTATTAATTTCTTATTTTGATTATAAATTTTTGAAACATTATCATATGAAACTATTTTATTTTTCTTTGTGACTCTAGAGTAGCTAATTAAATTTTGCTTCATATCTTTAACATAAAAAACATTAAACAAAATTATTTTTGATCTATTTTTAAAAAGTTCAAAATCTGTAATTATTTTACCAATCTTAGTCGCTTTTAATATTCTACCGTCTCCTAACCTAACATCTGTCGGTTCTTTTAAAACAACATATTCACTAAATAACTTATCATCATTTACTATATGGTCCGTACAACCGCTATCTAATATCCAGCTTACTTGATTTTTACTTAGCCTAAAAATGTTGCCTACTTCAGACGCATTTATCTCCGTAATAAACGTATTTCCGCTGTTGGCCTGCTCACTTTGATGTCCATGATGACTCGATGATGTATTCGCAGCGCCTCTGTAATTTCCTCGGTAGTTGCCTCGTTGATAAAAACTTCGACCACGGGACCGACTTCGATTATACCCGCCGCGTCCTCGCTGATCCGTAAAATTCTGCTGATAACAATCCTTTTGTAGATGTCCAGGCTTGCCGCACCTATAGCAATTCTGCTGATAACAATCCTTTTGTAGATGGCCGGGCTTGCCGCACCTATGGCATTTCCTTGTATCCGTCGTGAATGCATTTGACTTAATATTATTTTCTTCGTTTGTCTTTTCATTTGGATTTTTCTCCTCCAACGATTTTAATTTTATTTTGCTTTTCAAATAGTCCACATTTCTCTCTTCTTCCTTTAATACGTCCATCAAATCTCCGATGTAACTGTACGAGTGTGGTAACGCCTTTAACATGTATCTTAACTTTTCTTGCTCTGTAATCTTAGCTCCTGCCGCTTTAAGTTCATTAACTGCTTTTTCAAATTCGTCGAAAAATGTCGTCACTTCAGAAAAATTTTTCAACTTTATGTTTTCCAGGTTATTTCTACATACAATTTGTAAAGCCGTCGATTCTTTCAAATACATCTGATCGAATTTTTTCATAATTCCATATGCCGAATCTATATCACCAACATATTCAAGTTGTTTGTTTGAAATCGAGCTATATATATAATTCACTGCTTTAATATTTGCAGTATTCCAGTCAGGTTCTCCATCACTACTAACCTTTTCTCTTGTTGCAACTTCTTTACATTTTTTAAATTCCAAAAACTTCAAAATTCTCTTTTTCCAATTAGAATAATCACTTCCATCGAATATTGCCATAACCATATCATCCACTTTTACATACGACATTTTTTCCTTTTTGATACGTCAGTTCATAAAAAAATTTTCCTCTTTATTTTTCTTCTATTCAACCACGCTCTGCTACCATGTTGAGTAAGCTTCTATATTTAATAAATGAACCACACAATTCTTATTTTTTTTTACTGGATATTATTTATTATAACATTCGGGTTACGCTTGTAGACTACGACTAACTAACTAACTAACCGTTTTTCCTTTTATTGCGTTGCACCGTGTGTACTGTCTCTTTCTTCGCATCATCACAGATGGCAGCATACGCACTATTTTACTTATAATAAAATACAAATGTAATATATATATCCAACACTTTTAAACCTTGACAGTATGTCCATTCTTTCCACCATGGCAAAAGCCTACGAAATTTAACAAAAAACAAATTCTAATATAAAAGTTTTGCACATATTAATCTTATATTTTGGTTAAATAATTTAACAAATTATAATTTCATAACATAACATAATAAATTTAAATTTTGATCAAATAATGTAATAAACATTGCACATGTATCTACAAAACAATCAAATTAAAATAACCGAGAATATATAAGAAAAATTACGTGTTATTTTCGGGATCTGCGAGATGTCGATTTAAATTATGTTGGGCATTTTCTATGCATATGCGACCATCAAGATTACATGCCCATTTCGCAGCCTCCATTCTTAATCTCTTTGTAAGATCGTGTTCATTAGAAACTTCATCGTATTCAAGTTTATCAAGCAAATTGTATAGTAAATTTCGCATTTTCACCTAAATATATAAATATATATATATATATATATATATATATATATTTATATATGTATTTATATTGTTACTTGATATAAATTTTATGTTTTTCGATTCTTGCATTATATTTTGCCATACCGAAAGATATCTTGCGGAAATGTATTTTACATGGTTTTATATATTAAGAACGTTTTGTCTTGGTAAACAACTCTAAATTTCTATTTATAAAGATATCTATTATATAGCTATACTTATATTGTATATGTATTTACACCAATTTGAATTATTCTTACGTGCACATTCACACATGCTTAACACATGCACACATGTCCATATCAAAATATACATACAAAAATGCATATTTTGTAGACATATAGACATACATGTAGACATTATACGTATAATATAATTTAATAACTTTTTAACTGTTTGAATGTGTAATATAATTTAATAACTTTTTAACTGTTACTGTGTATAATTTAATAACTTTTTAACTGTATTAAACACACAGATAACTAATGTACATATATGTTTCCTACTAATTTTCTATCTAAAAATTAATGACATTTAAATCGTCATTATGAATATCATGCTGTGATTAAAAATGGTAACAATTTTTCCATTATTTTTCTCCATTTTCCTCTCCAACATTTTATTAGTATATACTCTATTCGAATATTAATTTACAAATAGATACTTATCATTCATTCAAAATATGTTTAAAAATCGTAATCAAATTTTTTAGCTACATGTATTTTATTGTATGTATCTTTTCGGAAAGCACTTAATAATTATTGTTATAAATGCACATAATATTAATATGTGTAATAAGTAATATGTTTAAAGCGTTTTAATATATTTAATACATCACTGTTGACATTGTTTATAATATTTGTTATTATCTTGATATTAAAATATACTTTTTCCTGAAATAGAAAGATATTGGACAGATATTCCAAGGCTTTGAACATGGGATACCATGCCACGTAGTCTATTTCTCGTGATAGATATTTTGTAATATTCCAGAATACAATGGAATTAAGTTGGTTTGTTATCATTAAGTGGAAACCGTCATCGATAATTTGGGCACGATTCAGAACATGTATTTTCATATAATTTTCAGAATTTAGATAACTTGTAATTCTTCGCCAGTTTTCGATATCGTAATTGATTCGATAATATCCTATCGGTAACAAATGAATATATAACGATTATAATTCTTTCAGATAGATTTATCAATATAAATATCTGTTTTTATACATTAACCCCGATAAAAAAGTGTATCAAAAATTGTAAATAAATAGGAAAACCAGATTGTAAAATATTATATATATGAAATTACTTTGCACTAAAATTGAGTATATATAATAATTGTACAAGAAATTTTATATAAATTTAAACCAATTTTTTAATTATATAAATAATGATCAATTTGCATTATATTACATAACATTATTTGTTATTATCTATATATTCATATGAAAACATAATCTGAAACTAAAATAAAAAAGTTTTTCTATAATCATTAATTACATGTTGTGTTAAACGGTAGGTTATAAATGGTTTAAAATTATGTAGCTTAAAATTTACACGCACATGCACATACAAAATGCTATTTAATAATGCTATATAATACAAAATGTATGTATGGCCAAAGTAATAAAATTGATAATGAAATTGATCTGCAATAGTTTGTTTTACATGGTAAATAAGTTGACTAAATTATCAAATAATAAATTTATTAATTAGATAAAAAAATTCTTATTTTTATATATACATGCATCTATATAAATTATATCTTACTTTAAAGAATTATAAACTTAAATTTAAACGGGCTATCAGAGCTAAACGCGGATGGTAGTGCGTAAGTTCAACGAGAATTAAGTTTTCGTTGAAACTTTATTTGTGTGCACAGGGCACAAAATTTTCTTGGTACGATACCAAGCGAATTTTAAAATAATTCTCAATTCGAGAAATTATTTTAATTATCCCTCTTTCCCCCCTGTAGTGTTGTAGGCGAGAAAAATATCGGGCCGAAAGTCGCGGAATCGGGAATCGAACCCGAGTCTTTCGCTTGCAGAGCGACTGCTCTTACCACTGAGCTATTCAGACCCTTCAACTCGATACTTCTCGGTCGCCTACAAATGAATATTAAATTAAGGAATAACGCCATCTTCCGCCGGCGTGATTTAAAATAACTATAAGAAATTAGGCTCTGTATATTGAAAATATAAACTTAAATTTAAACGGGCCATCAGAGCTAAACGCGGATGGTAGTGCGTAAGTTCAACGAGATATAAGTTTTCGTTGAAACTTTATTTGTGTGCACAGGGCACAAAAGACTCTGGTTCAATTCCCGATTCAGCGACTTTCGGCCCGATATTTTTCTCGCCTACATTTATAGGTACGTCATAATTCGCCAACTTATTTAAATTATTTAAATTGTGCGTTGATACCTGTATCCATTCTACACGAGGACTATACTCTCGTGTTATTTTCAATACAGGATAATATTTTTGTGATAATATTACTCTCCAAGATTTAATTATCAGCCATATAAGATACAAATTGTTTGCAGATTTTTGTGTGGAAGGATTCTCCATAATTTCAGCAAAATAGTCAACAGGCTTGCTAAAGTTACAAAATTTGTCCAAAATTTATTGTCAAAGTGTCAAAAAGTATTATAAGCAACATATGAGTATTATAAAAACATAAAATTAACACAATATTAACACAATATATAAAATTGCTACGTTAATTATACTTTTTATTTAGTTGAATTAGTTATATAAATAATTATGTAATTAATCATTATGACTTATAGTTTCCATAAATATTTGATATGCTACAGTTTAACTATAATTTAACTAGGAAAGTGTATGTGTAAATTGAAAGTTTATCTTGAATATTTAATGACATTGAAGATAAAAGAAATTGTGTATGGTTAATAATAAAGTATGAAAGATACGATGTAAGTTGAAATAAAAATAACTATAAGACTTTTATGATATACTGGGTGTTAAAAAAGTCTGGACACGGTCGAATATCTCGATAAGGAAGTTATACTAGAAAGTGTTTCAGACAAAAGTTGTATGGCTTCGAAGGGGCCATCAGATGGTGGCAATGATTTGACCTTGGAGAGTCATTTGAAGATCACGTGAAGGTCACCGTCAATTTCTTAAATGGAACCCCCTATTTTTTATTACATATTCTTGTAGCTTATCTCGAGGGCTTTCCAAAACACTTTAATAAAATATTTTTTCCTTAAGTACTTTTTGAGTTATAAGGCTTGAAATTATTTCTTAATTTTACATAAACCGTAAAATATCTTGTAAAATATTCATTTTTCGATTATCTTACCTTAATACTTTTATGTACAAAATAATGAGAGGAATCAATTGGTGTAAAGAAAACACATAGTTATTTTTAAGAAAAAAAATATTGTTAATTGCAAATTACATTTTTTTTCTCGAAACAATTATGTGTTTTCTTTACACCAATTGATTCCTCTCATTATTTTGTACATAAAAGTATTAACGTAAGATAATCGAGAAATGAATATTTTACAAGATATTTTACGATTTATGTAAAATTAAGAAATTATTTCAAGCCTCATAACTCAAAAAGTACTTAACGAAAAGGTACTTAATTATAGTGTTTTGGAAAGCTATCGAGATAAGCTACAAGAATATGCAAAAATATATAGAGTGTTCCATTTAAAAAAATTGAAATGACCTTCACGTGACCTTCAAATGACTCTTCAAGGTCAAACCAATGGTACCATCTTATGGCCCCCTTGAAACCATACAACTTTTGTCAAAAACGTTTTTCTCTTTGCTTAGTTTTTGAAAGAAAAGGGGTGTACGGGTGGTCTAGGACACCCTGTATATGTACACTACGTGTATATATATGTAATAAATTATTATTAATTATATGTATACATACACGGTGTTCACAATTCGCAATTGAAATTTTAATAACATATTCCTGAGCAAAGACAGAGACGAAAATTCGGAGACACAACAAGATTGAGGCTGCAATAGTTTCTGAGGTATAAGCGATTAAAGTTTGCCAATGATATCGTGTAGAATTTGCGCGCTTAGATCCGTAACTGTATTTACATGTGTACTGATCTGTCATCTGTAATTGATTTTTTCATGTGATATTGATTTCTACTGCACAGCTAATTTTATTTTTTTATTTTACTTTATAATAATACTAGACTAATTTCTACAAATATTTCTTTGATTAAAAAGAAATGTATCTCATTTCTCAAATATGTTAAAACATTAGATTGTATAATTTCGTTTAAATGTAATAGCTGAACAATTATTTAAATTTTTATTTAAAAAAGAATTAAATGCTTTCTGTATATTATTTGTAATTTGTTAATATTAATTAATCACCATAATGTATGATGTATATAATAAAAAACTAAAATAAAAAATAAAATCAGCTGCAGTAAAAATCAATATCATCTAACATGAATAAATAAATAACAGATGACAGGTTGGTACACATGTAAATATAGTTACGAACCTAAGGGCGCGAATTCTACACGATATCATTGGCAAGCTTTGATCGTTTATAACTCAAAAACTATTGTAGCCTCAACATTTTTTCATTAGAATTTTCGTCTCAGTTTTTACTCAGGAATATGTTATTAAAATTTCAATTGCGAGTTGTGGGACACCCTGTATATATGTGTGTGTATATACAGGGTAAGTTTTATTTTGTGTCAAACTTTTTATCATACGAGAGATTATCGACTGCAATTATAATAAATTGATCGATACACAGATGTCAGTTATTTGGATCGACCGTATCGATCCACATATAATATGTACAAGTAAAAAGTTGAATCAAATTATGGATTTATTATTATTATTATTATTATTGGAGCTACGTATTATTATTATTATTATTATTATTATTATTATTATTAAATATATATATATATATATATATATATATATATATATATTATTATATTTATTATTATTATTATTAATGCTATGTATACATATTCGATACATTCAAGCAGTAGAAATACAAATTTAAAAATTCAGTTTTTAAATTTAGCACTTTAACTTTTTATGTAAAACTTTATTTCAAAATCCGCATCTATTTTTATGATTCATAAATTTTTATTATTGATTTATACATTAAAAGTCCAGTTATTTGGATGCAATAAGAAATGGGGAGTTCCACTTAAAAAAATCAACTTGACCTTCATATGACCTTGAGTACTTCATCCAAGATCAAATTCTTATCATCATTAGATACATTTTATTTAGTCCTACAACTCTGTTCCTTACATATTTTTCATCATAGTTGATCGTTTTCGAGATATTTTAGCGTTCCGGGACTTTTTGAAGACCCTGTACATACGTATACATATATACAGGGTGTATCTGAAATGATGCACTAAACTTTAGGAGTGTATTCTAGAGGTCAAAATAAGACTTTTTTTTCTTATGAACATGGGTCCGCAAATGAACCCCCTCCGAACTAAAATTCGAAAATGTGTGAAATTGACCAAACACCCGCAACGCAAATTTATTTCTCTCTCAAGAGAGGGTGAGGTAACGTCAAAACCAAGGTCAAATAATAAGGCAATCTATAATACAGCCAATTTTCAATTTTTTTCCCAAACTTTAGGGGCCTCTAGCTCGGAGGGGGGTTCATTTACGGACCCATGTTCATAGGAAAAAAAAAGTCTTATTTTGATTCCTGAAATACGCTCCTAAAGTTTAGTGCATCATTTCAGATACACCCCGTATATATATATATATATATATATATATATATATATATATATATATATATATATATATACAGGGCTTTCGAAAAGTAACGGACCCCCCCCTATCTCAGAATCTATGTATCATAGGGCAAAATGACCCGAACAAAAGTTTTATGGTTCATAAAGTTCTGTTTTTTTGTGACCTCAAATTTGACCTTGATCGTGACCTTGAAGGTTTTTTGAAGGTTAATTTGCGTTTTTTAAATGGGAATTGCTATTTTTGACCCCGGATTTGGAAAGGGCGGGAAATTTTACGTTCAGATATGTAATCTTGTGATGGTAAAAATGACATCCAAATCCTACTTTTATCCTACTTTTAGCGCTATCCAGGAACAACGACGTGGACGTAGTAGAATTCTGTTCCCTTTGGGGTGCTTGGGGTAGGATAAAAGTAGGATTTGGATGTCATTTTTACCATCACAAGATTACATATCTGAACGTAAAATTTCCCGCCCTTTCCAAATCCGGGGTCAAAAATAGCAATTCCCATTTAAAAAACGCAAATTAACCTTCAAAAAACCTTCAAGGTCACGATCAAGGTCAAATTTGAGGTCACAAAAAAACAGAACTTTATGAACCATAAAACTTTTGTTCGGGTCATTTTGCCCTATGATACATAGATTCTGAGATAGGGGGGGGTCCGTTACTTTTCGAAAGCCCTGTATATGTATGTATGTATGTATATATATAGGGTGTCCCATTTTAATCGATCACCCCAAATAACTTTTTCAATTTTGATTGTAGAAAAAAATGTTTCAGACAAAAGTTATATGGTTTTAAGGGGGACATGAGACAGTGCCATCAGTTTGACCTTGAAGAGTCAGCTGAAAGTCACGTGAAGTCACCTTGAAGAGTCACGTGAAGTCACCTCGAACTCTTCAAATGGAACCCCCTATTTCTTATTCATATTCTTATAGCTCATCTCGAGAACTTTCCAAAACACTAATTAAGTTAGTTTTCATTAAGTACTTTCCGTGTTATGAGGCTTGAAATCATTTCTTAATTTTACATAAACCGTAAAATATTTTATAAAATATTCATTTTTCGATTATCTTACCTTAATATTTTTATGTACAAAATAATGAGAGGAATCAATTGGTGTAAAGAAAACACATAGTTATTTTTAAGAAAAAAATGTAATTGTTAATTGCAAATTACATATTTTTTTCGAAATAATTATGTGTTTTCTTTACACCAATTGATTCCTCTCATTATTTTGTACATAAAAGTATTAAGGTAAGATAATCGAAAAATGAATATTTTACTAGATATTTTACAGTTTATGTAAAATTAAGAAATTACTTCAAGCCTCATAACTCAAAAAGTACTTAATGAAAACTAACTTAATTATAGTGTTTTCGAAAGCTCTCGAGATGAGCTACAAGAATATGCAAAAGCATATAGGGTGTCCCGTTTAAAAAGTTGGAGGTGACCTTCACGTGACTTTCAGCTGACTCTTCAAGGACAAACTAATGGCACCGTCTCATGTCCCCCTTGAAACCATATAACTTTTGTCTGAAACGTTTTTTTCTACAATCAAAATTAAAATAGTTATTCGGGGTGATCGATTAAAATGGGACACCCTGTATATACACACATATATATATATATATATATATATATATATATATATATATACAGGGTGTCCGATTCCTGAGTGACCAAACGAAAAGTAGTGGTAGATTGGATCAAATTGAGAAGAAAAGTTCTCTACTATTTTGCAAAATTCGCAATAATTATTAAGAAATAAGCAAAAATGTTTCGGCGCATGAGAAGCGGTAGATCGCTCGCAGTGTTCGATTAATGAGTGATCAAACGAAAAGTGGTGGTAGATTGGGTCAAACTGGAAAGACAAGTCCTCTACCATTTTGCAAAATTCGCAATAATTATTAAGTTATAGGCAAAAATGTCTCAGCGCATGAGAAGTGATCTGTCTACCGCTTCTTATACTCTGAGACATTTTTGCCTATAACTTAATAATTATTGCGAATTTTGCAATATGGTAGAGGAATTTTCTTTTCAGTTTGACCCAATCTATCACCACTTTTCGTTTGATCATTTAATAATCACACACTGCAAGCGGTTTACCGCTTCTCATGTACCGAGACATTTTTGCTTATTTTTTAATAATTATTGCGAATTTTGCAAAATGGTAGAGGACTTTTCTTCTCAGTTTGACCCAATCTACTACTACTTTTCGTTTGGTCACTCAGGAATCGGACACCCTGTATATACAGGGCTTTCGAAAAGTAACGGACCCCCCCTTTATCTCAGAATCTATGTATCATAGGGCAAAATGACCCGAACAAAAGTTTTATGGTTCATAAAGTTCTGTTTTTTTGTGACCTCAAATTTGACCTTGATCGTGACCTTGAAGGTTTTTTGAAGGTTAATTTGCGTTTTTTAAATGGGAATTGCTATTTTTGACCCCGGATTTGGAAAGGGCGGGAAATTTTACGTTCAGATATCTGAACGTAAAATTTCCCGCCCTTTCCAAATCCGGGGTCAAAAATAGCAATTCCCATTTAAAAAACGCAAATTAACCTTCAAAAAACCTTCAAGGTCACGATCAAGGTCAAATTTGAGGTCACAAAAAAACAGAACTTTATGAACCATAAAACTTTTGTTCGGGTCATTTTGCCCTATGATACATAGATTCTGAGATAGGGGGGGGGGTCCGTTACTTTTCGAAAGCCCTGTATATATATGTACACATATGCAGTGTTCCATTTTAACTTTTCCATCGAAATATCTCGTAAAGTCTAAAAGATACGAAACAATGTTTCAAACAAAAGTTGTAGAATTTCGAGAGGGACATCTGATAGTGACTTTGACTTTGACCTAAAGGTCGAATTTAGTGGTCATTTGAAGGTTAACATAATTTTTTTAAATAGAACCCCCTATTTTTTATTACATATTTTTGTAGCTTATCTCGAAAGCTGTCCGAAACACTATAATTAAGTTAGTTTTCGTTAAGTACTTTCCGAGTTATGAAGCTTGAAATTATTTCTTAATTTTATACAGCGTGTCCCATTTTAAAAGTTCCACCCTCATAACTTTTCAGGATCAACGTTTGAAGGAAAACGATTCGGATAAAAGTTGTAGGGAACAAAGGGGGCTATCTAATAGTGACCTTGGATTCGACATTAAAGGTCATTTTCAAGATCATTTGAAGGTCAACTTCCGTTTTTTAAACGGGAACCCCCGTTTTTTATTACTTATTCTTGTAGCTTATCGAGAGCTTTCCAAAACACTATAATAAAGTATTTCTTTATTCAGTACTTTTCGAGTTATGAGGCTTGAAATAATTTCTTAATTTTATATAAACCATAAAATATCTAGTAAAATACTCAATTTTCGATTATCTTTCCTTAATACTTTTATGTACAAAATAATGAGAGAAATCAATTGGTGTAAAGAAAAAACATAGTTGTTTTTAAGAAAAAATATGTAATTTGCAATTAACAATTACATATTTTTTCTTAAAAATAACTATGTGTTTTCTTTACACAATTGATTCCTCTCATTATTTTGTACATAAAAGTATTAAGGTAAGATAATCAAAAAATGAATATTTTACAAGATATTTTACGGTTTACGTAAAATTAAGAAATGATTTCAAGTCTTATAACTCAATAAGTACTTGAGGGAAAAATATTTTATTATAGTGTTATGGAAAGCCCTCGAGATAAGCTACAAGAATATAAAAAGTAGGGGGTTCCATTTAAGAAATTGACGATGACCTTCACGTGACCTTCAAATAACTTCAAGGTCAAACTGATATCGCTATGTAATGCGTTACTTGAAACTTTACAACTTTTGTCTGAAATATTTTTGTTTGCCGCGCTCTGTTTTTGAGATGTTCGGCTGATACGGGTGATCTGCGACACCCTGTATATATATATATATATATATATATATATATATATATACAGAATATATATATATATATATATATATATATATATATATATACAGGGTGAGCCATTTTAATTAACGCACGCAATTATTTCGGAAACAAAGCATTTTAGAAAAAAATGTTTCAGACAAAAGTTTTATGGTTTCGAGGGGGCCATAAGATGGTATCATTGGTTTGACACTGAAGAGTCATTTGAAGGTTACGTGAAGGTCAGTTCAATTTTTTTAAATTGCCCCCCCTACTTTTTATTACATATTCTTGTAACTGACCTCGAAAGCTTTCCAAAACACTTATGATAAAGTATTTTTCATTAAGTATTTTTCGAGTTATGAGACTTGAAATTTGTATTATTTTGACATAAAATACAAAATATCTCGTAAAATATTCTTTTTTCTATAGTTTTACCTTAATACTTTTATGTACAGAATAATGGGGTAAATCAACTGGAATAAAGAAAACACATAGTTGTCTTAAAGAAAAAAATATGAATTTGCAACGAGCAGCTACACATTTTTACTTTAAGACAACTATATGTTTTAATTACACTAATTGATTTGCCTCATTATTCTGTGCATAAAAGAATCAGGGTAAGACTATCAAAAAAAGAATATTTTATGAGATATTTTGTTTTTTATGTCAAAATACTACAACTTTCAAGTCTCATAACTCGAAAAATACTTAATAAAAAATACTTTATCATAAGTGTTTTGGAAAGCTCTCGAGATGAGCTATAAGAATATGTAAAAATATATAGGGTGTTCCATTTAAAAAAATTAAAGCGACCTTCACGTGACCTTCAAATGACTTTTCAAGGTCAAACCAATGGTATCATCTTATAGCCCCCTCGAAACCATATAACTTTTGTCTGAAACATTTTTCTCTAAAATGCTTTGTTTCCGAAATAATTGCGTGCGTTAATTAAAATGGCTCACCCTGTATATACAGGGTGATTCTGAACAGACGTTTGTCTTTAAAAAGATAAATTGTCGAGTCTATTCTAAGACGATTTTCCCTTTACCAAAATTGTCTACGAGGCTTAGTTTTTAAATTATTAAATAAAATAGTTCGCGAATTACGGAACGAGTACAAGAGGTAGACAGGGACGGCGCAACTCACCGTCCGATACAAGCGATCATGTGGGGCGCGCGACGCGATCAGCTGATTGCTGCACACGATGAGTGTAACAATCAGTGTGTGTGTGTGTGTGTGTGTGTGTGTGTGTGTGTGGGGTGTATTTATGCACGCGTATCCACACATGCACCGTACTCTCTCTCTCTCTCTCTCTCTCTCTCTCTCTTTCTCCTTCTTTCTCTCTCACTCTCTCACTCACTCACTCACTCACTCACTTATTCTTACCTTAATAATGAGATTCTTCATACTGCTGATAAATAGCAGTGCCCAGTGTGTTGCACGATAATAATCGTCGTCGACGAGACGTCGTTTCTTCAACACGCAGTCTGACACAAATAAGCGAAGTTTTTTCTTTCATCACTTTCGACACTTTTACAAATTTACTCGCGCACTTAATCACTCACGATTGATAAAAGGAGGAATTTACCAACGGTTACGGTACGAATTTAATAAACGGTTAACGCATTTAATTATTAATTACACACTCGATTAAAGAAACGCGTTAACAGAACGCGATACTCGATGCAAAGCACGCGACGCGACGACCGACGACAAGCAGGTCAGGTTAGTACTAGCGCGTAATGCTACACGTTTATGTTTGGCAGCGCTAGAGGCGCTAGTACTAACCTGACCTGCTTGTCGTCGGTCGTCGCGTCGCGCGCTTTGCATCGAGTATCGCGTTCTGTTAACGCGTTTCTTTAATCGAGTGTGTAATTAATAATTAAATGCGTTAACCGTTTATTAAATTCGTACCGTAACCGTTGGTAAATTCCTCCTTTTATCAATCGTGAGTGATTATGTGCGCGAGTAAATTTGTAAAAGTGTCGAAAGTGATGAAAGAAAAAACTTCGCTTATTTGTGTCAGACTGCGTGTTGAAGAAACGACGTCTCGTCGACGACGATTATTATCGTGCAACACACTGGGCACTGCTATTTGTCAGCAGTATGAAGAATCTCATTATTAAGGTAAGAATAAGTGAGTGAGTGAGTGAGTGAGTGAGAGAGTGAGAGAGAAAGAGGGAGAGAGGGAGAGAGAGAAGAGAGAGAGAGAGTACGGTGCATGTGTGGATACGCGTGCATAAATACACCCCACACACACACACACACACACACACACACACACACACTGATTGTTACACTCATCGTGTGCAGCAATCAGCTGATCGCGTCGCGCGCCCCACATGATCGCCTGTATCGGACGGTGAGTTGCGCCGTCCCTGTCTACCTCTTGTACTCGTTCCGTAATTCGCGAACTATTTTATTTAATAATTTAAAAACTAAGCCTCGTAGACAATTTTGGTAAAGGGAAAATCGTCTTAGAATAGACTCGACAATTTATCTTTTTAAAGACAAACGTCTGTTCAGAATCACCCTGTATACATAATGAAGCCATTATATATAAAATTGAATTATTTATCAATTATTCTATATATTTTTTTAAATATTTATAATCAATATTTACGCATGATCAGTTCTTAATTATATTATCATACCTTTAATGTAAAAGGGATTTTCGACAGCACTGTTGAATGATGTATTATAAAGCGATGTATTATATTGAGTATCAAGATGATGGGATTCTTGTTCAAATTGTACCACAAACAAATCTATTACTCGGTTATTTGGGAGAACCTATAGAAAATAATTTTAATGTATTTACTTAGTTAATATTAGATTTAACACAAAGTAGCAATATGTACTAGGACCGCTACTTTCTACGTATATGTAAAAAAAAATTTATTACTTATTCTCTCTCTCCCTCTTTTTCTGTCACTCCCCCTCCCTCTCTCCCACCCCATCTCTCCCCTCTTTCTCACCCTCCCTCTCTCTCTCTCCACCCCTCTCTCCCCCCCGCTCTCGCTTTTTGAATATGGAATAAATAATTCAAAAATAATATTAATAATAACAACAAAAATGGTTACACGATATCACATTTAAATTAAATTTTTCTAGAATTATTTATATCATATAGCAAATATCTCATATAGCAAAATTATCGTATTACACAATTTCCATATGCATACAAATGCTTAACTTTATAATAACTTTATATATAATTTATGCAAACTGAATGATAATTTCTCCTTTATTTTATATCAGTGCTCGGATTTACTTGCAACTTCCGGCCAAATTTCTATATATATATATATATATATATATATATATATATATATATGCAAACAATATAATAGATATGTATGTATATCTATCATATTGTTTGCAACTGAGCAAGTTTTGCGTTAAAGAATGATTAAATCAATTGCCTCGGTGATATATAATTCAAGAAATGCGACAATAGCCTCATTTAACGAAGAGGATAACGACCAAAGTGGATTTTCATAATAAAGACATTCCTGTACTACTTTGTGGGCTATGAAGTGAGCAACTTTAATTTTACTCGCAACAGAATCCACATTCTCAATGTAGGTAACATCTGCTTCTCTGAAAATTTTAAAAAATGCTTTATACAGGGTGATTCTGGACAAACGTTTGTCTTTAAAATATCAAATTCTTGAATGAATTCTAAGACGATTTTTCCTCTTGCAAAATTTTGCCCGGAGCTTAGTTTTTAAACTATAAAGGAAAATAAACTACTTACGAAACGAGTACAAGAGGTAGGCAGGGACGACGCGATATAGGTGATTACGTGTGGCGCACGCCGCGATCAGCTGATTGCTATACGCGATAACTGTAAAAATCAGTGTGTGTGTGTGTGTGTGTGTGTGTGTGTGTGTGTGTGTGTGCGCGCGCGCGCGCGCGCGTACACATTCTCATACACACACTGATTGATACAGTCATTGCGTATAGCAATCAGCTGATCGCGGCGAGTGCCCCAATAATCGCCTATATCGCGCCGTCCCGCCTACCTCTTGTACTCGTTCCGTAAGTAGTTAACTATTTTCCTTTATAGTATAAAAACTAAGCTCCGAGCAAAATTTTGCAAGAGCAAAAATCGTCTTAGAATTCATTCAAGAATTTGATATTTTAAAGACAAACGTTTGTTCAGAATCACCCTGTATATAGAAAGCTTATTACTGTTGAAAATATTTTGTGCTTACAAATTTAATATAATTAAATAATTCTATAAATTAACATATTAATTATATATTAATGTTTTATAATGTCTGCGCGTATGAATGACTTATCACGAAATAATACAATATTTACTTTATATATATACAAAGTGAGCCATTTTAAGATACCCATCCCAACTTTTTTATTTTTGAATGTACAACAAAATGTTTCAAATAAAAGTTGCTTGACTTCGAGGGGGACAGAAGATGGTGGCAAAAATTTGACCTTGGATAGTCATTTGAAGATCACATAAAGGTCACCTTCAATTTCTTAAATGGAACCTACTATTTTTCGTTGCATATTCTTGTAGCTTATCTCGAGAGCTTTCCAAAACACTAAAATTATGTACCTATTCGTTAAGTACTTTTTGAGTTATGAGGTTTGAAATAATTTCTTAATTTTACATAAACCGTAAAATATCTTGTAAAATATTCATTTTTCGATTATCTTACCTTAATACTTTTACGTACAAAATAATGAGAGGAATCAATTGGTGTAAAGAAAACACATAATTGTTTCGAAAAAGAAAATGTAATTTGCAATTAACAATTACATTTTTTTTTTAAACAATTATGTGTTTTCTTTACATCAATTGATTCCTCTCATTATTTTGTACATAAAAATATTAAGGTAAGATAATCAAAAAATGAATATTTTACAAGATATTTTACGGTTTATGTAAAATTAAGAAATTATTTCAAACCTCATAACTCAAAAAGTACTTAACGAATAGGTACATAATTTTAGTGTTTTGGAAAGCTCTCGAGATAAGCTACAAGAATATGCAACGAAAAATAGTAGGTTCCATTTAAGAAATTGAAGGTGACCTTTATGTGACCTTCAAATGACTATCCAAGGTCAAATTTTTGCCACCATCTTCTGTCTCTCTCGAAGTCAAACAACTTTTATTTGAAACATTTTGTTGTACATTCAAAAATAAAAAAGTTATTGGGGTGGGTAACTTAAAATGGCTCACCCTGTATATACAAGGTGTCCCGGAACTAACGCTTGATATTTTAAAGGCAAATTCTCTGGCCAATTTAAAAACGATTTTCCCTCAGCGAAAATGTCGCGGCACTAATAGTTTTCGAGTTATAAACGATTGAAAATAAAGGGTTTTTCGCAAACTAAGGCTTATGAGAATAAAATATTAATAAAGTCACATTCTTTAGTTAATTTTAGGTAGTTTACTTTAATAGAATTTTAATTTAAAGCTTAGTTAGAAAGATACATGATGACAAAAATTGGGAATATGCAAAAAATAATGATCTCCCTCGACATTTTCGCTAAGGAAAAATCATTTTTAAATTGGCCAGAGAATCTGCCTTCAAAATATCAAAGGGTTAGTTTCGGGACACCCTAGTTTCGGGAATATATATATATATATATATATATATATATATATATACAGGGTGAGCCATTTTAAGTTACCCACCCCAATAACTTTTTTATTTTTGAATGTACAACAAAATGTTTCAAATAAAAGTTGCTTGACTTCGAGGGGGACAGAAGATGGTGGCAAAAATTTGACTTTGGATTGTCATTTGAAGGTCACATAAAGGTCACCTTCAATTTCTTAAATAGAACCTACTATTTTTCATTGCATATTCTTGTAGCTTATCTCGAGAGCTTTCCAAAACACTATAATTAAGTACCGTTTCGTTAAGTACTTTTTGAGTTATGAGGTTTGAAATAATTTCTTAATTTTACATAAACCGTAAAATATCTTGTAAAATATTCATTTTTCGATTATCTTACCTTAATACTTTTACGTACAAAATAATGAGAGGAATCAATTGGTGTAAAGAAAACACATAATTGTTTCGAAAAAGAAAATGTAATTTGCAATTAACAATTACATTTTTTTTTTAAATAACTATGTGTTTTCTATACACCAATTGATTTCTCTCATTATTTTGTACATAAAAGTATTAAGGTAAAGTAATCGAAAAATAAATATTTTACACAAGATATTGTACGGTTTTTATGTAATATTAAGAAATGATTTCAAGCCTCATAACTCGGAAAGAGCTTAATGAAAACTAACTTAATTATAGTGTTTTGGAAAGCTCTCGAAATAAGCTACAAGAATTTGTAATAAAAAATAGGCAGTTCCATTTAAGAAATTGAAAGTGACCTTCAAATAATTCTTCAAGGTCAAACCAATGGTACCATCTTATGGCCCCCTCGGAACCATACAACTTTTGTCTGAAACATTTTTGTCTTAAACTTATGGATTTTGAGATATTTCAGTGCGTATATTAAAATGGTCTACCCTGTATATAATATTTTAATATTATTTTTCGTATAAATTGATACAGATTAAAGATATAATAAATATTTAGATATGTTTCTCTCATTGTCTCATACAAGTTTACTTATTTTTTAAAAATATATATTCAAATATATTCAAATAATATTTTAAAAATAGACCAAAAAATATGTAGATAATTTTAAGTATCAAGAATTATTATCCTTTTTTCATCTGTCGAAATATATTAATATTTTTTAATTATATTATAATATAATTACCTATAAATAGCAAGGCCCAGATTTATGATGCTTTCGTTTTCCGGAAAATCCGGAATTGCAACATGATTTATTCGCCAAAATTTATTCAGGCGTCCCCATTTACGAAACAAGTATAGTTATATTTTGAACAATTTCGTGTGCAAATGCGCAGTGCATTCCACACCACATATCAACCTTGACCTTACTTTTACTTAGACCAGACATGAAAGATATATTAGTCTGGTTAGACAGAAATACAAAATAATTAGGCCTTACAAACGTAGTATGAAAATGTGTCACCGTCATGTTTTTATCATTCATTTCCATTTTTTGTATCCGCATATTTGATAAAACTCTATAATTTTGATAATGTATTATAATAATATTATAGGCAGCCGAAGAAGATATAGCAAATTCGGGCAAACGTGGAATCATGTGTTGGATCCCAATATTATCAACATATGTTGCCAACCTATCATATTTAGAAATATGAATGGATAATAAATTGTCGACAATTACATAGAAATATTAAAAATTGAATAAAATGGAGATATACGGATGCAATTTATATATAAGAATAATATATATAAAAAATTACGGCATAGAGTTCTTCTTACTCTTTTGATCTATATTTTGTATAACATTACGTAATCTAATAATGATTTTGATATTATTTTGACATTAATAAAACGTAATGGTCATGAAATGTTTACTTTAGGACATACAGGTACAAAATAAATAATCAAAATTTAATAGTTAATATTTTAGTATCAAAATTATAAATTTCAATAAAATTAAAATAAAAAAAATTTTGTTTAATAAAATTAAAATAAATTTCAATATTACACAGTATTAGAACAATAACTTCTTTTAATTGATTTTAATTACTATATTGTGATTATTGACGTTGATATATTACCTAACCATTCCATATAATTTTATACATGTTAAAGAAACTGCATATTTTAGTGATAATTTGTTAAATAAATCATATATATGTTTTTAGTTGTTTTTAAATGGGTATTGTGTGTGCGCGTGTATGTGAATGTTTAAATATATGAAACAGCATAAATATAGCTTATATATACATATATATATATATATATATATATATATATATATATATATATTTAATTTTATATATTTATATTTAATTGTATATATATAGTGTTTATGAAAATTGAGTGATTGTTCATGATCTAATCAAATTTTGTTAGTGACTTCTATGAAATATATGAACAAAAAGATTCATATAAACTTCATACAAATAATTCATACAAAAATTCATACATGTGTCTGGAAATGTTTTCGTTCCGAATTATTATAACTTTAAAAAAAATTTTTTTGATCTATGTCATCAGCTATATATATTATAGATTAATTTCATGTTATAAATGCTTCTGTAATAGGCTTCATTAAATATTAATAATGATTAAATATTAATAATGATTAAATATTAATAATGATTTCCTAAAGTTTGTTATTAGTAAACAGTGTAAAAATGAAATATTTGCCAAAATTTTAAATTTCAAATAAGCAAATTCTATGAAAACAAACATAAATCTTTCAGAATTGTTTTATTTAGATTTTGAAAACAATTCAAGACACTACCGAAATACACTACTCAAAAGAATCTAGGGAACACTTTTCATACCCTAAAAATTGGGCTATTTTCAAACCGCTGAAACTCGTCGAAAAATCATCGTAGAAAAAAAAATTAAAAAAGCATTTTGAAGCATGAAGTTTCAACTTTAACGCGCTATCGGTGGTTTTTTAAAAATCTTTTATCTTCCTTATTTTGCGCTTTAAAAAGGAACACACTGTTTAGTTCCTTAAAATTATGTATTTTTAACACGCTGCAACTTGATGAAAGAAATTTTTTTCGAGAAATTCAACTCAAGCTCTATAAATTACAACATTTTCTCTGTAAAATGCTTTTTTAAAAATCTTTCTACGATTTTTGTTGACCGAGTAATGCGATTTTGAAAATAAACCAGTATTTTTTAGATATGATATCGATACTCGGTGAAAAATCATCGTAGATGAAAAATAAAAGAAGCATTTTGAAGCTTGAAACTTCAACTTTAATGCGCTAGCGTTAGATTTTTTAAATTTTTTATCTTCTTTTTTCTGCGCTTTAGAAAAGAACATTGTGTTTTTCCTTAAAATTACGTTTCTTTGACATTCTGCAGTTCGATAAAAAAATTTTTCTCAAAAAATTCAACTCAAGATCCATAAACTACAACACTTTACCTACAAAACGCTTTTTTAAAAACTTTCCTACGATTTTTTTTGACCGAGCTACATAACTTCGAAACCAATATGTAAAATGATACCGCCGGCATTAGCGTTATCCAATGTAGCTCGGTCAAAAAGAATCGTAAAGTGTTGTAGTTTATGGATCTTGAGTTGAATTTTTTGAGAAAAATTTTTTTATCGAATTGCAGAGTGTCAAAGAAACGTAATTTTAAGGGAAAACACAATGTTCTTTTCTAAAGCGCAAAAAAAAGAAGATAAAAAATTTTAAAAATCTAACGATAGTGCGTTAAAGTTGAAGTTTCAAGCTTCAAAATGCTTTTTTTATTTTTCATCTACGATGATTTTTCACCGAGTATCGATATCATATCTAAAAAATACTGGTTTATTTTCAAAATCGCATTACTCGGTCAACAAAAATCGTAGAAAGATTTTTAAAAAAGCGTTTTACAGAGAAAATGTTGTAATTTATAGAGCTTGAGTTGAATTTCTCGAAAAAAATTTCTTTTTCAAGTTGCAGCGTGTTAAAAATACATAATTTTAAGGAACTAAACGGTGTGTTCCTTTTTAAAGCGCAGAATAAGGAAGATTAAAGATTTTTAAAAAACCACCGAGGGTGAACTGCCCAGTAGATAGACGATTAAGGAAATTCCCGTCTGTTACAGAGGCGTAATCGAACTAAAATCATTTTTTTTTTTTAATATCTTGAAACAGTGTATAGAGAAATAGGTGAAAAATACAATAGAGGTCAGTTTAAACGATATAAAATAATTTGAAATTGATTAAAAAATAGAAATGTGAATAAATCCGGAAAATCCTAGTAAATAGACGATTTGGCCAGTAGATAGACGATGTCCGACCAGTAGATAGACGATGCTTTTAGATACCCCAGCGATTATAATAATTTCATATATTATTGATTCGTATTGAATGAAATGAAACAAGAAGCGAGTTAAAGATGAAAATTAATATTTTTATTCATACTTTTGAAGACAAATTTAGAGGTTCTTCGGATTGAATGTTTAAATCAATGTTTTGCAAAGGATTTCTCTTCTCATTACATTTTGCTTTTCTTTCTTTCAGTCTCAATTTTTCTTCTCTCGCTTTGGCTTTTTCTTGCTTCTTTCTCAGCATTTCTTCTTTCTTTTTGGCAGCTTCAATTTTTTTAAAATCTCTCTCTTCTCTCAACTTCTTTTTCTTAATCTCGTCTTCTTCCTTTTTTATTTTTCATTTTAAAATTCTCTCTTGGGCTTCAGCTTCTTTTCTGTCTTTCTCAAGTTTTTTCTGAAGCTGGATTTCTCTCCATTTTTCAGATGTGAGTACACATGGTAAGGGTTCACAATTTTTTTTATTCTTCTTGTTCGGTACACTTGATGGCCAAAATAAATGCTTTTTCCAAATGTCCGATTCATTATTGGATGGAATAGAATTCAAATTCTTGACTTCACTTGTACTAGGATGAGCTGTTATTTCCAAGTTACTAGAGCATTCTGCAAAATAAATACTATTATTATTGTTATCTTCCAAGCAAATAGACTCTTGAGATTCTACAGTTTGACTAGGGTATTCAGTACATATTTTTTCTTCGAGATCTTTTTGTAGACTATCATTCAAATTATTAGTTTTATCACAGTAAGATTCTTTTCTATCGTCTATTTGTACTTGATTTCTATCGATCAATTGAGTCTTTGACATTACTTCTCTATTTTTAATACTATTTTGATCAATCTTATTTTCTACCAGTCCATCACAGAGATCAATAAATTGGTATAGTTTCTAAACTAATTTCATTTACTACATTCTCAATATCTACTACACTCTCAAAATCTACTTCACTTTGAAATAATACCTGATGCATATCCTCTTCTAAAGGCAGGCCCATAAAATTTTCAGTACTATTCACAACTACTTCATTGTCAAGCACTATCTGCATATTTTCTACTGAACATAGATTTATAACATTTTCTGTATTACATGATAAACTTACATTATCCTCACGTTCACTAATCAAGGTATCAACTGATTGTACACATTCCAATCTGTCTGGTTCAGTAGTACATGAAGGAAGTGTAGCAATTCTATCTTCTCCATTTTCTGATAGCTGTAATTCTAAGGCATCGATACACTTCTTCCACAACAGATAGACTTCCTCTGTACAGTTTTCATTGCAGTTTCTCATTTCAATAAACTTCTTTAATTTCTCTTCTTCAATAGCACATTCAAAATACATCTTTACGTGAGTAAGCTGTTGAAGTGACATTGGAATGTTGGAGTGTTTATCTGAGCCAGTGAAATCAATTTTTTTTCTGCGAGTTGATATGCACTGATCATAATCAACTGCATTTTCATCAAATGGAAATAGTCCACATTTTTTGAAACCATTTCTGATTGTCTCAGCAGATAACTGATCAAAAGCTTTCTTCAATAAAGGTGCAAAATTGGCTTTAGTCAGTGAAGTTTGTGTCTCTTGTTTATACATTTGTACGGGAGTATCCCGATTCGACACAGCACGATTGGACACAGCCAATCATATCAACCGATGCCTAGGGTAACCAGCACGATTAGCCAATCAAACCAGTGGTGTCGAATCGTGCCGTGTCCAAACGGGTGTCACCCCATTTGTACTTCTTTTCTCCATTTCAATTTTAAGGCTCTAAATATAGCTACGTCACAAGGCTGAGTAATATGAGTAGAATTTGGAAATAGTGATACCAAGATAATAGATTTTTGTTTGCAGAAATCACTGAGTTCTAACGACAAATGCGACTGATGCCCATCAAGAAAATATATTACAGGAAATTGTATGTTATTCTTGATACACCACGGATAAAATACATTTGCCATATACTCATAGAATGTACTGGATACCATCCAACCTGAATCTGAACGTCCTACTGCCCAATCAGGTGGAATTGATTGAGTCAGATGAGCAGGAATCCTTTTATATGGTAGCATGATCATTGGTGGTAAAGAAGCACTACTAGCTGAGAACGTACACAATACCGTTATTGTTTCTTTTTCTTGTCCAGCTGATATCTCATAAAAATTTTTTTCCTTTCTCGGTCCCAATAAGAGACCACTTTTAGGACATAATTGGAATCCGCTTTCATCTCCATTAAAAATGGACTCTGATCTCTCCAAAACACTGAGCACATTTTCTTCCTGCAATATATTTTTTACTTCTGTATACCAAGATCTTAATTTTTCTTCTGTAACCGATGCTCGACTTTTAGAAATCACCTCTGTGTGCTTTTTTTTAATTTCTGGATGTCTTTTCAGAAATAGCATCATCCATTTGTCACCAGGCATATTATCCTTGAATATACTTGTTCTCTGAGCTTCATTCAGAATTCTTTGAACTGCGATCTTTACTTCAGTAGAATACATTGGAAATCCTAACCTCGCTTTATAGAGAATCCATTTTTCCAGACGATTTTCCTCTTCTTCGGTCAGAACTGTATCAGGACCTCTTTTCGTGTGTACTGGAATGTAATTTTTTATTTTTGCAAAAAGAGTGGACTTGGGTATGTTGAATTCCTTGGATATTGAGCCAAAACTATGTCCTTTCTTGATTTTTTCCAGTGCTCTATCGAGGTCATCACTGGAATACGAGTAGAGTTTGTAGAGACGTTTCTTGTCAGACATCTGGAAAACATAAAAATATCCTATAGAACCGTTTAGGTATAATAAGAAAAAATCATCTAGGTATACTAAAACATTTCAGATCATAACAAGAGTCGTCTATCTACTGGTTTGAGGTTAGGAATTCGATACCCCATGAATAGACGATGAGTATGTAAATACTTTAAACATATAACTGTTTTTTCTTGCATAAATTTAAGCTTTAGTTATTTACAAATACAGTGATATATAACATACCTTACTTCTCGAAAGTTCAATTGCATATTATTGGATGAAAACTAGCACAGCGAACTTCTTGCTCTTACTAGCAGACACAGATTGACGCACTACACGAAAACGTCGACCTTTGAGATTTTTTTTGCCGGGAAATACGAATTTAGAAAAAAAAAGTTGGCATGAAAAATAAACTAAGAGATGAGTAGGCTATCTATTAGAATAATACTCAGATGGTTGAAAAAAAATAAGTAATATATAATAATCGTTTTATCGGAAAATCGTCTATCTACTGGTCAGCGTCTATTTACTGGGCTGTTCACCCGATAGCGCGTTAAAGTTGAAACTTCATGCTTCAAAATGCTTTTTTAATTTTTTTTCTACGATGATTTTTCGACGAGTTTCAGCGGTTTGAAAATAGCCCAATTTTTAGGGTATGAAAAGTGTTCCCTAGATTCTTTTGAGTAGTGTATTTGAATTCGTCCGACTGTTGACGATAAAATATTTTATAAGACGTGCATTATTGCTGATTTAATTAAATTGATTTTTATTTGCAGTTTACATTCATTTTAAAAATAATGATAATAATAATAATAATAATAATAATAATAATAAATTGCAAAATTTGTTACTAAGATCTTAAGAAACATATAATTAGGAATGGAAACTTTTCAGATAGGTACATGTCTATATAAATGTCTTTTCTTAGAAAACACTTTTTAATCAATGAAATGCTCTACCAGGATTGTGTCATCCTGTAATTACTACATATTTAATATTTTAACAGTTACTTACCATTGTCGTTTATAAAATTTTTTTAGACCTGTATCATCAGTTATAACATAGGTTAATTTTATGATGTAATATCCCGGCAATACATCATCCAGGAATAAATATTCCGTAATGTTCATCTCATAAGAAGGTTCTACCAGTTTATAAACGCTTATTTTTCCATCAGTAAATTTTGGATCATTAATCATTATTATATCGATAACATGTTTTACATCTAAATACAATTGTATTTTTTGAATTGATTGTGTTATCCAAATACTCATATTACAGTTGCCGACAAAAGTATCCTCTTTAACATGTGATAGGAATGTGATAAGAATGATATCATATTTTTTCGGTATTATATAGGATGATTGCATGTATGTGTCTGTTTCATTTAGCTTTCTTATCTGATTGTCGATTGAAAAGACCGATACGATAATTGTTAAACTGCTATATAATAATAGTTTTACAAACATGATTCTACTTTCTTAAATATCTGGAAAAACATTTTTTGTTGGAAAGAACAAACGGACAAATTAAATACAACGCTGTCTCTACTCAAAGTTTTATGAGAAAGAAGAATTAAAGACAAACATATAGATGTACTTAATTTTTAATGACTTACTCTGTATATTGAGATATGTAACAAAATGTATGCAAATGTATGTCGCCTTATAAGAATTCGCCGCAATAAATCAATGTTTTATCCATTATCATCAGTGTAATATGGAAAGTATACGTATGCACAGTTATGACTTCCTAATATCTCAAGAAACTTCCAAACACATTTATAAAGAATAATTTTTATACCATTTAAAATATTAAAAATATATATTAATATTACGCACTAATTTGCATTTACATACAAACATATTTAAATATTAATTATATGTATAGCATTTTATAATATTAATTATACATAAAGTGTTTTATTATATAAAACATTAATAATTTTATATTATATTAAAATTATAATTTGTACTATATTATTATCCACTACATTACATCATAAATATGTCACACATTAATATAAATATATGAGTTATATGTATTAGCAAGTAATAATTATTGCATTATTAAGTACATATATTTTGATATACATATATTATTAACAAAATATCTCTACATATATTTCACGATATAATGCAATCATCAAAACACACAATTCCATTTCTTACAATTATAATTACACCGTTACAATATGCGAAGAGAATATTGAATTATAGCACGAACATATTTTTATCTACGATTATATAGATTTTTGCGGTTCTGCTTTGATGAAAATGTAACAACGATAATTATTTGACTGTATTATAATGTCATGCTGTTTTAACGAATAATTAGTTTTCGAATATATCCGTATGATTCTGATCATAGAATATGAATATACGTTGAATTATCTATTCGTTTGTGTGAGCATTACATAAAAACAACTTAATGGCGCATGCAAAATAATATTTCATGTAAAAATGGAAAAGAGTTTAAACATAACGTATGACAAAAATATAGACAAATAGGGAAAGGAAGAGATAATTAAAAATAAAACTTTTCGAAAAAGAAAAAAAATAATAAGTAAAATATATAAGCTTAACAACGTATGTGTGTGTGTGCGTGACAGACAGAGACAGAGACAGAGAGAGAGAGAGAAAGAGAAAGAGATAATTCAAATATTTTTCCTAATAACAATATGTATGAATTATGTATGATTACAATTAAATTTAATGAAGTGCAATTTATCATATAGCTTTAGGTTAGAAATTTCACTAAAGCACAGAGAAATAACATTAATGGTTTAACCTTAATACACAATGTGATTGCAATGTAAAAATAATATTAAAGTGTATATTGAATAATGTACGAAAAAAATAAATAAATAAACTTGCATATTCGGTTTGTTTAAAGGTATAATTTCATGGTGTCCCTTGTCGCAGCGATGAGTGGTCACGTGACCGAATTTTCCTTCACTTTGTTTGCTGTTTTTGTCGCTAGCGATACCGCTAAAAAGTTAAATTCAATCCAACTTTTAGCGACATTTTTTCGTGCAATAATTTGTGAAAATGAGTTTGAATATGGAACTGCAAGATGTAAGTACTATAAATTAATAAATAAATACAGATTTTTTTATATTTATTAATTATTAATGATTTAGTTTAGTTATTAATTTATTAATTGTTATTTATTAATTTATTAATTATTATTTATTTTCAGAATTAATATGTATATATATATATATATGCGTGTGTGTGTGTGTGTGTGTGTGTGTGTATGTGTGTGTGTAAATATATAACTTTTATTAGTAAACATATATATTCTTAATAAATATATATATTTTTTTATTTTTTTTAATCATGTACTTTTGATTATGAATTATTTTATTTATTTATGTTTTATTACATAACTTTAAGGTTAATGTGATGATATACAGAAGAGTAAAGATTGTCGAAATTGCGATAATTTCATGGAATTTTCATACTTGTGGAATATGAAACAATTATTAATGAAGAGAACATTCCGCCTCATGGTTGTGCGGAAGCTTTTCCCCGGTTGTTTATTGATAATAATTTTTACTTCTATCCAGTAACAGGTGCAATATATATATATTTAATATTTGTTTCATTATCAAAAAGAATATAGTATTCTACTAAAATTTATATTATTATATGTAGATAATAATCACATTATTCGACGAAGCCTTGTTGACAACGAAAAAATTGTCTTGCCGGTTCATGAAAACAATCCAGGTAAATAGAAATTTTGATTGAAATCCTAAAAGTAATAAATCCTGCAGTAATAAATCTGTATTTTCTAATTAAATTGATTTTAGGAACTATTAAAATATTCGGCATTAAATAAAGAAATCTCAAAGAGGGAAAATGAAAATAGATCACTCAATAAAAAAAATAATCGGAGAGCCAACGTAAAGTCGATTGAATTACGACGACGAAGAATTAACGTCTATTAAGCTGGCACAGCCACTTTAGCACAATCGAATAAAACTTACATATAAATTTAGTGCTCTTTTGTTGCTAATTTGTTGCTCTATGCCCGATTTTGTTGCTCCAGCCGATTCGGAGAAAATAGTGGCTGTGCTAACTATAGATTAAAGTTACTGCTGCTATTATTTCTAAGTCAAATGTTGAGCAACAAATTCGATATTACATATTTTGAGAGAAACAAATTAGGGGAACATTTTAAGACCGAAATAATAGCAGCAATTAGTCGCATTAATATACTTTACTCTTGTAGGCAAGCTAGCACAGCCACTCGTCCGAGTCGATTTTTCTAAGTCAAATGTTGAGCAACAAATTCGATATTACATATTTAGGGAGCAACAAATTAGGGGACCATTTTAAGACCGAAATAATAGCAGCAGTTAGTTGCATTAATATACTTTACTCTTGTAGGCAAGCTGGCACAGCCACTCGTCCGAGTCGATTTTTTTAAGTCAAACGTTAAGTAACAAATTCGATATTACATATTTAGAGAGCAACAAATTAGGGGAACATTTTAAGACCGAAATAATAGCAGCAGTTAATCGCATTAATATACTTTATTCTTGTAGGCAAGCTAGCACAGCCACTCGTTCGAGTCGATTTTTCTAAGTCAAACATGGAGCAATAAAATCGGATTCATTAAAAATGACGAGCAACAAAATCATTGAAACGTTATCGATAGAGATATCTGATTAATTCTCAATTTCATAATACTTTTTTAATATGGGGTAACTTTAGGGGCGGTTTTCGGAGCTTAAAAGTGGTGCAAAAAATCGGGAATAGAGCAACTAATTAGCAACAAATTAGAACTAAAGAAATATATCGGTTATTTTTTGTTTTTAAAAATTTTTTTTGTGGCTGTGCTAACTTTAATCTATAGTTAGCACAGCCACTATTTTCTCCGAATCGGCTGGAGCAACAAAATCGGGAATAGAGCAACAAATTAGCAACAAAAAAGCACTAAATTTATATGTAAGTTTTATTCGATTGTGCTAAAGTGGCTGTGCCAGCTTAACAGACGTCATACACACACATTTGGAAACAAATACGAGATAACCGTTTTAAGGAGGAACCGTCTGAGCTGTCAAGGTTCACCTATCTCAAATGCACCAAACTTTTGTTTGCTTGGCCTCGTGGTGTCAGTGACTTCTAATATTTCGCGACACCATACGTTTACGACCTCATAGACAATGACATGTTCATGAACGAGCAATGCCACACTGTCAAAAAATAAAATCTTCCAATTCTTTTAGTGACAAAACTACGATTCTATGCTTACAAAGAAATAATTTAGATTAGCAAACAAAAGAATACAAAAATATTAAGCTGTATGTATACTATGTGCACTTTCAATGATTTTGAAAAATAATTAACTTAGAAAATTATTATTTTGATATTTCTAAATATTTATGTATCATTTTCTGAGAGATTCATTACATTAATATACTATTCATTGCTTTGCAAATAACTTTCTTTACATACTTTCTTTGCTAATAACTTTTTAATAAACAACAAGCGCCGGCTAGTATCTTTACAAGAATACTTAGGATAACGATTTTGATGAAAATAAATAAAAGCATAAATATTGGCATAAGGTAAACCCTCGCAAAAATCATTGACCATGTTGTTAGAAGAATATAGTCTCGAGCAAAAAATTTGCTATCGCTCATTGTTTATTAAAAAGTTATTGATAAAAGATATGACCATGCACACAAAACCTAACATTTTATCTATCGTTTATAAAGCATAAAATCCAAAATAATTGATCATAAAATTATTATGCACAATCAATTTTTTTATTTGTACTCTATATAGATATTTAATATTTTAAATTGCATAATTTCTTACACGTATTACTCTACATGATTTCCCAGATCGTTTTAGTACAACAGTACGTGCTAATAATCTGTCACTTAAGTCGTCATGTCATCACTTTTTATCTTTAATTTTGATCTAGGTTCAATACTGCCATATAAATTACAATACTATATGATATATGACATAGAACTAAACTTAAACCGAGGAGAACTAAACAAACACATAATATTCTTTGACAAATAATTTAAATATCGTAAATTATTCATATTTTATGATGCTTCAGAAAACAGAAACTTATTAAATAAATTTATAATTAACACCGTTGTTTAAACAAACATCCGTAATTTGAACTCAGATTGAAATCGGATACTATATAACCACATACATTACTAGCGTTTCACGAATTGTATGTACAAATCGTATATCACTCTAACAGAAAGCTGTGACTTTTATATGACATCAAGTGAATTAAATTTGATAATTTCTATCGTTATAATTAATATTGTCATAAATTATAGAAGAAAGTAGTTTATGACTATAGAATTTATTTTTTACTTAAAAATATCGCTATTTGCTTATATATAGTAGGCGCAAATTATTTTGTGTGCATTAGTGCGTGCGTGTGTAAATATTTGCACGAATGCGCGCGAGTGTATACAGGGTGTCACAGGTATCATCCGTCAAAAATACCATAAGTAGAGCTCGCTAAACTGAACTAAAAAGTTCTATACCATTTTACAAACAACCACGTAAAATTTCGAGATATTAATTAAAAAAGATTGGTTAATAAGCGCGCGATCGGTGTGATTAGGCAGTCGGCCATTTTAGCGAGGACGGTGCGAAGTGATTGGATCGTATTTTTATGACATTTCCACGCGGTTTTGTCAGAAATTTTAATCACTTTCTAGTCAAATAATTATTTTTCAAATAAGGACCATATTGATTTTTAAATGTTAAAAATGGTTTTTATTTGAAAAATAATTATTTGACTAGAAAGTGATTAAAATTTCTTACAAAACCGCGTGGGAATATTGCAAAAATACAATCCGATCACTCCGCGTTGTCCTCGCTGGGATGGCCGACTGTCTAATCACGCCAATTGTGCGCTTATTAGCCGATCTTCCTTAATTAATATCTCGAAATTTTACGTGGTTGTTTGCAAAATGGTATAGGACTTTTTAGTTTAGTTTAGCGAGCTCTATTTATGGTTTTTTTTTGACGGATGATACCTGTGACACCCTGTATATGTTACATTTCTTTAAATATGTAAGAAGTATAGAGAAATATACATGTAGATGTATAAGAAAATTGTGCCATTTGATTTATTATAAAAATCAATGATTATATGAAATACAAAGATTATAAATTTCAAACAATTAATAATATATATTTAAAATATTAATAATACATATTAAATTTATAACAACAATTTATATATATATATATATATATATATATATATATATATATGTATACATAAAGTTGTTATTATATATATAAATATTAAAGAATTGTAATATGTTTTAAATTTTTAATTTTATGATTATTTTTTTAATTTTAGATGTTATTTAAATATTAATATGTATTATTGTATCTATATTATACTTATAATAAAAATTTGATTCAAGATAATATAATTAATAAATATTAACAAATAAAGTTATAAATATAGTACAAATAAAATACTATTTAAAAAATAAATCAGAATACAATTTAAATTAGATAATACATTTTTAGTACATTAATAATATAATGTTAAATATATTGAAGATACTTTCTCATTTAATATAATTAGAATTATTCATATAATATAACATAATTTAATTATAATTATTTATATATTATAATTATGAATATAATTTACAATTAATATAATTATAATATAATATAATTTAAATATAATTATTTATATATTATAATTATGAATATAATTTACAATTAATATAATTATAATATAATATAATTTAAATATAATTATTTATATATTATTATTATGAATATAATTTAAACTTTGCTTTACTTCATGTTAATAAGGAAATAAAAACATCAGTGAATTGCAGGCTAAAATGAATCCTTGTAAATGTATACGTGCATTTAATTATATATTATTAATGCACATAAGCATAAATAATAAATCGATAACTATAAACATTATAAAAAGTTATTTGTAAGAGATATATAGATGTGTTCGCGTCATAATTGATACTTTCAACGGATATTATTGATATTTTACAAAATTCTGAAAGTAATCCTGTTGACATTTGATTTCGAGAAAGCGTGTTCGTATCTTGCTTTGAATATTTGAAATATATTGGTGCATACATGTGTAGCTTTCTCCTAATTCGCTTATCTAAAACAGATTATGTCGGTGTTAAATATTAGTGGGAGTAGCCAATAATCAATTACCAATAAATATTATATTAAATATTATCTCGTGTATGTGTATATATAAATATAATTATATTAATATATATATATATAGGGTATCCCATTTTAAAAAGCGCACCTCGATAATTCTTCAACGAAGCATTTTCAGCAAAAATGTTTCAGACAAAAGTTGTATGGTTTCAAGGGGGACATAAGATGGTGTCATTAATTTGACCTTAAACAGTTACTTGAAGGTCACATGAAGGTCACCTTCAATTTTTTAAATGGAACTGCCTACATTTTATTACATATTCTTGCAGATCATCTCGAGAGCTTTCCAAAACACTATAATTAAGTTAGTTTCCATTAAGTATTTTCCGAGTTATGAGGCTTTAAATAATTTCTCAATTTTACATAAACCATAAAATATCTAATAAAATATTCATTTTTCGATTATCTTACCTTAATACTTTTATGCATAAAATAATGAGAGGAATCAATTAGTGTAAAGAAAACATAATTGTTTCGAAGAAAAAATATGTAAATTGCAATTAACAATTACATATTTTTTCTTAGAAACAACCATGTTTTTTTCTTTACACCAATTGATTTCTGCGTGCGTGCGTGCGTGCGTGCGTGCGTGCGTGCGTGCGTGCGTGCGTGCGTGCGTGCGTGCGTGCGTGCGTGCGTGCGTGCGTGCGTGCGTGCGTGCGCGTGCGTGCGTGCGTGCGTGCGTGCGTGCGTGCGTGCGTGCGTGCGTGCGTGCGTGCGTGCGTGCGTGCGTGCGTGCGTGCGTGCGTGCGTGCGTGCGTGCGTGCGTGCGTGCGTGCGTGCGTGCGTGCGTGCGTGCGTGCGTGCGTGCGTGCGTGCGTGCGTGCGTGCGTGCGTGCGTGCGTGCGTGCGTGCGTGCGTGCGTGCGTGCGTGCGTGCGTGCGTGCGTGCGTGCGTGCGTGCGTGCGTGCGTGCGTGCGTGCGTGCGTGCGTGCGCGTGCGTGCGTGCGTGCGTGCGTGCGTGCGTGCGTGCGTGCGCGCGCGCGCGCGCGCGCGTGCGTGCGTGCGTGCGTGCGTGCGTGCGTGCGTGCGTGCGTGCGTGCGTGCGTGCGTGCGTGCGTGCGTGCGTGCGTGCGTGCGTGCGTGCGTGCGTGCGTGCGTGCGTGCGTGCGTGCGTGCGTGCGTGCGTGCGTGCGTGCGTGCGTGCGTGCGTGCGTGCGTGCGTGCGTGCGTGCGTGCGTGCGTGCGTGCGTGCGTGCGTGCGTGCGTGCGTGCGTGCGTGCGTGCGTGCGTGCGTGCGTGCGTGCGTGCGTGCGTGCGTGCGTGCGTGCGTGCGTGCGTGCGTGCGTGCGTGCGTGCGTGCGTGCGTGCGTGCGTGCGTGCGTGCGTGCGTGCGTGCGTGCGTGCGTGCGTGCGTGCGTGCGTGCGTGCGTGCGTGCGTGCGTGCGTGCGTGCGTGCGTGCGTGCGTGCGTGCGTGCGTGCGTGCGTGCGTGCGTGCGTGCGTGCGTGCGTGCGTGCGTGCGTGCGTGCGTGCGTGCGTGCGTGCGTGCGTGCGTGCGTGCGTGCGTGCGTGCGTGCGTGCGTGCGTGCGTGCGTGCGTGCGTGCGTGCGTGCGTGCGTGCGTGCGTGCGTGCGTGTGCGTGCGTGCGTGCGTGCGTGCGTGCGTGCGTGCGTGCGTGCGTGCGTGTGTTTGTGTGTATACAGTGTGTCCCATTTTAAAAAATGCACCTCGATAATTCTTCAACGAAGCATTTTCAGCAAAAATGTTTCAGTCATATATATAGGGTTTATCTGAAATGATGCACTAAACTTCAGGAGCGTATTCTAGAGGTCAAAATAACACTGTTTTTTCTTATGAACATGGGTCCGCAAATGAACCCCCCTCCGAGTTAAAATTCGAAGATGTGTGAAATTGACCAAACACCCGCCACGCAATTTTTGTAGATAATAGTAAAATTATTTAAAAACTGAAACAAATCTTTGAACCTGCCAGCTTGGCAAATTAATGTTTTCATGATACGTTTTTATTTTTTCATTTTAGTGGCTTACTTTACTTCATAATTGACTGAGCTATACCAAATTTCAACCTTTTGCCATCTTTTTTTTTTCTGAAATACAGCCAATTTTCAATTTTTTCCCCAAACTTTAGGGGCCTCTAGCTCGGAGGGGGGGGTTCATTTGCGGATCTATGTTCATAGGAAAAGAAAAGTCTTATTTTGACCTCTAGAATACGCTCCTAAAGTTTAGTGCATCATTTCAGATACATCCTGTATATAATACATATACAATAATCTTAAATATAATAGGAATAAATAATAATTATACATTATGAAAATTACAACTTTTTTTCTCAGAGTCAAAATTTTAGTTATCCCGAAAAAAAACTGGTTTATAAGTTTGTAAACACTTTTAATCAATTAATGCCGATTTTTATATAGATTTCGCATCTTCATAAAAAATTCAGCAATCGAATAAAATGGCATGAATTTTAAAAAATTAGTAAAGCTCTAAATGTAAAATATAAATATAAATTTTTCGAACTTTTAAGAGAAAGCCAAATGCGAATAATAGTGCTTCAGTTTCAGAAATAATTATTTTTTTTTTTAAATAAATCGTTATACACGGAATACATTTCTTTACGCGACACTAAATAACTGAGTAAATCTCAATTCAAGGTTTCTATTAAGATAAATCATTCCTGATCCCTATAGAAAAGCATAGACGAAAAAATATCGTGAGAAAATTACTGAAACAAAAATCATTCTTTTATTGTACTATGTGTTCTATCATATTATGTGCATAGTATTGCACTATATTTTACTTAACAATTCTTTTGTCTGCAAGGAATGTTTACAAATAATTTTGTAAGTAATGACAAATAAAAATCTATAGAATTTAGAATTAGTGATTTTAAAATAAAATTAGAAACCTATACAAGCTACGGCTATCACAGAGAAAATATAATAATTGATATATCTAGCAGACTATTGCATTAATTCGTGTTAACCTATCCATCATTATTAAATTTTTGATAAATAAATGACTCGTATAATATTAAGGTTTGCGAATCACATTACGTAATACTCTCCCAATCATATTGAAAAATATTTAAATTTATTTAATTAAGAACTAAACATCTAGATTAACTAACATTTAAATCTAAAGCTTATAAATTCTCTTTTTAAAATTTATATAAATCGATTTTTATTAAAATCACTAAAGTTTCCAAATAAAGAAATTCTCTTCCTTTTTTGCTTTCACTTGCTCACTCATTCTTTCCCACTCTGTCATTCACTAAAAATTATGTATTTTGGAAATAGTATATTTTCGGAAATTAGAAATAAATAATGCTTATTTCATAAAAGAAAATAAATGACATTAATTTTTGCTTGTTACTTTGGGATACTATGACATTAATATATTCTGTATGAAAACAAAAAAATCAATGATTAATAAATGAAATATTAGTATAATGATATTCATAAAATTTACCTACACTTTCGTATTTCTTTCTTTCACAAAAGACCATAACTTCTTACATTCATTTAATTCAACTTGCGTTACATTAAAAAATTCATCTGTTAGGAAATCGTTTATCTAAAACAGATTATTTTGATGATATTAAACAGCAATATTTGATGTCGCATCATGGTTAATTATTTTACACACACACACACACACACACACACACACACACACACACAATATATATATATATATATATATACATACACATGTATATATACACATAAGCACATGCAATTTTTACCTCTTTGAGTTGTTCGGTAGAATACACATGATTAATAATTACAGTAAATGTTGCATACTCGCTGACTTGTCTATAACAGTAAAATAATAAATTTATTGATACACACATAAATTGTTGAATGATAGATATATATTTACGGAGAGAAAACTGTATTACTTAGGTTTTATATTCTCAAGATTGTGTAATATGAAACTGAGTACTACAGAATTCCTTGCATGCTTCGCGATAGTAAAAAGAAAATAATTAATATAATCTTTATCGGAAAAATCTTTTAAAAACATAATCGATGTTGTACTATCATTTTTTAGTAAACTTAAATAGTCTTTGATAAATTGTGAATCCTCAGGGCAAGAGAGAAATTTTAAAAGTTTAGGTTTAAATTTTTCTTTTCCTAGACGATATACTCCCCACCAAGGAGAATCTTCATTGCTAAGAGAATAGTACAATACTTTTAAACCTTGACAGTATGTCCATTCTTTCCACCATGGCAAAAGCCTACGAGATTTAACAAAAAACAAATTCTAATATAAAAGTTTTGCACATATTAATCTTATATTTTGATTAAATAATTTAACAAATTATAATTTCATAACATAATAAATTTAAATTTTGATATATAAATAATGTAATAAATATTGCACATGTATCTACAAAACAATTAAATTAAAATAACCGAGAATATGTAAGAAAAATTACGTGTTCTTTTCGGGATCTGCGAGATGTCGATTTAAATTATGTTGGGCATTTTCTATGCATATGCGACCATCAAGATTACATGCCCATTTCGCAGCCTCCATTCTTAAACTGTAAGATCGTGTTCATTAGAAACTTCATCGTATTTAATTTTTCAAGCAAATCGTATAATAAGTTACTCATTTCCATCTAAATATATGAGTACATATGTATTGTTAATTGATATAAATTTTATATTTTTCGATTCTTGCATTATATTTTGCTATATAGAAAGATATCTTGCGCAATTATATTTTACATGGTTTTATATATAAAGAACGTTCTGTGTTAGTAAAAAGCTCTGAATTTCTTTTTATAAAGATATCTATTATATAGCTATACCTATTATTATATACGTATTTATACACAAATTTGTATTTTTCTTACGTGCACATTCACACATGCTTAACATATGTCCAAATCATAAAATAAACATACAGAAGTGCATACATGCATATATTGTAGACATGTAGACATACATTTGGACATTATATGTATAATATAATGCAACAACTTTTTAACTGTTGGTGTATTAAACACACAGATAACTAATATATATGTTTCCCACTAATTTTGTATCTCAAAATGATATTTAAATCGTCATTATAAATATCATGCTGTGATTAAAAATGATAACAATTTTCAAATTTTTCTCCCTTTTCCTCTTTAACTTCTTATAATTAGTATACATACTCTATTCGAATATTAATTTACAAATATACTTATCTTTCATCCAAAATGTATTTAAAATACCTAATCTAACTTTTTTTAGCTACATGTATTTTATTGTATGTATCTTTTTGGAAAGGACTTAATAATTATTGTTATAAATGCACACAATATTAATATGTGTAATAAGTGATATGTTTTTAGTATGTTTAAGACATCACTATTGACATTGTTTAATATATGTTATTACCTTGATATTAAAATATATTGTTTCCCGAAATAGAAAGATACTGGACAGATATTCCAAAGCTTTGAACATAGGATACCATGCCACGTAGTCTGTTTCTCGTGATAGATATTTCGTAATACTCCAGAATACAGTGGAATTAAGTTGGTTTGTTATCATTAAGTGGAAAGCGTCATCGATAATTTGGGCACGGTTCAAAACATGTATCTTCATATAATTTTTAGAATTTAGATAACTTGTAATTCTTTGCCAGTTTTCGATATCGTAATTGACTCGATAATATCCTACCAATAACAAATGAATACATAACGATTATAATTCTTCTAAATGGATTTATATGGATATATATGCAAGTATCTGTGCTTTTGTACATTAACCCAGATAAAAAATGTATCAAAAATTGTAAATAAATGGAAAAACAGATTGTAAAATATTATATATATGAAATTATATTTTGCACTAAAATTGAGTATATATAATAATTGTACAAAAAATTGTATATAAATTTAAACGAATTTTTTAATTATGTAAATAATGATCAAATTCCATTATATAATACAATATTATTTGTTATTATCTATACATTCACATAAAAACATAATCTAAAACTGTAATAAAAAAACTTTTTTATAGTCATTAATTATATTTTGTGTTATACGATAGATTATAAATGGTTTAAAATCATGTAGCTTAAAATTTACACACACATGCACGCACGCACGCACGCACGCACAAAATGCTATTTAATACAAAATGTATGTATGACCAAAATAATAAAATTGATAATAAAATTGATCTGCAATAGTTTGTGACATAATAAATAAGTTGATTAAATTATCAAATAATAAATTTATTAATTAGATAAAAAAATTCTTATTTTTATATATACATTCATCTATATAAATTATATCTTACTTTAAAGAATTATATTGTGCATTTAAAAAAGCTATTTAAGCAAAATGAAAAGAAAGCTTTTGTTGTAGTTAAACTAATTAAAATATCCATGACTAATAATATACAATATCAAAACAAACACAATTTTTTTGAAGATTTAAATGCATTGCAGAAATTTAATAAAATTCTAAAATTACATATTTAAATTTAACACCGAAGATATATTATTAAATTTACTATACATTTGTAAGAATAAATTACTTTGTTATTCAATATTATACAAAAAGTAGTATTTATCTTTATTACAAATGATAGTGTACTCTCTAAAAGTGAATCAGTAAAAATATCACTAATTTTAAGTAAAATAAGATTTCACTGACAAGAGAAGCAAGTCAGCGAGTATTTCACTGCCCCCTCCCCTTCAGTGGAAACGTTTATTTTTCGTTACTTCATCTTATATCTCACTGATTATGGTCAGTGGAAGCAAAATTCGCTGTAAAATCAGTAAGTTTCATTGTAAAACCAGTAATCGCTAGTTCGTTCGTTTATCGCTACGATGTGCTATATCTTTCATATTTAAATTTTAGTTATGAGAATTAAAGTTTGCAAAGGCGACAGATAAAATTTAAAATATTACTTCGATTTAATTTCTGATACAATCTGACCAGAGGAACTTCAAATATTAAATCGATTTTATAAGTCGGACATAAATAAATATCCGGCGAATAAACGAAAATGATCCATTCATTATCTATTATATTTAAGACAACAAGTTCAACATGCATGTAAAATAAATAAAATACAATTTTTAATATAATAAATATAAATAAAATATTACTGATACTGATTCAGACAGTCAATATTACTAATTCTTTCAGTGAAATGTTAGTGATTTACAGTGCTCTATTTAACTGCTATAATGAGTGACTATTTACTGTTTTTCAATTATAATACACTGATTTATTTTTAGAGAGTAGCAGAATACTTATTATTATATTTTACAATCAATCGTTTTGAATATATAACAAGTGAAAAATGTTTAAATAATTTAGAAGATTACACAGCTCCACAAAAAAAAGAAAAAAATCGAAATCGGATCAGACCACACTTACTATAGGTTTTCGGGGTCGCTGAATCCGAATCCGACCTCCATTTCATCCCATCACGTCAGGATTTTTCATAACCTCAAAAATCGGCCCAAAAACCTCAAAATTCCCCTAAATTCTTAACCCTTGAATTCAGAACCCCAAAACTTCACAATCCTGTAACTTGCCAACCTAAAAACACAATAACCTCTTGACCTTGTAGCCCCATAACCCTAAAATCGGACGGTTAATAGGCCAAAACTCATGAAACTTCGTAAATTCGCGCTAGATAGGTAGATTAATAGGATATCATGAATTCTATCAAAAAAAAACCCCATGACCCCATCGTCCCGTAACTTCTTGACCTCCCAACACATGAATATTTGTATAAAAAATAAGATAAAAAATAATACTGAATATGGAGACTATTTTATTTATTCGTCTTCTTTAAATCGTTTATGATACCGAACTTGTTTCTCCTCGAATGATCATTCGAGAATGCACAAGATGGTGCAAATTCTTTCAGTTTCAAAAGTTCTGATCACTGAACCATCGGGTTTTGAGGTTATGGGATTATGAGGTTATGTGGTTATTGTGTTGGGAGGTTAAGAAGTTACGGGACGATGGGGTCATGGGGTTTTTTTTTGATAGAATTCATGATATCCTATTAATCTACCTATCTAGCGCGAATTTACGAAGTTTCATGAGTTTTGGCCTATTAACCGTCCGATTTTAGGGTTATGGGGCTACAAGGTCAAGAGGTTATTGTGTTTTTAGGTTGGCAAGTTACAGGATTGTGAAGTTTTGGGGTTCTGAATTCAAGGGTTAAGAATTTAGGGGAATTTTGAGGTTTTTGGGCCGATTTTTGAGGTTATGAAAAATCCTGACGTGATGGGATGAAATGGAGGTCGGATTCGGATTCAGCGACCCCGAAAACCTATAGTAAGTGTGGTCTGATCCGATTTCGATTTTTTTCTTTTTTTTGTGGAGCTGTGTTATATATAATTAAAATAATATAAAATTTTCACTTTATAATGTTAAAATCATTATAAAGTGTGATAAATTTGTTACATATTTACCAGTTTGTTGTATGTTAAATAATATCCAGCCATCCTCTTTAAATTTCAAATGTAATCCAAAAGTCAGAAGATAGGACAATAAAGTATTATTTAAAGTACCAGTAAAATTATGATACGTCTGTGTAGTATACGTTACAGGTATTTCATAATTCGCCAATTTATTTAAATTGTGCATTGATACCTGTATCCGTTCTACAGGAGAACTATATTCTCGTGTTATTTTCAATACAGGATAATATTTTTGTGATAATATTTCTGTCAAACAATTAGTTATCATCCATATAAGTATTAAATTATTTACAGATATTTGTGGAGACAAAAAGTTCTTCAAAACTTTATCAAAATGGCCAGCAGGCTTGCTAAAGTTACAAAATTTGTGCAAAATTTATTGTTAAAGTGTCAAAAAATATAAGCAACATGTACAATTACCATAATATTATCATAATATATAAAATTGCTACGTTAATTATACTTTTTATTTAATTTAATTAGTTATATAAATAATTATGTAATTAATCATATGATTTATAATTTCCATAAATATTTGATATGCTATAGTTTAAACTATAATTTAACTATAGGAATAGCCTAACTTGATTATTTTTAAAAGATAAGTGTATGTGTAAATTGAAAGTTTATCTTAAATATTTAATGACATTGAAGGTAAAAGATATTGTGTATGGTTAATAATAAAGTATGAAAGATGTAAGTTGAAATAAAAATAACTATAAAATTTGAGATATTTATGATATATAATCAATCATTCATCATATTTAGTTTTCTATAATTCAGTAATTATAGCAGTACAATATATTACTTACTTATTCTTTAAATATATGCGGATAGTCTCCCAAAATATTTCTTTAGTAAACACATGTTGAAACACACGCAATATGCCAGATCCTACATTTACATAATTTATATTAAAATATAAGATAATATTTATAAGTTAATAATAATGACAATTATATATATATATATATATATATATATATATATATATATATATTTAAATATATTGAGGAAGAAAGATATTAACATGTAAATATTAAATATATTTAATGTAAATATATTTAAGGTTTTATTATAGTGTTTATTTCTAGATATATCTAATTTGGCAAATAAAATAAACTCTATATATACATATATATGTACACTACGTGTATATATATGTAATAAATTATTATTAATTATATGTATATATACAGGGTGTTCACAATTCGCAATTGAAATTTTAATAACATATTCCTGAGCAAAGACAGAGATGAAAATTCTGATACACAACAAGATTGAGGCTATAATAGTTTTTGAGGTATAAGCGATTAAAGTTTGTCAATGATATCGTGTAGAATTCGCGCGCTTAGATCCGTAACTACATTTACATGTGTACTGATCTGTCATCTGTAATTAATTTTTTCATGTGATACTGATTTTTACTGCACAGCTGATTTTATTTTTTTATTTTATTTTATAATAATAATAGATTAATTTCTACAAATATTTCTTTGATTAAAAAGAAATGTATCTCATTTTTCAAATACGTTAAAATATTAGATTGTATAATTCCGTTTAAATGTAATAGTTGAACACTTATTTAAATTTTTATTTAAAAAAGAATTAAACGTTTTCTGTATATTATGTGTAATTTGTTAGTATTAATTAATCATCATAATGTATGATGTACATAATAAAAAATGAAATAAAATATGAATTCAGCAGTAAACATCAATATCACCTAATATGAAAAAATCAATAACAGATGATAGATCGGTACACATGTAAAGGCTGTTACAGACCTACATTTATTAAATGTTTTTGCAGTTCAAATGTTGTTAAAGTCTGTAAGTAAAGTAAATAGAAAATGTTTACTAGGAAAGGAAGCGTTTCCCATGAGTATGACTTTCTTTCATCCTTACGATAAGTGGAATATGCTCTTAAAGTTTGGCCAACTACTTTTGAAGCACCCTGTATATGTTGACAATTTTATCTAAATTGTAAAATATCTCATGAAATATTTATTTTTCAATTACTCACCTCAATATTTTGTGTATATATATATATATATATATATATATATATATATATATATATATATATCAGGGTGTATCTTAAAACGCTCCCACTAAAAATATATAGGGTGTTCTATTTAAAAAAATTGAAGTGACCTTCACATGACCTTCAAATGACTCTTCAAGGTCAAACCAATGATACCATCTTATGTCCCCCTCGAAACCATACAACTTTTGTCTGAAACATTTTTGTTTGCTGGGCTTAGTTTTTGAGATATTTTATTGTCCAAGTTGAAATGGGACACCCTGTATATATACAGGGTGTATCTTAAAACGCTCCCACTAAGCAAATAGCGTTATTCCTGATTAAAAACCGAGTCGAAAAGTCCTGAACCATTTTTTTCCATAATGCCTAATAAAGCAGTAATTAATGAGTAAAGTCGCGCCAATCAGCACCGACCTTTAGCCGGGCGTACGTCAGTGAGCCGCGCGCCTGGTAATGTGCGTGAGCGCTCCGCCGCTACGGCGCTATGCCATGCCATTGCTATCGTGCAATATTCTTACGCGTCGTAATAATGCGAAAAACTTTATTTTGCATTAAAAATGTCACATTTCTCCCGTCAAAAGCTCTTTTCTTTAAGAAAATTTCGAAACTTTTACGTACAAAATAATGAGAGGAATCAATTGGTGTAAAGAAAACACATAATTGTTTCGAAAAAGAAAATGTAATTTGCAATTAACAATTACATATTTTTTCTTAACTATGTGTGGTGTTTTCTTTACACCAATTGATTCCTCTCATTATTTTGTACATAAAAGTATTAAGGTAAGATAATCGAAAAATGAATATTTTACAAGATATTTTACGGTTTATGTAAAATTAAGAAATTATTTCAAGCCTCATAACTCGGAAAGTACTTAATGAAAACTAACTTAATTATAGTGTTTTGGAAAGCTCTCGAGATGAGCTACAAGAATGTGCAAAAATATATAGGGTGTTCTATTTAAAAAAATTGAAGTGACCTTCACTTGACCTTCAAATGACTCTTCAAGGTCAAACCAATGGTACCGTCTTATGGCCCCCTCGAAACCATACAACTTTTGTCTGAAACATTTTTGTTTGCTGGGCTTAGTTTTTGAGATATTTTACTGTCCAAGTTAAAATAGGACATCCTGTATATATATATATATATATATATATATATATATATATATATATATATATATATGTGGAAAGAGTGGCAAGACTGAAATGGCAGTGGGCAGGTCACGTGGCAAGAGATAATCTTAAATGGACCAAAACCTTGATGCAATGGAGACCATGGGAATCAAAGGGGAGCAGAGGTCGACCACAGACAAGATGGCGAGAGGACATTCAGCGCCACGCCGGGAAAAACTGGATACTGACGGCACAGGAGAGAACGACATGGAAACAAATGGAAGAGGCTTATGTCCAGGAGTGGATGCTTACGGGCTAAAGAAGAAGATATATATATATATATATACACAAAATAAAGTTACTATTAAAATTAAATTTTTTGGCTGTTATTTTGCCTAACTTTTCAAGCATTCATATTCAAAAATTTACGCATAATCAATTTTTAATTATATTATCATACCTTTAATAAGGTAAAGGGGATTTTTGAAAGCACTGTTGAATGATGTATTATAAAGTGATGTATCATATTCAGTATCGAAATGAAGGGATTCCTGTTGAAATTGTACCACAAACAAATCTATTACTCGGGCATTTGGGAGAATCTGTAAAATAATTTTAATATATTTGCTTTAGTTAATATTAGATTTAACACATAGTAGCAATATGCACTAGGACCACTACTTTCTACGTCTATAAAAAAAAATTTGTTATATACTTTCTCTCTCTCTCTCTCTCTCTCTCTCTCTTTTGAATATAGAATAAATAATTCAAAAATAATATTAATAATGATAATAAAAATAGTTACACAATATAACTTTTAAATTAAATATTTCTAGAATTATTTATAATATATCATATAGCAAAATTATCTAAATACACAATTTCCATATGTATACATATACTTAACTTTATAATAACTATATATATAATTTATGCAATCTGAATGATAATTTCTCTTTTATTTTATATAACAATTTAAAGATGTCCAACAAATGTAATATAATAGTGACTTTAACAAATAAAAGAAACATAAAAATGTAAGACCATTATATATTATTTTATCTACGTTTGTGTTACTGACTTATTTAATAAATTGGCAATTGTAAAAAAATTATTACTTTTCTTTGTAAATATAGAATCTTCGCGTAATATTCTAATTCACAAAAAAAACTTATACGCTATGATAAAGCTAAAATTATGAAGAATTTTTAAATTATATATGTATATATATCTTTATGTTTAACACAAATATATATATATATCGTCTTATATACACAAATATATATATATATCTTGTAAACAATATGATAAAATATATATATATATATATATATATATATATATATTTTTATCATATTGTTTACAAGTGAGCAAGTTTTGCTTAAATTAACCTCATTGGTGACATATAATCCAAGAAATGCGACAATAGCCTCATTTAGCCAAGACGATAACGACCACAGTGTATTTTCATAATAAAGACATTCTTGTACTACTTTATGGGCTATGAAGTTAGCAATTTTGATTTTAGTCGCAACAGAATCGACATTCTCAATGTAGGTAACATCTGCTTCTCTGAAAATTTAAAAAGTGTTTTATAAAAAGCTTATTACTGTTGAAAATATGTTGTGCTTGCAAATTTAATATAATTAAATAATTCTATAAATTAACATATTAATTATATATTAATGTTGTATAATGCCTGCGCATATAAGTGACTCATCACAAAATAATGCGATACTTACTTAATATATATGTAATGCTTTCAATATACATATACATATATATATATATAAGTTTTTTAAATTTTTTATCGATAAGGAATATGAAAACTTAAATATAATACATTATTTAATTTTATGTTTTTAATTTTTAATTTATAATTTTAATTTTGTGATTATAAAATATATATATATATATATATAATATTTTAATATTGTTTATCGTATAAATTGATACAGATTAAAGATATAATAAATATTTAGATATGTTTCTCTCATTGTCTCATACAATTTTACTTATTTTTAAAAATATTTTGAAGTAATATTTTGAAAATATACAAAAGATATATAGATAATTTTAGGTACCAACAATTATTATCCTTTTTCATCTTTCGAAATATATTAATGTTTTTTAATTATATAATTACCTATAAATAACAACGCCCAGATCTATGATGCTCTCGTTTTCCGGAAAATCCGGAATTGCAACATGATTTATTTGCCAAGTTTTATTCAGGCGTTTCCATTTATCAAACAAGTATAGAGTTATATTTTGAACAATTTCGTGTGCAAATGCGCAGTGCATTCCACACCACATATCAACCCTGACTATACTTTTACTTGGACCAGGCATGAAAGATATATTAGTCCGGTCCGCCAGAAATACAAAATAATTAGGCCTTACAAACGTAGTATGAAAATGTATTATCGTCACGTTTTTATTCATTTCCATTTTTTGTATCGGCATATTTGATAAAACTGTGTAATATTGATGATGTTTTATAATAATATTATAGGCGGGCGAGACGGAAAGAAATTCGGGCAAACTTGGAATCATGTGTTGGATCCCAATAGTATCAATATATGTTACCAACCTATCACATTTAGAAATATGAATTAACGATAATAAATTTTCGACAATTACATAGAAATATTAAAAATTGAATAAAGAGAAGTTATACGGATGTAATTTATATACAGGGTGATCCTGAAAAACGATATGTCTGTTAAATGACGTATTCCTGACACCATTCTAAGACAATTTTTCCTTTACCAAAATTTGATTTGAAGCGTAGTTTTTGAATTATAAGCAAAAATAGTTAGTAAATCACGCGTCGAGTACAGAAGGCAGGCAGGAGCGGCGCGACGTGCCGCGAGCGCGGACGCAGCTGACCGCTCGACGGGTGATTACCACCGCATGAGTCGCTAACTATTTTATCTTATAACATAAAATTATGCTTTAAATAAAATTTTGGTAAAGAAGAAAATGTCTTAGAATTACGTCAGAAATACGTGTTCCTTAAAATAACGTTATTTTAATAATGAAAAGTTGTACCGGATCGCCGGCCGTCCGACGTTGCAATCAGCTGATTGCTACACGCGATGTGTGTATGGCGGAGTGTGTGCGTAAGAGAGAGAGAAGAGAGAGAGAGAGAGAGAGAGAGAGGGAGGGTAGGAGGGACAGACATTCATACACACGCACGCACTTTTTTTCTCGCTCTCTTTCTCTCTTTTACGCAACACTCATACACTCTCTCATTCAGTCTCTCACTCACACTCTCTCGGTCACTCACTCACTCACTCACCTGCTTACTCACTTGCTCACTCACCTTGTAGCAGCGTAGCGAATCTTCATGCTATATATTGTTGTTATCTGCTGCACGGTTATGATTGCTAGAGATGCGCCACACATCGAAATTTTTTCGATTATTAGTCTCACACTCGATTGACACAATACAAATTACACGATAACGAGTTTACTGTTTATTCACTTACTATTGATTTATCGATACCAAAAATTACTTTCAAAGAAACGCGAATGCAAACAGCACATGACTCGACGCGAAGCGACGGACCGCGGAGACTGCGCGACCACAAGAGTTATGTTGCCAGAAACGCGACACGCGACATCTAACAAACGACTTGCGCGTGGCGCGTGATTGACGCGAGATAAGACGAACAATCGGCTAAAACCTTCGCATTGCGAATGCGGTAGAAAACATGAAACGTATAATGACATACTTAAAAAATTAATTATTTATTATAAATAATAACTATTTCTAATTATAATAAATAATTATTATTTTAAAAAGCATGTGTTGTACGTTATTACGTTTTCGAAATTATTGCATTCACGATGCGAAGATTTAAGTCAATCGCAAGAATAATGTAATTAAAATTACATTTGGAAAAATTTATTTTTATTCTGCTCACAATGAAATGTTCCAACGTGAAAATGTATTGGTCGCTCTGAAAAGAGCGGATTGACTAAAAAAATTTTAAAGCAGATGCTCAAAATGCCCGCCATCCATCCTAATGCAAGCTCTCATGCGTTTTAATAAGTTTCTTTCGACGTTTTCCATTATTTCTTCGTCAATATTCCAAATAGCGAATCGTAATCTTGTCTTCAGATCTTCAATATCTTCGGGAAGCGTTTTATAAATTATTTCCTTGCAGTATCCCCATAAGAAAAAATCTAGAGGATTGAGATCCGGAGATCTTGCGGGCCAACGTATCGGGCCGTACCGACCCATCCAGCGTCCGGGAAAATTCTCGTTTAAGTAATTCGTAACGATCCTGGCGTTGTGTGGCCCAGCACCGTCTTGTTGGAAGATAATATCGTTTCTTTCAAATAATGGCACATCTTCTAAGAAATGTGGTAGATTTTCTGTTAATAAATCGACGTAGGTTCTTCCAGTTAAGATATCTGGAAGAATAACTGGACCAAGTATTTCAGTGCCCATTATTCCAGCCCATACATTAATCTTCCAACGAGTTTGAAAATTTCGAAATCGCGTGACTCTGGGATTTTCTTCGCTCCAAAAGTGCATATTATGCACATTAAAAATTCCTTCTTGTGTGAATAGCGATTCATCGCTGAATATCACACGAGAGAAATATCTGGGATCTCGATCGACGTTTCGCAGAAAATTTTCGCAAAACGTTCGTCTTGCAGGGTAATCTGCTGGTCGTAAATGCTGCACGCGTGTATAATGAAACGCGTGCAACTTTTCTTCTTTTAATATTCTTTGTACGGTTGTATAGGATAAATCATGTTCTCGAGCAACTACCCGAATACTTGTTTCGGGATTATCCTCGAAAGTACGTATGACTCTCTCCGTGTTCCGTACATTTCTAACATCGCGATTTCTCCCAGCGTCGTGTTTGTTCGGCAGGACACTGCCAGTATCATACAGTCTTTGAGCTGCTCTAAGTATGACGTTAGCCGATGGATGTCTTCGGTTTGGATATAATTCGGCGTATCTTCTTGCAGCAGGGTTTTGCTGCCCGTGACACTCGCCAAGTGCCATCAGCAAGTCATAATATTCTTGACTTGTGTACGCTGCCATATCTTCTTCGCGCTTATTGATAATCGCTGATAATCGCAGGCTTATTGATTGCATCATCGATCGTGCGTCTAATTTATACGATCTTCGCTGGGGGTCTATGCCCCTCCTCGCCTCCCGCGACCAATCACTAATTAGCATCCGCGACATTCGCGATTGGTCGCGGGAGGCGAGGAGGGGCATAGACCCCCAGCGAAGATCGTATAAATTAGACGCACGATCGATGATGCAATCAATAAGCCTGCGATTATCAGCGATTATCAATAAGCGCGAAGAAGATATGGCAGCGTACACAAGTCAAGAATATTATGACATGCTGATGGCACTTGGCGAGTGTCACGGGCAGCAAAACCCTGCTGCAAGAAGATAATTATCCCTGCCGCCGAATTATATCCAAACCGAAGACATCCATCGGCTAACGTCATACTTAGAGCAGCTCAAAGACTGTATGATACTGGCAGTGTCCTGCCGAACAAACACGACGCTGGGAGAAATCGCGATGTTAGAAATGTACGGAACACGGAGAGAGTCATACGTACTTTCGAGGATAATCCTGAAACAAGTATTCGGGTAGTTGCTCGAGAACATGATTTATCCTATACAACCGTACAAAGAATATTAAAAGAAGAAAAGTTGCACGCGTTTCATTATACACGCGTGCAGCATTTACGACCAGCAGATTACCCTGCAAGACGAACGTTTTGCGAAAATTTTCTGCGAAACGTCGATCGAGATCCCAGATATTCCTCTCGTGTGATATTCAGCGATGAATCGCTATTCACACAAGAAGGAATTTTTAATGTGCATAATATGCACTTTTGGAGCGAAGAAAATCCCAGAGTCACGCGATTTCGAAATTTTCAAACTCGTTGGAAGATTAATGTATGGGCTGGAATAATGGGCACTGAAATACTTGGCCCAGTTATTCTTCCAGATATCTTAACTGGAAGAACCTACGTCGATTTATTAACAGAAAATCTACCACATTTCTTAGAAGATGTGCCATTATTTGAAAGAAACGATATTATCTTCCAACAAGACGGTGCTGGGCCACACAACGCCAGGATCGTTACGAATTACTTAAACGAGAATTTTCCCGGACGCTGGATGGGTCGGTACGGCCCGATACGTTGGCCCGCAAGATCTCCGGATCTCAATCCTCTAGATTTTTTCTTATGGGGATACTGCAAGGAAATAATTTATAAAACGCTTCCCGAAGATATTGAAGATCTGGAGACAAGATTACGATTCGCTATTTGGAATATTGACGAAGAAATAATGGAAAACGTCGAAAGAAACTTATTAAAACGCATGAGAGCTTGCATTAGGATGGATGGCGGGCATTTTGAGCATCTGCTTTAAAATTTTTTTTAGTCAATCCGCTCTTTTCAGAGCGACCAATACATTTTCACGTTGGAACATTTCATTGTGAGCAGAATAAAAATAAATTTTTCCAAATGTAATTTTAATTACATTATTCTTGCGATTGACTTAAATCTTCGCATCGTGAATGCAATAATTTCGAAAACGTAATAACGTACAACACATGCTTTTTAAAATAATAATTATTTATTATAATTAGAAATAGTTATTATTTATAATAAATAATTAATTTTTTAAGTATGTCATTATACGTTTCATGTTTTCTACCGCATTCGCAATGCGAAGGTTTTAGCCGATTGTTCGTCTTATCTCGCGTCAATCACGCGCCACGCGCAAGTCGTTTGTTAGATATCGCGTGTCGCGTTTCTGGCAACATAACTCTTGTGGTCGCGCAGTCTCCGCGGTCCGTCGCTTCGCGTCGAGTCATGTGCTGTTTGCATTCGCGTTTCTTTGAAAGTAATTTTTGGTATCGATAAATCAATAGTAAGTGAATAAACAGTAAACTCGTTATCGTGTAATCTGTATTGTGTCAATCGAGTGTGAGACTAATAATCGAAAAAATTTCGATGTGTGGCGCATCTCTAGCAATCATAACCGTGCAGCAGATAACAACAATACATAGCATGAAGATTCGCTACGCTGCTACAAGGTGAGTGAGCAAGTGAGTAAGCAGGTGAGTGAGTGAGTGAGTGACCGAGAGAGTGTGAGTGAGAGACTGAATGAGAGAATGTATGAGTGTTGCGTAAAAGAGAGAAAGAGAGCGAGAAAAAAAGTGCGTGCGTGTGTATGAATGTCTGTCCCTCCTACCCTCCCTCTCTCTCTCTCTCTCTCTCTCTCTTTCTCTCTCTTACGCACACACTCCGCCATACACACATCGCGTGTAGCAATCAGCTGATTGCAACGTCGGACGGCCGGCGATCCGGAACAACTTTTCATTATTAAAATAACGTTATTTTAAGGAACACGTATTTCTGACGTAATTCTAAGACAATTTCTTCTTTACCAAAATTTTATTTAAAGCATAATTTTATGTTATAAGATAAAATAGTTAGCGACTCATGCGGTGGTAATCACCCGTCGGGCGGTCAGCTGCGCCCGCGCTCGCGGCACGCCGCGCCGCTCCTGCCTGCCTTCTGTACTCGACGCGTGATTTACTAACTATTTTTGCTTATAATTCAAAAACTACGCTTCAAATCAAATTTTGGTAAAGGAAAAATTGTCTTATAATGGTGTCAGGAATACGTCATTTAACAGACATATCGTTTTTCAGGATCACCCTGTATATTAATATAACGCACTAATTTGTTAATATTTATATACAAGTATATTTTTAAATATTAATTACATGTACAGTATTTTATAATATTAATTATACATATAATATTTTATTATATACAACGTTCATAATGATTATATATTATATTAAAATTGTAATCTATACTATATTATTATCCACTATTAAATCACATATATGTATATTGCACATTAATATACATGTACTAATTTATATGTATTAGCAAATAGTAATTAATGCAATACTAATGTACATATATTTATATACATTATTAACATAATATAATATAAAATATATAATTAATATAATAAAAAACTTAAGAGAAGTTAAAATAAATAGATAAATATTAAAATGTAATTTAATAGGTATTTATTAGGTATTTAATAGTTAATTTAATAGGTAGAAGTTATAGTAAGGAAGGATCCAGCATTCAACTTGTTTTTATAATATTAACAAAATATATTAATCTACGTATTAAAAAATAACTTTCTCTCATTTGCACAATTAATAGTACGATTTAAATATTGTTAATTATCGTTTTATTGAAAGTCGCCTTGTAATTAATCTTATGTTTCGATTTTATGTCCTTGTGCACAATATGGTTATCTCTTAATGTATATTGGAAATATAAAAAGAAGAACCACGCTATTCTGCCATTACGTTTTGTTAACTAACAAAATAGACGTAGTTAGCGATAACGAATGACCGGTGGCGCACGAGAGCCGGTCGTCGCGCGGATCGGCGGGTAATGCGACGACATTATCATTCCACTAACTATAAACTAAAAAGAGTAGCGAACATGCCGCCCACCAAATTAGGCAATCTAATTTTTCTCATGGTCTTCTAGTAAAACAGGTAATTTACATAGCTTAGCTACAGATCGTTTAAAACAGCCATCCTTGATACGAATCATAACGACACGAACGGCATTATCATTGCCCGGACATAACTCTGTGACTCGTCCCAGTCTCCATTTCAAAGGCGGAAGATTCTCGTCGCGAAGGATCACTAGATCCCCGACTTGTAGATTAGGCTGCTCCTTCTTCCATTTCACACGATTCTGTAGGCCGGCAACGTACTCCACCGCCCACCGTCTCCAGAAATCTTGCAGAACTCGCTGTATCAAACGCCAACGATCCAATCTGTTGAATTGAATGTCAGTCACGTTGAAATCCGGAACGCTGGTCATTGAGCTTCCTACCAGAAAATGAGCGGGAGTAAGCGGTTGCAATTCGTTTGGGTCCGAAGATAATGGAGTCAAAGGCCGGGAGTTCCGGCAAGCCTCTACTTGAGTTAGCACGGTTGACAATTCCTCGAAGGTAAACAAAACGTTACCCATGACTCTTCATAAGTGGTGTTTACAGGCCTTCACACCTGCCTCCCATAGGCCTCCCATGTGCGGGGAAGACGGAGGTATAAAGTGCCATTCGATTCCTTCGCTGGCAAGCACTTCTCCGGTTTCTCCCTTGAATTGATTTTGAGCGAACTGATGCATTTCTTTCAGCTCTCGATCGGCGCCAACAAAGTTAGTGGCATTATCACTATAGATTGCACGAGGACGTCCTCTTCTGCCTGCAAAACGACGGAGTGCCGCTATAAAGGCGGCCGAAGTAAGATCACTGACCGCCTCCAAATGGACGGCTTTCGTTGCGAAGCATACGAACAATGCAATGTAGGACTTGGCAGTCTTTCTTCCTCGCCCTTTGCTGACGAGCGTAGTAATGGGGCCGGCGTAGTCTACGCCAGTCACTGTAAAAGGCCTGCTAGGAGTTATCCGTTCTTTAGGCAGCGACCCCATTATTTGTGATGTTCCTTGTGGTTTAACTCTTGCGCAACGAACGCAATCGTGACAAATTTTTCTGGCTAAATCACGTCCCCTGAGTGGCCAGTATCGTTCTCTTATGGAAGATAACAATTGCTGTGGACCTGCGTGAAGCAAACGAAGATGCTCTCGTTCAAATATAAGTTTCGACAAACGATGTCTTGTGGGCAAAAGAATGGGATGTTTTCTGCCGTAAGTCCAGGATGAGTACTGGAGTCTGCCGCCCACCCTGAGAATGTCTTGATCATCCAAAAAAGGATGCAGCTGCAGAATCTTGTTGGTCGAAGATATGGCACGACCCTTCTTTAAATCTGCAATTTCGCCAGAGAATTCAAATCCTTGTGTGTGACGAATGAGAAGGTTGTGAGCTTCCTGCAACTCAGTAACCGATAGATTAGATAAAATTCGTTTATCCGGGTCCCTTTGAAGGTTAGATACGTAGCGTAAACAATATGCCAGCACACGCTCGATCCGAGTGAGCGAAGAACAGTTATCAATCATTCCTTGTAATATAGTTTTCTCCACTGATGAGAGTACAAACAAGCATACTTCGTCGTTCCTCCGTTCGAATTTCGTCAAATACTTCACTAGAGGGCTCGTATTCTTGAAGTTCTTCGGCTTCCGAAGATTCGGGTTCTTGCAACCATCGGGGTCCGAACCACCACAACGTGGAGTTCTTGAGTTGACTCAGGGTAGCCCCCCTCGAAATTAGATCAGCGGGATTTTCGACTCCCTTTACATAATGCCAATGGTTCGCCGGCAACAATTCGACAATTTCGCGTACACGGTTCGCCACGAAAGGTTTCCACCGTGTTGAATCGCCTCGGATCCACCAAAGAGCTACTTGAGAATCCGACCATGCTTGTACCTCGTTAACTCGTATGTTTAAAATGCGTAAGACATTAGCAATTAAATGGGCAAGCAACACGGCACCGCAAAGCTCCAATCGCGGCACCGTAATCGGTTTGATAGGCGCAACTCTCGACTTGGAGCATAACAATCTTGAAATAATTTCACCGTGCTCGTTTACTGCTTGAACGTATAGACAGGCTCCATAAGCCCTTTCGGAAGCGTCGCAAAAACCTTGGAGGCGCACTCGTGTCGTGGTAGCGCTTGGAATAACTCGCCTGGGAATGCAGAGATGATTTGCTTCATGCATCTCTCTTCGGAATTTATCCCATTTTTCCACAAATGAGTCGGATAGAGGCTCGTCCCATTGATGTTCAAATCGCCAGGTTTCTTGCATAATAAGTTTTGCAGCTGTTATCACCGGTCCTATGAGACCGAGAGGATCAAACAGTTTGCTGATTTCCGAAAGTATCCCTCGCTTGGTCCGCACTGCTTGCATTCTACGAACCGTAAATTGAAACTGATCCTCCTGGGGGTTCCATTCGTTCCCAAGAGTTCTTATAACGTTGTTATCACCAATGTTCAAATGGGATGTGTCCTCTATAAGATGAGACGCAGGAATTCGCTGCAACACCTCTGAATTACTAGAGCACCACTTGTGCGCCTCGAACCCTCCGGATAGTAACACGTTGGTGATTTGCTCTTGTAGCAATATAGCATCTTCGACATTGTCGGCACCTGTTAGTATGTCGTCTACATACGTCTGCTCAATCAAAACTTGAGAGGCCTTTGGAAATTCGTCCTTTGCTTCCAAGGCGAGCGTATGAACGCATTTCGTAGCCAAATATGAGGAACTTGCCTGTCCGTATGTAACCGTATTTAAACGAAAAGCCTGCACGGGCTCTTCTGAGACGAATCGCCAGAGTATGCACTGATAATCGCGGTCATCCGGGTGCACGAGCACCTGCCGATACATTTTGCGAATATCACTGGTCAACGCGACATTGTAGAAACGAAATCGAATAACAATATTGAATAGATTGCTTTGAATCACCGGTCCGACGCGGAGTACATCATTGAGTGATTTACCTGAACTAGTTTTACTCGACGCATCAAAGACAACGCGAAGCTTTGTACTCGAACTTGTTTCTTTAACTACACCATGATGTGGTAGGTAGTTAGCGCGATTCTCAAAGTCCGGTTCTGCATTGGAGACTAACGACATGTGACCTGTGTCTAAATAATCACGCATGAATTTGCTATACTCCAGACGCAATGTTTCGTCCTTCCTAAAAACGTCGCTCTAATTGCATTAATCGCTTGTACGCTGTTTCCATAGATTCGCCCAACGTCTTTGGATCCTCGAGAAACGGAATCCGCACTATAAACCGACCATCATTTGTTCGCGTAGTAGTTTTCTCGAAAAACTCGTCGCTTTCACATGTTTCCGACGATTGATTCTGAATGATGTAAGATCCGCGGTTCTCGAGTTCCCAAAATTGCCGTAAATTCTGGTTAAGAGTTTCGCAATGTTCCGATGAACACACTAGAGTCGTGATAGGATTTTTTTCGCACGCTAACAACGCTACCGACGAATTCGCAAACGATCCCGCGACAATCCAACCGAATTTCGTGTTTTGTATTATCGGAAGGTTACTTCCTAATTCGATTTTGCCCGACTCTAACCAGTTAAAAAAGAACTCCGCTCCGATTAACATGTCTATTGAACCTGGCTTGTGAAACTCCGGATCCGCGAGTACAATATTAGAAGGGATAGGAATCGTATCGCGGTCTAACTCAACGGCAGGTAAACGCTTAGTAATTTTCGACACGACAAAACTACAGATGACTGAGCTCGCATCGGAATGTCTCGCTCTTATCACGACATCGCAACATTGATTCACGACATTCTCGACACCGTTTATGCCCGTAATCGTTTCAGACGCACGATCGCGCTTCACGCCTGTCCGATTGCAAGCTGCGTAGGTAATAAAATGCGCTTCGCTTGCGCTATCGAGAAGAACGCGCAGTGGAACGAAGGATCCGTTGGGATGCCGCACGTTGACAAGCGCGGTTGCCATGAGAACGCGCTTCTTGGTTGGATCTCTAGCCACATGGTGCGTGGCTATGTTGCCACTCGTCTTGTCGTTCTGCTCGGACCTGTTGACTCCTTCCGAGACATTTCCATCAGTGGTCGGACGATGACACAGCGTGTTGTGCTTCTCCGGGCATTCTCGACATGAACCCATCTTACATGTCTTTGCAAAATGGTTCTTGCGTAAACAGTTCATGCATAGTCCCAGCCGCTTAATCTCTTTGACTCGGTCATCCACCTGCAAGGCTAAGAATTTTTCACAGCGATACAGTGCATGGTCACCGCTGCACAGATAGCACCTTCCGTCTCCGGTGGCATTAGTTAGAGCAGCGGTCTTCTCACGATTTTGCACTTTCGCCTTTGGTCTGTCAGATTCGGCCTTACGCACGACATCCTTCTCTTTGGTTCTCGCCTCGAGCCTTTCTAATGTTTGGCACCTACGTTCTAGAAATTCAACAAAACCTGTTAAAGTCGCATCAGGAGCCGACGGGCTTTGTTCCCAAGCACGCAATGTGGCAGTGTCCAATTTCGCTTCCATCATGTGAATAATGAGCACTCCACGAATCTGTCGGTAAATTTAATGACTTTAAAACGCGTAAATGCTTTAATGTGTAATCTAGCAAACCTCTAATTGCAGTCGCAGATTCCTTCTCCACCTTCGGCATGGAAAAAAGGCATTGAATATGCTTCTTTTTTATGGCCCTCGGATCATCAAACCTCCGTTTCAGCAGCTCCCATGCAACCACATAATTATCGCTCGTTAGCTCGATCGCTTCAATCACCTTAGCCGCCGTCCCGCTCAACGATGTGACCAAATATTGAAATTTCTGGATGTTAACGATATTCTCGTTCGAATGTACTAAGGACTGGAAGGTCTCGGAAAAGCGCTTCCATTCCTCGGTTCGACCGTCGAATACAGGTAGTTTCACTACCGGTAACTTAACCCTCGATTCTTGAGGATTCGAAGCGTGACTGCCGTCCGCAATGCTGCGGAGCAGCTGCGTCTGTTGCTCGAATAATCTTGTAATGGCGTCATTATTGCTAGACGCCGGTGCCTCGTCGCCGCGCATGCTTATCTGTCGTATTAACTCGCCTTGTTGTAATAACACGCGCGAGAGCATCTCGTCGCTCGTTGACGGACGCGACTCACCTTGCGGCGTTGATAACTCGTTCAACCATTGTTTCAATTTGACGCTCAGCTCGAGATGCCGTTCCTCGAATTCCTCCTCCTCGGTGGCGTCGGCCGTGGTCGCACCTTTTGAGCTCGCGCCGATCTCGTATTGCACGTTTTCGAACTCGTTTTGTATCTCCTTCAATCGGGAAAGATACGTCTCGATTTCTTCTTGACTCGCTTGATCGCGTCGTACTTGCTCAATCTTAGTCTTGAGCCTCGTCATCTTCGCCTTGACCATTGCGCGGCGCTTGCGAAATTTTTGCATGTCGGCCATAATTCTTCGTGAACTGCCGTTTGCTCGCTTGTTGCTGAGTGGACTGTATAACCTCGAATATCCCTTTGCCGGATCTGTAGATCCGGCTCGAAGGACCAATGTTAATTATCGTTTTATTGAAAGTCGCCTTGTAATTAATCTTATGTTTCGATTTTATGTTCTTGTGCACAATATGGTTATCTCTTAATGTATATTGGAAATATAAAAAGAAGAACCACGCTATTCTGCCATTACGTTTTGTTAACTAACAAAAAAGACGTAGTTAGCGATAACGAACGAACCGGTGGCGCACGAGAGCCGGTCGTCGCGCGGATCGGCGGGTAATGCGACGACATTATCATTGCGCTAACTATAAACTAAAAAGAGTAGCGAACAAATATCTCAGATTTGTAGAGCGATAAGAAAATTGGTAATCATGCGTGAAGTATCCTTATAATACAAAACGCATCGAGTATCATTGCAGGACAATTAAAATCCTATCTCCAGTATAATTAAAACCCTAAGAAATTAAAACGCATTTTATTTTACATATTACGTAGGGACATAACCTTGACAACATATGTCAAAATCAAAATCATTAGTGGTGGGGAGCATATATAAAGATGAATATATTTATCAGAATTTTTTATTAAGAAAATTATACCAACAAAAAATTCTAATTGAAAGAAATAAATATCATTAACTCCCAATAAATGTAGCGGATATATTACATAACTTTTTAGCACAATTGTGACAGTGACGAAATAAGACTTCCCGTGTGTCTACTGTATTATCTCGTCTCCGGGATGAACTTGACCTAGTTACCTAGCTGCAGGAATATGTCACGTTATCTGTGCTGAATGCAGGTAACTCATATGCGTGGTAGCCTTCAGTGAAAAAGGAGGTAAGATGATGCAAAGGTACACGATGTTACACAGTAAAAAATTGTGCGTCCATATGTTAAAATTTTCTTGTGTTACCACATTTTGATTAATACTTCAATGTAAAATTAACATGCAACCTATATGTTATTATTTTTATAACGATTTCATGTGTTACATTTATGTCTCCTTTATAACTTAATACTTTGTATATGTCTCTTAGAAATGGAATATTATTTTGAGCATTTTGAACATAATCATTTTAAACAATCAACATGTCTCAAAATCAGTTTAACATTCTAAGAAAAGTTAAAGTGACTCTTCAAATAATCTTGAACTTTAACAGACAAAAATAATCAAATTTACTAAAGTAAAATGTTTCTATTACAAATAATTTAAGTTAAAATAATTACTATTATGTTAATGTCCTCAACATTTCATACGAGTTATTGTAACTATATTTTCATGTAATTTTTAATTAATTTATATGTTATTTCTACATTACACTTAAAGTCACATTAACATAAATAAATGTAAAGTATTGGGTCAATTATTTAACATTTTTAGTTTGTCAATAAGAAACATACGACGAATGAGTTATTTTAACTTAAAATTTAGAGTAGATTTTCTGGGACATGTGAAAAATGTTATAATTAACATTTTATTTTTTACTGTGTATAGATGCCCTATCGTATCATAAGACAAAGACTGGGTCAAGTTTAGTGGAACATGGATAAATTAATACTGGATTCTCACTTTCAAGTTCCTGTAGCTTATGGATCGCACATACACTTGCGGGAGCAAACATTTGCGACGCGTGTTGCACACAGCACTTTATATGAAAAAATGCTTTTTTGCTGATTTATATATACGAAATATAAAAACTATGTTAAGCACAATTGCTCGTGCTTAAATAATGACACTTATCAGAACAAATTACATTATTAATTTGCTTCGTATTTTTTCTCTTCACAACAATATTCGGAGAGAATTCAAAAAAAGGAGAAAATTAATAAGATAATTTTGCTTATATAGAAAATATTCATCCATCATTCGTAATGTATGATCTTGTATTTGGAAGGAACTATTAAATACGTTTTACATACGATCATCAAATTCTTCAGAGCTTATCTCTCGAATTTAATAATATGAAGAGTGTTCTTAGAGAAAAGTGCTTTCCTCCGTTCTCCATTTTTACATTTTTCACCGTGCGCGTTTGGAGTATCTTTATTCCATCGTTATCTTTAGCAAACAGATGAATTCTTTTTCCTTTCGTCGCGAAAGAAAGAGACTGAGGTTTAATAAATATCACTGCGAAGCAAAGAAAGATATGTATCGATTCGGCCATTCATTATTCAAGTACGTAACGTTCTACAATTTCCTAATTAATCTCTGCCGTGCCGGCAATCTTTTTTTTTCATTAACATTCATTAGTTGTCGTCGATATCGCGGGAGATAAGGGTCGGAAATAGTTTCTCCTAAAGTCCCACCGACCTTCACAAGATTATGGATTCATCCTTGGAAGTCCAGTAGGTGGACCGAAGCAGAAAATCGAAAGTTTCTCTGCTAGCGCCGAGATGGGCACGAGATAAATTTTAATATACCGATGAATTTTGTTCTCCTCATATACGTACATCGTATCGATCATGTATCTGATTCCACTTGACACAATAAGCTACTCTACTCGTGTTTCTTGGATTTTTGAATTTATACACAGGCTATATAATAAAAATAATAAAATAATATAATATAAATTTTTTAAAAATGTGATAAAAATAATAAATATAATAATAAAAAACATAACTCGTGAATGTCTTTCAAAATTATCCAATATGAGCAAAATTCCAACTACGATTTTATATAGTTTGCATTCAAGCAGTATTCTTTTCATGTAAACTTCTTCTTAAAAATAATTACCTTACACAAATTATTTAAACAGCATATTTACGCGAAAATTTATTAACGAGAATATCTCTACATATTTCATTATATAATACAATCATCATCAAAACATAATCTAATATTTTGCAATTATAATTGTAATGTTATCATAGCTCGAACATATATTTTATCTACAATTACATAGATTTTTATGGTCCTATTTTGACGAAGTGTGGCAACTGAATACTTGACTGTATTATGGAACTCACGATATATATATATATACAGGGTGTTTTAGACCACCAGTACACCCCTTTTCTTTCAAAAACTAAGCATTTTAGAGAAAAACGTTTTCGACAAAAGTTGTATGGTTTCGAGGGGGCCATAAGATGGTACCATTGGTTTGACCAAGAGTCATTTGAAGGTCACGTGAAGGTCACTTCAATTTTTTTAAATCGAACATCCTATATATTTTTGCACATTCTTGTAGCTTATCTCGATAGCTTTCCAAAACACTATAATTAAGTACCTTTTCGTTAAGTACTTTTTGAGTTATGAGGCTTGAAATAATTTCTTAATTTTACATAAACTGTAAAATATCTTGTAAAATACTCATTTTTCGATTATCTAACCTTAATACTTTTACGTACAAAATAATAAGAGGAATCAATTGGTGTAAAGAAAACACATAGTTGTTTTGAAGAAAAAATATGTAATTTGCAATTAACAATTCCATATTTTTTCTTAAAAACAACTATGTGTTTTCTTTACACCAATTGATTCCTCTCATTATTTTGTACATAAAAGTATTAAGGTAAGATAATCGAAAAATGAATATTTTACAAGATATTTTACGATTTATGTAAAATTAAGAAATTATTTCAAGCCTCATAACTCAAAAAGTACTTAACGAAAAGGTACTTAATTATAGTATTTTGGAAAGCTATCGAGATAAGCTACAAGAATGTGTAAAAATATATTGGATGTTCCATTTAAAAAAATTGAAGTGACCTTCACGTGACCTTCAAATGACTTTTCAAGGTCAAACCAATGGTACCATCTTATGTCCCCCTCGAAACCATACAACTTTTGTCGAAAATGTTTTTCTCTAAAATGCTTAGTTTTTGAAAGAAAAGGGGTGTACGGGTGGTCTAGGACACCCTGTATATATGTATATATATGCGGTAGCGAAGGTAAGAATAGAATTTGAAATTTCGAGTCCCCTTGGGTACAATTACACGCTATTCTATTGCTGTGCGAACTAATAACAGAAACTCTTATGAACGACAGTTCCCGTCCTCTGATTATCCTGGCCACCTGTCAGCGATTACTCGTAGATACATAATCCGATCGCCGTTTGTCGATGATAGGCGACGTCGTACAGAACGTATGCACGTGCAAGTTATGATTACACACGATGACCATGTTTATTCGCCGCTGTAACCGGCGTCTGATCATCCGAAGATCTGGAACCGCGATGTACGTGCATTTCATCCGTAATGGCAATATATACAAGTTGCACGATTGCAATCACGATTTCCGATGCTGCCGATCGCTACGATGCGCAGCATATATCTCGCTGCCTAAAAGCATCACCGAACGCATCACGCAAATTATAGATGTAGAAAGCACATTAAATTTAATCAATGTACATGTGTTGCGATTGAATGTGCCAAATAATTCTCTTCGTATTATAGAGTATCTTTTTAAATGTATTATACAGGGTGAGGTATTTAAAGTGTTGCAAGCCATTTTTGCATAAAATACGCATTATGATAAAGAATGTTTCAGATAAAAACCATTTCGTTTGTAGGAGAAAATAATAAGGATATTAATTTGATCTTTGGTGTAAGTACTAAAATTTTATAAAAGTCAACTTAATTCTTTTTGTTAATGGAATACTTAGTTGTTTAAAAAATATATATATACAATACAAATATATACAATATACAAAAAATAAAATATATATACAATATATATATACTTTGCTTGTTACAAATTCATATTTATTTTAAAAATAACTCAAAATTTTTTTAAAATATTTTTTTAAAAAACAATTACATATTTTATTTACTAATTGATTCTTTTATTATTTCTTTTATTATTTTATACATAAAAGTATTAAAGTAAAATAAAATGGAAGAATAAATATTTTATGGTATTTCACAATTTATATAAAATTATGTCAAAGTAAAATATATAATATTTTTTAAACTTCAATTTCTAGCCATTGTATCTTTATAACTTTTTATGCCAAATATTTGTGACGAATCGATTTATATAAAAAAAAATAGAGTGGTTCCATTTAAAAAATCTAGATTGATCTTTATATGATTTTGGCACTTACACCCCAAAGTCAGACTAATATCTATATATTGCTTTTTTTTCTTTTAAATGAAATACCTTTTACTTAAAACAATTTTTGCTATCCAGTGAGAAATGATAGGTTGGAAAGATGGCTATTAGATATTTATAGACGTTTATAAACATATAATAAATGTAATTTTCTGTATTTCTCATAGATATAATGTGTACTTTCAAGAATGGCTTGTAATATTTTAAATGTCTCACTGTATGTAAGATCTTTCTTATAATATCTTTTCAATTTATAATAAAATAATATAAAAATATGAATACTTCACATGAACGAATATATTTCAAGTTTTATTTCAGATTGTTTAGAATTTCCACATATTTATGCTCTAATAGACCTATTTTTAAAAAAAGAGAAACCCTGATGGATATTCTATTAAACATAGATATATTATAATTATATTATATAACACATTTCACATTAACTTTATATCGCACGGTAAATGAAATCAAAACAAAGTTTAAAAAATTACGACGGCAAATCTTGATACAGTCGATAACAATCGATGGAAATTAAATCAATTTTGCTTTCAACTACATTATATTCATATATTATACAATCAAATAATTACACATATGTATCTATGCATTTTAAACCCGATTATTGATCTTTCAGCCTTCGAACAGTCGAAGAGTAATACCGGACTCTCACTTTCATGTCTCCGCAGCCTATGGATCGCATATACACTGCGGGGGCAAACATTTGCGACACGTATATGCCCATAAGGCTCTTTATATAAAGAATCGCTTTTTTATACATACAAAATGAGAAACGCTGATTTATACATACAAAATATCAAAAGTATCTTAAACATAATTGCTCGTAATAATGACACTTATTAGAATCAATTACATTACTAATTTGCTCCGCAGTTTTTGTCTTCACTCCAATATTCGGACAGACAGAATTCGAAAACAGGAAGAAATTAATAAGATTTTGCTTAGAAAATATCTTTCATTCATCAATATGAGATCTCTTGGAAAAAACTATTAAATATGTTTTATATACAATTATCAAATTTCTCAGAGCTTATCTCTCGAATTTAATAATATAAAGAGTGTTCTTACAAAAGAGTTGTTTCTTCCGTCTTCCATTTTTGCATTTTTCACCACGCGCGTTTAAAGCATCTTTATTTCATCGTTATTTTTAGCAGACAGATTAGTTCTTTTTGTTTTCGCCGCGAAAGGAGGAGGATGAGGTTTACAAATATCACGGCGAGGCAAAAGAAGATATGTATCGATTTCGTCATTGATTATTCAAGTACATAACGTTCTATATTTTCCTAATTGATCTCTGCCGTGCAGGAAATTTTTTTTTTTCATTGACATTTATTGGGTGTCGCCGATACCGCGGGAGATAAGGGTCGAAAATAGTTTCTCCTAGAGTCACACTGGCCTTCACAAAATTATGGATTTATTCTTGGAAGTCCAGTAGGTGGACCAAAACAAAAAACTAAAGGTTTCTACCAGCGCCGAGATAGGCTGGAAATAGATTTTAATATACCGATGAATTTTGTTCCCCTTATGTATGTATATCGTACCATACCTGATTCCATTTTACACAATATCCTAATCTACTCGTATTTCTTGGACTTCTAAATTCGTACGCAGAGTATATAATAAAAGTAATAAAAAATATAACTCGTGAATTATGCCTTTCAAAATTATCCAATATGGGCGAAATTCCAATTACGATTTTATATAGTTTGCATTCAAGCATACTATTCATTTAAATTTTTTCATAAAAATTATTACGTTATACAGGTTACATAAATAGCATGTTTAGGCGAAAATTTATTAACAGGAATATCTCTACATATTTCATGATATAATCATCAAAACACAATCCATTTTTTACAGTTATAACGTTACAATATGCGGAGAGAATATAAATCATAGCTCGAATATATTTTTTATCTACGATTATATAGATTTTTGCGGTCCTGCTTTGATAAAATGTAACAACAATAATTATTTTACTGTCTTATAATGTCATGCTATTCAAACGAATAATTAGTTTTACAATATATCTCTATGTTTCTTATCATAGAACATGGATATACGCTGAGAGAGAATCATCTACTCGTTTGTGTGAAACTTACATAAAAACAATTTAATGGCGCATTTGACATAATATTTTATGTAGAATCTAAACACATAACACATGACAAAAATATAAACAAATAGAGAAAGAAAGAAACAGCTGAAAATAAAATTTTTTTTCAGTTAAAAGAAAAAAAGAATAAATATAAAATATGAGCAATATAAGACATGGAATTAAACTTAAATCAAACAGAACTAAAGAAGCACAACATTCCTTAATGAAAAATAAATTAAAATGTGAATTATTTCTATGATGCTTTAGAAAAGAGAAATTTATTAAATAATAATTTGTAATTAACGCCGTTTTTTAAACGAACATCCAAAGATTGAACTCGGATTGAAATCAGATAGTATGCAGCGATTCACGAATATACATATTAATCTATATATCAATATAGCAATCTAACAAAAAGCAGTGACTTTTATGTGACATCAAGTGAATTAAATTTGATAATTTCTATATTGTTATAAATTACAGAAAAAAATGATTCATGATTATAATTTCTTTTTTATTCAAAAATATCGCTATTTGCTCATGTAGGCGCAAAATAATTTGTTTGCATTAGTGCGCGCGTGCGTACATAAATATTCGCACGAATGCACGCGAGTGTATATATGTTACATTTCTTTAAATATATTTAAGAAGAAGTATAGAGAAATAGACATGTAGGTGTATAAGAAAATTGTGCCATGTGATTTATTATAATTTAAAGATTGTATGAAATTTACAAAGCTCATGAGTTTCAAACAATTAATACTATATATTTAAAATATTCATAATACATATTAATAATATTAAATTTATACATATTAATAATATTAAATTTAATACATATTATTAATATTAAATTTATATAATAATATTTAATTTATATAATTTATAAATACATATTAATAATATTAAATTTATAACAATTTATCATTATACATATATATATATATATATATATATATAAAATTGTTATTATATATGTATATATATGTAAATATTAAAGAATTATAATATGTCTTATAAATTTTTAATTTCAAATATTATTTAAATATTAATATATATTATTATACCTATGTTATACTTATAATGAAAATTTGATTCAAGATAATAAAATTAATAAATATTAACAAATAAAGTTACAAATATAGAACAAATCAAATACAATTTAAATTAGATGATACATTTTTAGTACATTAATAATATAATGTTAAATATATTACAGATACTTTCTCATTTAATATAATTAAAATTATTCATATAATACAACATAATTTAATTATGATATAACATAATTTAATTATAATTATTTATATATTATAATTATGAATATAATTTATATTTAATTTAATTATAATATAACATAATTTTTAATTATAATTATTTATATATTATAATTATAAATTTAATTTACACTTTGCATTACTTCATGTAAATAAGGATATAAAAACATCAGTGCAAATATGAATTGCAGGATAAAATAAATCCTTGTAAATGTATTTAATTATATATTATTAATGCACATAAGCATAAATAATAAATCGATAACTATAAACATTATAAATAGCTATTTTAGAGAAAGATATATAGATATATTCGCATCATAATTATTACTTTCATTAAACGGATATTATTGATATTTTACAAAATTCTGAAAGTAATCCTTTTGACTTTTGATTTCGAAAAAACGTGTTTGTATCTTGCTTTGAATATTTAAAATATATTGCTTAATACTTTTGAACTCTTCGACACTTCTACTGAATTCGCTTGTCTAAAACAGATTATATCGGTATTAATTATTAGTGAATAGCAACCATCAATTATCAACAAATACTATATTAAATATTATCTCGTATAAATATATATACATACATATATATATATATATATATATATATATATATATATATATATATATATATATATATATATATATATATATATGTTACGTCCGGTGGACTCCACGATTCTTTTCTTTCCTCGAAACGATTTCGTGGAAGAAAGAAATCAAGGATCGACTTGCATACGAAATGCAAAGCGATTCTTCTTAAGAATAAATATAGCGCTTAGAAGAACGCAACCTAACCCGCGGGTATCGCCATTAAACTTTAACAAATCTAATACTGAGAATGGCCAGTCGAGATAGCGTTAACGAAACTCTAAATAAATTCGTGAATTATGAGATGAAAAATTGTTATGAGAAGCTCTAACTGTCCCGTATCTATTGGTACGGCTTTATGTTCGAAGCCTCTCTATCTAAAGAAATTTTAAAATAAAGATCTGGTTCTCGGGAAGATTGTCAAAATCTAAACATACAGCAATATTCTTGAAATTGATAGTGCACGTGCGCTCGTTCGACAGGCCACCCTCGAGCGTTCTCCGAATCGTCAAATCGTCAAGCGATAAGATAATCAGCTCACTCCCACTCTCTACTGGATGGAGCTAAGTGTCGAGCCAAAGGGCTTAACCAATAAAAATCTTAAGAAACGCCTCTCCTCCCAAAAATCAGCCTCCTTGTCCTTAAGAAGGGAGTATTAAAATTATTACAAAAGATTCCTACCATCCAGTAAGGAGGAGGAGTAATAACTTTAAAATGCAAGCGCAAGGCGCGACGCGCGATTATGATTAACACTCCAGTTGACAGTTCAGTACGCTAATTCTTCCGACGAGCAGCAGTGTAGTTGACAGTTCAGTTCACAGTTCCAGTCAAGATTCAGTCATTCAATTTTAAAATTATATAGCCTCGGGGATCCCTTTTTCTTGCATTATGCAATTGAGTTATTCATCTGTTTATTATCATAGTGAAAATGATTTTGTTAACATTTAATTGTGCATCGTGTGAATTTTCTGATGAACATCTCCATTATCCAGCTCTTCATATTATAACCCTCCGACCTCAACCTCCGACCTTCTGCAATTTTATCAACGCACTCATTTTTGTGATGCCAACGAGTTGTGAGTAAAATTGAGTAATTTTTATTTTCTCCCTTTCCCATATCTTACTATCTTACAATTTAAAATCTATGTCTGACAAATAATTTTAAACGGTTTAATAACCATTAAATTTTTACTAATTACTATCAATCAATCAATCCTTATCTCACCTCTCCTCCAGTCTCATTCCTTGTTCTTCCTAATTCGCCGGGAATCTCCGCAAGGCGGTTCGCGAACAATTCCTCGTTCGCTGTGCATCTCCGCAAGGCGGTTCGCGAACAATTTCTCGTTCGCTGTGAATCTCCGCAAGGCGGTTCGCGAACAATTCCTCGTTCGCTGTGAATCTCCGCAAGGCGGTTCGCGAACAATTCCTCGTTCGCTGTGAATCTCCGTAAGGCGATTCGCGAACAATTCCCCGTTCGCCGGGAATCTCCGTAAGGCGATTCGCGAACAATTCCTTTTTTCTCTTTTTTAGCTCTTTCTGATTTATTTACCGAGAATTTATATTGTTTTCTATCTTTATATCTCGTTTCAGCCTTTATTTATATATATATCTTTTCATTCACTTTTTCTTTACTCCCTTTCGTTTACTTTTAATTTCCCATTCTTATATTATTATTTTTATTATCAATTTTTTTTCTTTATATTATTTTCCTTTGAATTATCATTACTTTTGGGAGAAACCGTTAAAATAGATGAATAATTTTCGAACTTAGACTTGGCGAATCTCTTGTCTTAATTTTATTATTGTATTTTAATTTAAACCTGTGTTTCAGCAAATTTAGAAAATTTTAATTCTAACTATAACACATATGCGCAAGCGACGAATTCTATACTTCCCTTAATGAGTAAGCGTTATTTATATTTTTATTACACATTGACTTTTTATTTTTGTTTTATTTCCTATATTATATTAATTATATGTATATTGTATTAACCAGTCAGAATTTAATTCTTAACGTAAATTCTTCCCTGTATATTCTGACTGATAACCTCCGAACGATTGTAACACTCGCGAGAATATATACATACACACAGATACCCACTCACGCATACCTACAACTGCTAAGATGTATTTTTCTTTCATTATTTTTTTTATAATATATGCATTTTTAATTTAATGTATAATTTAATTATTTAAACCGTTCTCTTCCCTAAATCCTGAGATCGCACTAGGTCCCATCCCGCGTAACAAGGATTAAATTCCTTTACCGAAAAGGGGCCATCGAACGAATAGGCTTAAAAACGCAGTGTTAAAGAGACCTTCGCGGTCGCTGACCTGTGTCAGGCCCTTCACATTCGTTCGACCCGATCCATACACACGCCCGAATAAAGTGTGTCACGGGGTAAGTAAGTTGCGTCCTTCCAGATGGCCCGACCTTTCAAGGGTCTAGACGTAATATACTGATAAATTTTGGGGGCTCGTCCGGGATTGAAAAGTGCGATCTTGGAAATGGGAAGGAATGTAAAAATCTCGATAAAAGTTAAAAAATCCTTTTAAAAGACAATTCTTTGAGAGTAAAATATATTCAAATTAAATTTAAACCTAAATTTATATCAGATGGTATTCAGATTTATATCAGATTTATATCTTTGAATTATACACACTATACACATCTATTCCGATAGCAACTCCTAAATCTATTTCAAAATAAATCTATTTTAGTTTGTGGATATTAGAAACAAACACTTTTTTTTTTATTCATAATGTCAATATACATCCTAGCCAAAGTCTGATGATTTTCTCGATATAATTATTAATCAAAAATTGAAAAAAAAATTAAATCAAATTGTATTACAGAAATTTATATTAAATTCGTATTAAAGAAATAGGAAGTGATTCCAAAACAATGTCTTATCAAAATCCTTTCGCTACGCTAAAATACGCTGTTGAAGCTGTTCCTTTCTTTGACGGCAATAACATTCCACTAAATTATTTCATTGAAGGATGTTAAGAAGCAAAATCTATGTTACCTGAAGAAGTAGAATTGCAATTTACTAAAATCGTAAGAACCAGAATAATCGGAGAAGCTCGCCGAACTATACAAGATCAATTTTTTAATAGCATATCGCAATTAACGTCCTATTTAAAACGAATTTACGGTCCTTCGAAAAATGTTTGTCAATTGCAAGGGGAATTAGGATGTATTTACCAAAAAGACGAAGAAGACGTAATTAGTTATGCTAGTAGAATTATAACTTGGAAAACAAATCTTAGAAACATATCAATATCTAGAAAAAGTTTTGCCTGATGAAAATATTAAAATGTCATTAGAAAAGAACATGTGTGAATGTTTCATAAGAGGGTTAAAGCCTAACATAGAACAAAAAATTACCAGAAATCTAAACATAGAAGACACCATTGCCGACGCTTTGAGGATTGAACGAGAACTTCGAGAGATAGTAAACTTACGACAGAAGCAAGGCGCTAACTCAAGTCAAAACGAGCTACATTATATTAAGTGGTTGCAGGAAACATGTCAAATCTGTTTTAAAAAGGGACATATAGCCAATAACTGTAGGAAACTCACTCAATTTTCTCCGCAAATTTACAATGGGACAAATTTGAAAACCGAAATATTAATATGTCAAATTTGCAAAAAACGCGGACATGGCGCTGATAATTGTCGCCTACGTAATCTTCGATATCATCAATCCATAAATATAATACGAGAGGAAGTTATCTCGTGTCAATTATGTTCGAAATCAGGTCATGATGCAAAGTCGTGTCTGCAAAACGATATTAATAATCAAACTAATAAAATTTCTATAATCTGTTAGTGGTGTGAAAGGCCTGGCCACTTAGTTAAAAATTGTTGGAGGAAACAGAATGAAGAGTATAATTTAAAAGATAAACAACAAATTATTTGTCAAATTTGTAATAATTTTGGACATACTGCCAAAAATTGTTGTTCTAAAGTAAACCAAATTTCAACCTCTAAAGATAATTCATTTTGTCGATATTGCAAAGAACAAGGTCATCTCCTTAAAAATTGTCAATTACGAATTGCAACGAATAATTACCGAGAGAAAAATAATCAGAAAAATTACAATAACTTCTCGATGTCGGATATAGAGGAAGCTCAAATAGATTTCCCCGTCCTAGAGAATCAAGTAGATTATCGAGTAATAAACGCACGGCCTGTAACAATAAATCTTGATAAACGCGATCGCGTGCCTACTGTCCAAGTTAACATTAATGATAAACCCACTCAAACCATTTTTATGATAGATAAAGGAACCAGTCCAAATTTAATTAAAGAAAATTTTATAGCTAAAAATATAAACATTAATTATACGAAAATATTGCAATTAAATGGCATAAATAATTATCCAGTATATACGTTCGGGAAGATCATATTAAATCTTTTTAAGATATCCGTGCCTTTTCATATAGTATCTCACGATTTCCCAATCTCAGAAGCTGGAATATTAGGGAATAATTTTTTAAAACAAACTTCCTCAAAGTTAGATTACGCACAAGGATGTCTGGCCGTATCTGAAATTAATAATATACCTTTCTTCACGCCGGAAATGATCACAGTGCCTCCACGGCACTATTTTAGAGTCACTATTTTATGTAAGAGTGGAAAATCCTGAAATAAAAGTAGGATATATACCAAAATTAAAAATAGCACATGGAATCTATTTAGGAGATACCATCGTGGAAAACATCGCTGGAAAAGCATACTTAAACGTCCTAAGTACATTGAATGAAGAAATGGACGTCTACGTTCCTATTATACGTCTAACATCTTTGAATAATCTACTTGGTAATCAAGAAAATGATTTTGAAGTTCTAAGGACTCAAGAACAACCAACGGAAAAAAGGGAAGAAGCTACGCACGAAGTATTTAATAAAATACTTAATGAGTTCGATGATCGTGAAAGTAAAGTAAAAATTGAAAACAAAACCAAGAACCGTCAAAACAAAGACCATCAAGATAATATTATTATTAAAGAAGCTCAGAACGAAGATAAGAAAGAAATATTAAATCAAGAAGAGAATAAAAATAAGACTCAAACCCAAAATAAAACCAAAATTAATAGTGAAAACAAAATAATGAATAAAAATGAGAAGAAAAATAAAGATTATCTAAACAATTTGAATAACTCCGAGTTCCTTGTAGGGGGAAATTACCAAACCCCTCCTGAAAATATTAATAATCCAAAAATTCTCGGAGGGGGAAATTACCAAACTCCTCATGAAAATATTAATAATCCAAAAATCCTTGGAGGAGGAAATTACCAAACTCCTCCTGAAAATATTAATAATCCAAAAATTCTCGGAGGGGGAAATTACCAAACTCCTCATGAAAATATTAATAATCCAAAAATCCTTGGAGGAGGAAATTACCAAACTCCTCCTGAAAATATTAATAATCCAAAAATCCTTAAGGAGGGAAGCTTCCAAGCTCCCCCTAAAAGAAAAAATTCTAGAATTTCGGAGGGAAATTTCCAAACCTCTTTAGAAAATTCTAGCTCCGTCGATTGTGAGGAGGGAAGTTACCAAACCTCACTACGCAACTCGGCACGTTTCAAACCTAAAAATTTTAAGGAGAGAAGACGAATATCCTCTCTAAATATTAATTTTCCAAGGATTGGATTATCCACAAGAAATCTCAAGAATAAATTTAAATCTTCTCATGTCACAACTGATGACATTATTGAAAGGGCTCAAATTTATGATCTAAAAATAAAAAATTTTCGAAGCAAAAATAAGCCTTCTTCCAAACTCCTTTATTCCTCTCAAATTAAAACACAAGAAGTTATAGAAAAATTTATGCGAAAACGCAAATCACAGGAAGAGAAAAATATAGAAAATCGGATAATTAATCCCAATAATTGTAAATTGCAGCAATGTTTAATAATCTCCGAAGAAACAAAGGAGGATCAACCCAAGAAGATTATGGAGCTGCTACGATTGCAACATTCAAATGAAAAACAATACAGTATTGGAGACACGTTATCCAAAAAATCTGTGAGTTTCGAAGAGGTGAAATATAAAATGATGACAACCAAGAAAATTTTAAATCTAAACAATCCAGAAGACACAAAAGCAACCTACGAAACATTGACAGGAATTGATAACAAGAAAGAAGAAAATGATTATTTTTTTATTTGTGTTTTTCGAATACTGAGAAAATTGAAAATATCGTACCTGAAGGCCATTTATTCAATATTAATATTGATTCTTCATCATTTACATTCGGAGAATTAAGCAAATTTTTTGGATTACAAATATCAGAACAACCTTTAATTCACAGTTTTCTTAAACGAAACAAAATACAAACAAGGAGCCAAACAGTAAAATTAAAGGATAATATTAAAGAACTTAAAAAAAGAAACGACCCGCCGGATAAAAACTATCACGTAAGAAAAAAGGATGAGAAAAGGAAAGAAATGATAGAAGAGGAAGCAGTTGGAGTCAAAATAAAGCAGCCTATAATAATCACCGATATATTAAAATTTTCTTTCAACAAAATAACTGGAAACATCGTGCAATCTTCACCAAAAACCGGGAGAAATAGCAAAAATATTTTAACACTTCAAGATCAGTTGACAAAATTTTGTATGAGAATATCTCTATCACATCAGAAATCTAAAATCACTGCAAGGATTTTTGCAGTCCGATTTACTCGTACACTGGAAGCATCGGAAGCGATATTAATAGATCCAGAAAAAATTTCCGCTAATAATTTAATGAAGGAAATTTCTAAATTATTGAAAATTTACAAATTTTGTACCTCTTATCAACAATCAAATGAATTATTAGAAAGATCTGATCATATAATAGAATATTTTAAACAATGTACAAATGAGCAGAAACAATGGAATAGATGGATCAATTTCACAACGGTCAGTTATAATATCAACATATACGAAACAATTAAACATACTCCATATGAAATGAGTTTTCATAAAATAGCACGAGTTTCATCACACGAGTTTTTCGTCCCAGAAGATAACTTAATGAACTACGATAAATACTTAATAAATTCTGTAATATATCTTTCAAGAAAGTCTTTTTACGCAATTCAAGAAAATATTCATAATGTCAAGGCAGAACTCAGATCTGAAGAGTATTATCAGACCACTCAAAATTTTAAATCAGAAAATCAAGTATTTTTATTGAAGAGATCGAAAGCGAGAAGATTCAGAGATCAGTATATAAGACTTCATAAAATATTGAAGGAATTAAAAAAGAATAATGCAAAAATTAAAATAAAAATAAGCAATCTAATCGCGCACTTTAACGGTTATGGATTTTTTACATTAAATCCAAATCCAACGAGATAATCTTCAAAGAATTAAAGGAGTGCTGCTCTTTAACGCTAAAGATAATAAATAAATCTAGTTCAACGCATAGACGAAAACAATTCTCAGAATCAGGAGATCCTTATCTTTCACCACCTTTAAAGGAAACTTCTACCTACACTACAACCCAAGGACTGAAAACTATAAAATATGACCAGCTAAATATAAGCCATGATGAGAATACTTTCTATTATTTATGCTTATATATAAATAAGATCTCTAGCATTATTAATTGTAATCGTAACCACTACTCTTACATATATGTATACTTTCTATTATATTTTATATTTCCCCTTTATTATATGGGTTATTATATATTGTTATACTTCCCCGTACAAATAACTTTTAAGAAATGTTTAGATATTACAATATATTAAGATAATATATATACATACTCTGGGAATTATCTCAAATTTTTTCCTTTTCCAAAAGATGTGTAAAAAAAAAAAAAAAAAAGAAAAAAATTTTTTTTTATATACTAAATATATATAATTATATTATACATATACAATATAACTACCATGTGAAGAGAAATTTCTTTTAAAACCTTCTCTTATTATTAACATTATTTTTATATATATTATCTTAACTTCTCCTTTGACTATAGATAAATTTAAATATAGTTATATAAATTTTAAGAAAATTTGGTTATATGTATATTGAGAAAGAGGGAATAGAGAACTATTTTTCTTGCACTGTTTTTTTTCTATCTTATTTAAAGTCGAATGAAGACTACTTGATCATCAATATAATATAGAAATGTTAGCATATCATTGTTGTATTTAATAAAAGTCACGTAATTATAAAGGGATAAATATCTCTTACATACATAGATAATACATGGATCAACGGCATGCAGCATGCATGAAAAATTCACTTCGAAACCATTAGAAAATCTAATGAAAATGCATCATGATCATTAGATCTGCTCTTAATATTATCCCAACATGTAAACAGCATGGAATCCGGATATCCAATTATTCTATAATCTACTCTACATAAAATTTCTGCTCATACTACAAAAATAAGCTGTATATAAAAATTACGGCATGATAAAACTAACTCTGCAAACAAATGCGGAAACTGTATTGAAAAAATATCCATATGTCAACAAGGCATTCTCAATTGAAGTAGTGCCGAAAATCGCAAAACAAATGGAAAAAGAAAACAGGTTCTTCAACAATCCCTTTGACACTCAACATATATATTTCTTTTTTTTATCATTGATGACCAAGTAGCTATAATTACGAATATTCTTTAGTTTTATTTCTTCACATGTTAACGAAGAGGAGAAAGAGTTCTATAAAATTTTTATTACGTAATTATGTATAATATTACATATATACATAGATTTCTACTGATATCCATATGATATAAAATAAGTCAGAGAATTAAAATTCTTTTTATGCTCGAACATATAAAGGAAAGACGAAAAAATTAAGATAGCAGTTCTGAAATTAAGATTTCTTTCCTCCATTTAAAATAAAAAATATATAGTATACATGTATAATACAAATAAAAGATAATTAATAAAGGTTTAAGAAAGAATAATTAATCATAAATAAAAAGAGAAAAAAATATAATCATTACATAATCATATATTCTAATCATTATATGCTCTAATCATTAAACATTATTATCATTTAAGAATATGTTATAAGAAAATCTGTACAAGAAGGACGAGAGAACAAAGAAATAGTTCTGGAAGTTGCCTATTCTTTCCTTCTTCTTTAAATAATAAAAGAGAACTCTTATACTATTATAATTACACTATATACTCATACTATCACACATTACCATAAGTACATAACAATGCGCATAGTAATTCTTCTTTCTCGGAAAGAAAAGAATCGAATATTTCTATTATTTGCAATTGTTGTGTACCCCCAACATTTGTCTAAGGCGGGGGGTGTTACGTCCGATGGACGTCGTGATTCTTTTCTTTCTTTGAAGCTATACAAAAACTATACGATAACCATGTGCGCGGGTAACTCTCGACGATATCCAAAAATCAAGGAAACGAAAAATAATAAATGAGTCTAGACTACGCGGACAGCATGTTATTATAAATAGAAAATTTCCACTAAAATAAAGAACTGTAATAAAATCGAACTCGCATATGTTTACAGTTGGGACGTCCGTTGGAACCATCGGAATTCTAGTAACAAAGCGATCCTTCTTAAGAATCGCATCAACTATAAACATATGTATATCTAACCCTTGCAGCGGATATCTGAGATCGAGAGACTCAAAGCAAAAATATACAAGAAAAACTAGAGCTAAAGATGGTCAGTCGTTGAAACTTAAAAATTTTAAACAAAATCGGAACCAGAGCCGCAATAAAAATTTTATAGCGCTCCACACGTGGAGCTATGAAAACAGAAACCCTTCAGGGCTGCAGAATCTTAAGCGGGCAATCAAAAAAAGGGGAAACTAAACAATTTGTCACCCTTAAGCGCTAGCCGAAACGCGAAAAGACTCTCGCAAGTCATAAAATCTGTCCGCTAAGCTCCCACTCTCTGCTGGATAGAGCCACATCTTGGAACCAAAGGGCCAGCCTATTACAATCTTAGAACTGCTTTTCCCTCCAAAATCAGCCTCCTTGTTCTCAAGAAGAAGGCAACCGAAATTATCTCATTCGCCCAAAAGGGATTCCCACTAGAAAAGAGGAGGAGTAATAACTTAAAAATGCAAGCGCAAGGCGCGACGCGGCGATTAACACTACAGTTGACAGTTCAGTACGCATTTCTTCCGACGAGCAGCAGTGCAGTTGACAGTTCAGTTCACAGTTCCAGTCAAGATTCAGTCATTCAATTTTAAAATTATATAGCCTCGGGGATCCTCTTTTCTTGCATTATGCAATTGAGTTATTAATCTGTTTTATCACAGTGAAAATGATTTTGTTAACATTTAATTGTGCATCGTGTGAATTTTCTGATGAACATCTCCATTACCCAGCTCTTCATGTTATAAACCTCCGACCTCAGCCATTGCAATTTTATCAACGCACTCATTTTTGTGATGCCAACGAGTTGTGAGTAAAATTGAGTAATTTTTATTTTTTCTCCCTTTCCCATATCTTACTATCTTACAATTTAAAATCTATGTCTGACAAATAATTTCAAACGGTTTAATAACCATTAAATTTTTACTAATTACTATCAATCAATCAATCCTTGTCTCACCTCTTCCTAATCATTTTCCTCATCTCTCCCTGTTCGTCTAGAATCTCCTCAAGGCGGTTCACGAACGATTTCTCGTTCGTCTAGAATCTCCACAAGGCGGTTCACGAACAATTCCCTGTTCGTCTAGAATTTCCTCAAGGCGGTTCACGAACGATTTCTCGTTCGTCTAGAATCTCCACAAGGCGGTTCACGAACGATTCCCTGTTCGTCTAGAATCTCCTCAAGGCGGTTCACGAACGATTTCTCGTTCGTCTAGAATCTCCACAAGGCGGTTCACGAACGATTCCCCGTTCGCCTGGAATCTCCGCAAGGTGGTTCATGAACAATTCCTTATTTCTCTTTACTAGCTCTTTCTGATTTATTTAGCGAGAATTTATATTGTTTTCTATCTTTATATCTCGTTACAGCCCTTCTATATGTATATATATATCTTTTCATTTCTATTTTTTTTTTACTCCCTTTTGTTTTCTTTTAATTTCCCATCCTCATATTATTATTATTATCATTATCTTTTTCTTTCTCTTTATATTATTTTCCTTTGAATTATCATTATTTTTGGGAGAAACCGTTGAAATAGATGAATAATTTTCGAACTCACTTGGCGAATCTCTTATCTTAATTTTATTATTGTATTTTAAGTTAGACCTGTGCTTCAGCGAATTTAGAAAATTTTAATTCTAACTATAACACATATGCGCAAGCAACGAATTCTATACTTCTTCTAATGAGCAAGCGTTATTCATATTTTTATTACACATTCACTTTTTATTTTATTTTATTCCTTATATTATATTAATTATATGTATATTGTATTAACCAGTTAGAATTTTTAATTCTTAACGTAAATTCTTCCCTGTATATTCTGACTGATGACCTCCGAACGATTGTAACACCCGCGAGAACATACACATTCACACACAAATACCCACTCACTCATAGCTATAACTGTTAAGATGTATTTTTCTTTCTTTATTTTTGCATAATATATGTATTTTTAATTTAATGTATAATTTAATTATTTAACCCGTTCTCTTCCCTAAATCCTGAGATCGCACTAGGTCCCGTCCCGCGTAACAAGGATTAAATTCCTTTACCGAAAAGGGTACCACCGAACGAATAGGCTTAAAAACACAGCGTTATAGAGACCTTCGGTCGCTGACCTGTGTCAGGCCCTTCACATTCGTTCGACCCGATCCATACACACGCCCGAATAAAGTGTGTCACGGGGTAAGTAAGTTGCGTCCTTCCATACGGCCCATCCATTCCAGGGTCTGGACGTAATACTATTTAGATCATTGTTTTCTAAACATGGTTCCCTTTCATTATTTTCTATATTCTCTACGTTTGAATCTATATCGCTTTCCTTATTATCTTCAGAATTTGTATTACTATTGTCTGATAAATTAAGAATATCTTCGATACTCCAATTCATGTTATCATTGTTGACTATTTTTTGTTTATCCAAGAAATAACTTCCTTTCTGATTTTCATAAAAAATTACATTACGTTCTTCAATTATTACTTTACGTTCAATATCAAATAACCGGTACCCGACTCGTTCTCGCGCATATCCTACCATTATCGCTTTCTTCCCACTAAACATGAAACGTGCATGTAATATTTCAAATTGTTTCATATAGATTTCAAATGACACCTTCCACTTGTATGTTTATGACATAATTCATAAACATTACTGTTGAAACATTTCAAAATTACTAATATTATAAATATTTCAAAAATAATGTCGCAGTTAATACATATCCTAAACATTTCAAAGTTACGATTATATCTATGTTAATTTTGACACATTTATTTTACTATCATATTGTATATATTTACAAAATATAATTTTGAAATATTAAAAGTACATATCAATTGTGATATCACATTCGAAATGTTCACGATACAAGCAATTATGAAATGTTTCAATTATAACATTAATGAGTTGTATCATAAATATACGTATAAATGTTTCGATTCTATATATGAAACACAATATGAAATATTGCATAAATGTTTTATGTTTTAAGTCAACATAAAATAATTGGAAATATATAATGTTTATTATAATAAAATATATCTGTTTTAATTATATAAAAATATTTAAAACTTGATCTATATAATTTATACTCAATATATTAAACTATTAAAATATATTTCGATACCTATTATATCCGACATGCGCACATATGCATATATTTCGATGTATGCGCGCACAATCTGCGCAGAGCCGTATATCGTAGCGCAGGTCGAGAAGCACACGTGTTAAACAAGTGTGTTAAGGATAATTTATTATATGTTTTTATATGTAAATTTATATTATTTATTTAGTGAAATATATTTTTAATTGTGATAAACGGGTGCACAAAAACCGCAATAATGGATAGTGGTAATAATACTAATGCACGTATTAGTTGTGCAAGTTCGAGCCAGCAATCTACTTTGGTACGTATATATTATATTAACAATTATTTATTGCTATTAGAAGTATTATTTATAATACTGTAATTGTGTGTGTATATTTCTCATACGTTACGTATTTTCTAACACATCATAGTGCAAACAAAAAATTATAAATTGAAAGTGTAATTGATTTTTAGGTTAGTATATATATACAATATTTTTTACTGACAATCAGTTCAGATTTAATACCTGCTTTAATACGCAATAATAATTTTTTCTGTTCATCCAAGTAAAACATTATTTGTAATCTTTATCATCTTTAATTTGCATTTAAAGTATTTATTGGAATTTATGTATATATATTGGAAATTAAACTCTCCGAAATTATATAAACCTATTTTGTAATAAATCTGCTAACAAAATATCAAATGTAATAAGAATATTTTATGTATATATTATGTGTGTGAATAAAAAAATTATATATATATATATATATAATTTTTTTATTCCACATTATTTATTTATACGTATATTCTCTTTTTATTTATAGATACCAAAAAGAAAAACAAAAGAATTATCAAAGGCGACAAACAGACATTTCCGTAGAATCGCTTATAATGAATATCGTAAGACCAGAGAACAATTACATGTTAATAAAATACAGCATTCTTTTTGTAATACTTATGAAAATATTTTAAACACGCCTAATTCAAACACGCCTAAGTCAAACATGTCTAATTCAAACACGCCTAATTTAAATGATGCTGATGAATATAAGAATGTTAATTTAGTTTGCAATTTTTCTAAATTAACTGAACCAGTACATTTTAATGTTGATAGAGATGTATTTCAGTCGCAGAACAAAATTACTTTAGCAGATAAACTCGCTCATTGGATTATTAAAAATAATATCTCACATAATTCTGCAAATGAGTTATTATCAATAATGAGATCAGAAAATTTGCTTGTTCCAAAAGATTGTAGGACATTGCTAAAAACTCCATTATGTAATGATATTGTAAATATGCCACCTGGTGCATATATACATTTAGGTATTGAGAAAGGCATACTTGAAAAATTACATCACAATATACAATTAATAGATAATTTAAAAATCCTTCCATTAACACTTAATATTGACGGCTTACCATTAAGTAAATCATCAAAAAGTCAGTTTTGGCCTATTTTAATGTCAATTGATCTATTAGAAATTTCGGAACCTTTTATTGTAGGTATTTATCACGGATTTAAAAAACCAGAGTCAGTAATAAATTTTTTGGATGCATTTGTGAAAGAATATTTGTTTCTAAAAAAGAATGGTATTATCTTAAACAATAAATTAGTTAGACCGACATTAAAAAAAATTATTTGTGATGCACCTGCTACGGCATTTGTTCTTTCAATAAAATATCATACAGGGTACTTTGGTTGTAATAAATGTATGCAAAAGGGTAAATTTTTTAGAGGCAAAATGACATTTCCAGAACTCGATGCTACATTAAGAACTAATGAAAGTTTTGCATTGCAATCACAGCCAGAACATCATAAAGGTTTCACTCCTTTAGAAAAAATAGATATCGGTTTAGTTAGTAATGTGCCACTCGATTATATGCACTTAGTATGCCTTAGTGTAATGAAAACACTTATAATGTTTTGGACTGGAAAGAAGGGAAATAATCGCTTCAAATTAAAGGATTATAATATAAAATTAATATCAAAAAGTATGAAAATTTTTCGTAAATATATGTATCTCTGAGGAATTTTATCGTTTACCAAGATCTATAGAAGACGTAGAACATTGGAAAGCAACCGAATTTAGACAATTTTTATTATATACAGGTCCCATTGCATTGAAAGAAAAATTGCCTAAAATGCAATATAAACATTTTTTATGCTTACATATCGCTATAAGAATTTTGTGTTCATCAGAATGTATCAGGCTTAATGCATATGCAAAATCTTTAATTCAATATTTTGTTGAAAAGTACAAAAAAATATACGGTCATGAATATATTACATATAATGTACACAATTTGCTGCATCTTTGCGATGATGTATTATTATTCGGAAAAGTTGATAATTTTAGTGCATTTAAATTTGAAAGTTATATGAGTAAAATAGAAAGAAAAATGAAAAATTCACGGTATCCTTTGCAACAAATATATAATAGAGTTGTTGAAGACAGAAAATGTCAAACATCTGTTAACATGTTTAATTTGTCTAAAAAAGATGACGAGCCCTTAATAAGTAATGAAAATGGAACAATTTATAAATATTATAAAAAATTTTCTCATGGCAATTTTACAATATCATTATGTCAAAGGAATAATTGTGTCCTTTTAAAGAATTCTAGTTACATGCTTATTTCAAATATTTATAAAAATGAAAATGATAATATAAAAATAGTTGGAAAAATTTTTCAAAATGCATATAATTTTATAGAAAAGCCTTCATTTAATTTAGCTATAAAAGTCATTAATATACATGAAATATCAAATACATCGACGTTTGATTGTAAAGATATTAAAGCAAAATGTTTAATCTTACCAATACATGATAAATTTGCAGTAATTCCATTATTACATAACGAATTGTAATTTATTGCACTTATAAAGTATAATGATGCGCTAATATAAAATTTTAATATTATTTAATTTAATCTATTTATTTTATTTTATTTAATCTTTATAATAATCTTCTTTAACTTATTCTTATATTTATAATATGTCATTTTTATTCATAATAAAATAAAATGTATTTTTATTCATAATAAAATTATTAATTTAATACAGATGCTGTATGCAAATTAACATCAGTAATTATTCTTTGTGGTTTTACATAATATAGATAACATTTGTGATTGTTATAAAATTTATATGTTAATGATAAATTAATGATAAAATAAATAAATTCAAGTGTTGCATTACCAAACATTATATTCTGCAGCATAACCTAATTTATTCAGTTATCAAATTTAATACTGAATATGACGAAGACGAAACATATTCTGTGATTCCAACTTTCTGGTTAAAAGAGAATGATAAGTATTCTTTTTGGCCAAGAAAAGATATACGTAATTGTATTATAAAATGTAAAAAACCACAAAACGATTGGGTTCTTTATCCAGTTACTGTACTTGCTAAATATGGTATGTATTATAATTTTATATATCTAATATAGAGTATCTAATATATTTAGTAAACTATATACAAAATATTAATATTGTCTTGGAAAAATTTAATTTTTTTTAGATTCATACGAACATGCTCTACAAAAGGAGAAAAGATTGATGGAAGAAAGAAGCACTACCGAATCTGAATCTCAATTAGGTCGTGTGTAACGATGCACCCCCAGTGCACATCACAAAATCCCGGAACGAACAGCAGCCGGAAGCTGCCGCCCGAAAAAACCATCCGCCGGAAAAAGGGCAGGGGCGCGCCGCGCCAAATCTCCGGTAAAATTAAGAGACTGTTAAACAAAACCGAGTCGAGCCGAAGAAAGCCGAGGGCACCCGAGCTACCCCGATCGGAAAAGGCGCGCCGAAATATTCCGCGCTCCCACCACACGCTCCCGTTTTTTACCGCTCGGTGGGGGCACCCGTTTGTACGTCGGCGCGGGTCTAATTAGCCGGGGTATAAGAAGGGCCCGAAAATCATTCCAGAGGCAGATCCGTCTCCGCTTGCGACTAAGCAAGCAATCCAGATCACGAATCCAATCCTACAAGCGAAAGCCTTCGAAAAAAGCCTCGAATAGAAGGTAGAGCCTACTCTGCCTCAGCTGAGCTTTCTCAGTTTCGAGCTTTGGGAGGCCACGTTTCCTAAAAAAGCCTACTCTGCCTGAGAAAACGTGCCGGAGAGTGCTCCTGCACCGTAGTAGGTGTTATAGGAGAGTTCTAACCCAGGTCCTCTCAGGGGGGGTGAGGTGCGAGGGGATTTCAGCGGCGCGGGGGAATGACGTCACGCAGGATGGAGGGGGTTTTCGGTGGCGCGGGGGAATGACGTCACGCGGGACGGAGGGGATTTCGTAGGCGCGGGGACTGCGGGGCGGGGTGGGGGACGCTTGGGAACGCGTTGGATGTTTTATGACAAGTATAAACAATCATAAACCGATGTCCGGCTAGTAAACAGTAGTATTTGAAGAGGATTAGATATTAGAGCCGACCCAGAATTATTTTCCATATTTTTCTAGGAAGCATTGCAACGTGTCAGCGCCGATATTCGGCTGCTTTGTGCCCTTGCCGCGCGTGTGAGAGAACGAATTCTTTCTGAGATGTAAATAAATGATTATTATGATACATACTTATTTATTTTACACAAAGATAAAGACAGGTTTAGACGAAATACAGGGAGGATTGAAGCGCATCAAGTCACAGTACGTGATTCGAACGCGCATCGACACGTCGCGTCGATATAGTAAAAGTATAGTCAAAAAGTATAGTGTTCTGTCAGTGTTGTGTGATAATATATATAAAAATGGAAGACGAAGATCACGCGTTGTCATCTGACAGTGACTGCATTAGTGACTGCAGTGAGAACTCCACGGAATTCAGAGAGAAAATAGTGTCTGTTGCGGAAATTAATGCTTTAAACGCACGTAGTACAAAATTTTGTATCATATACAGTTATTATTCCACGGGTGGTGCTCTAGCTGTATGTCCTTCGTGTATGATTGCATTGCAAGGCGAGGATAGCCAAATGATGTATGCTATTCGAAAGCATAAAATTGAGACACTTAATGCGATGGATGGTCGATTCTGTTCAAGGTGTAACGAGCCGTTGTATATAAGATTTCCATGCAATATGTGCCCAATTTGCACTCTGTGAAAAAAAATGGAAAATATCGAACAAACTGAACGCGACCTGGTGGAGCGATCCAATCAAATTGCCACCTTGGGCGAATATTTTGCATGGCTACAACGATGCAACGAGTACATCGAGTCGCTGGAAGAGCAAAGTCGGATCAAACGACTACGATTATCGATCGGGAATCGACAATCATTGATTGCTCGGATCGCGCTACTCGAAGGTGCAAAGACTCGATTGCAGAGACAGTTTATGCCCAGCGGTGGTAATTACAGTGGCGACAATAACGCGGGTGCCGGATGTAGCGCGCATCAAAATGAACTTGTGTGGCGCGAGATTGATACCGCGTTCGATAACCGTATTCTGACCGGTGCTGTGATTAACGCAAACCATATCGAACCTCGTCAATTTCTCGATGACGCCAAAGACATTGTGATAGAACATGTGCAGGACGTTATAAAAACACACAACAGTGTAAAAGTGAACACTATATTCAACGGTGAATTTGTGTCGGGTGATAAGCGTGCGAATAAAAGTACCAATACGAGAAACTGTGAACTCTTTCGCACATCCGATTTACACGAGTGGTATGAGCGTCGCGTTATCGAACCCACTCTAGCATCGCTGGAAGAATTTCAGGAACGCGATAGTGGCTGGGCATTGTCGCGAATACAGAATTTAACTGTAAATATAAATAAGTATAATCCTATGCGCGCGGGATGTTATATTAAATTGCCGCGAGAAATTATGATGAAGAGAGCTGTAATTAATGTACAATCAAAAGACAATGCGTGTTTCGCGTGGGCAGTGGTCGCCGCTCTATATCCCGCAGAAAGAAAGGCGGAACGGGAATCATCGTACCCGCATTATGCGACAGTGTTAAATGTACAAAATATTGAGTTTCCGATGACGTTGAACCAACTAAAAAAATTTGAACTTGTCAACGATATTTCGATCAACGTGTACAGCATCGAAGAGAAGAACAGCATTGTTCCAATACGTCTTTCGCAGCAGAAGCGGGACAAGCATGTGAATCTGCTATACGTGGAAGACGGCAACAATGTCGGGCATTTTGCGTGGATTAAGAATTTATCCCGGCTCGTGAGCTCGCAACTGAGCAAACACAACGGTCAAAGATATATCTGTGATCGGTATGTATAATATAATTTGAATAATTGATGTAATTATAAAATATAATACATTGCATAAATCTTTAATTTTTAAAAAATTTTTATTTTCTTTTATAGATGCTTGCATTACTTTGGTTCGGACGACAAGTTGCAGTTACATACGGTAGACTGCGGAAAGATGAACGACTGCGCTATCCGGTTACCGAGCGATAAAGACAAGTGGTTATCGTTCAACAATTACAACAGGAAAGAGCAGGTTCCATTCATCGTGTACGCCGACTTGGAATGCGTTCTGGCCAAGATGGAGGAAGAGAAGAATATGTGCCAGCACCATCAAGTATTTAGCATAGCATATTATATACATTGCTCGTACGACGACTCATTATCCGCATATCATTCGCGTCGCAGTACCGATTGTATAGCATGGTTCGTCGAGCAACTTAAAATGTTAGCATTTCGTGTAAAAAATATTTTAACTACTAATGTCCCTATGGTAGATTTAACATTCGAAGAGTGTGAAAAATTTAATAGCGCTACTCAATGTCATATATGCGAAAAACCGTTCGCGCAAGACGATACACGCGTACGCGATCATTGCCATTTGACTGGACGGTACAGAGGTCCCGCTCATTCAAATTGTAATTTAAATTATAAAGAGTCTTTCTGTATTCCGATAGTGTTTCATAATTTATCCGGTTATGATTCGCATTTCATTATCGAGGAAATAGCCACAGCGTTCGAAGGGAGAGTCGAATTACTTCCGATAACCAAGGAAAAATATATATCGTTTACAAAAACTGTTGACCTTAAGGAAGAAAAACCAAAAAATCTAATAAAATTACGCTTCATCGATTCATTCAAATTTCTTACGGCAAGTCTCGACAAATTAGCATCTTATCTAGATAAAGATAAACTGGATATTTTAAAATCAGAATTTCAAAATTTATCGAGTGAAAACTTCAAATTATTAACACGAAAAGGTGTGTTTCCATACGAATACATCGATTCCGTTGACAAGTTGCAAGATACATGTTTACCACCGCGCGAATCATTTTACAGTTCCTTAACCGGTGAAACTATATCCGAGAGCGATTACGCACACGCCGAGAACATCTGGACGCGATTCTCCATTCGAACGCTAGGCGAGTATAGCGATTTGTACCTGAAAATCGACGTCTTGTTATTAGCCGATATTTTTGAAAACTTTCGCGACAAATGTATCGAAAGTTACGGACTCGACCCCGCGTATTATTATACTCTTCCCGGATACACGTGGGATGCCATGTTAAAGCACACAAAGATTACGTTCGAATTGCTTACCGACATCGACATGGTCATGTTTATCGAATGCGGTATACGTGGTGGTCTGAGTCAGTGTTCCAACAGATACGCGCGTGCTAATAACAAATACATGGAGTCATACGATCCATCGAAACCATCGTCGTACTTGATGTATTTCGATGTAAATAACTTGTATGGATGGGCAATGTGTCAACCGTTGCCCTATGCCGATTTTCGATGGGTCGACGACGTGTCGAATTTTGACGTAGCATCGATCGCGTTAGATTCGCCTACGGGTTATATCCTCGAAGTCGATCTCGAGTATCCGCAACATCTTCACGATACGCACACTGACCTTCCGTTTTGTCCGACACGCGACAAGCCGCCCGGCAAGCGGCAAGACAAACTCCTCGCAACGCTATACGATAAGAAGCGTTACGTCATACACTACCGTAATCTACAGCAATGTACGCGACACGGCCTTCGCGTTACAAAAATACATCGCGTATTACAATTTACACAATCTCCGTGGCTTCGCAGTTATATCGAATTAAATACACAGTTTAGAACACTCGCGAAAAATGATTTTGAAAAAAATTTATATAAACTGATGAATAACGCGGTATTTGGCAAGACGATGGAAAATGTGCGTAATCGTTTCTTCGCCGTTCTTTTCTTCGTCTTCAGACCCATACCGAGCTTCGTCTTGGCTTTCATCGCTGTCCAGACAGCTGTGGCGGCGGCTCTCTCAACGAGAGTCGAATCTCTCGCAACGATGCGATTCCGCGCTTTCTCGGCGAGTATCTTATCCGCCGCGTGTCTCTCGGTGAGATCGTTGCTCCGAGAGTATGCTATATCGTGTTCGCGACACGCCGCGTCCAATGGATTTATACCTCGATCGCCTCTGACTAATCGTTTCTCCAACCGTGTGCCTGGCCCGCAAAACTGATAGCCGGGAATATGGAATTCGATCGGAAGTGTGTTTATCGCGTGATTTAATAGGCCTCTACCTATTTTCGTTGACATTCGCTGCAATTCTTTATCAATGGCGCTGGACCGTCGATGTGCGTTTCCTGCCACGGCTGATTGTAGTGTTCGTAACAGCGACGATACGTCTGAACCTCCGGATCCGCCTTTATGTATTCCGGAAGTTTGTCCCACACGTAGTGGATGTGATCACCGCACATTCTCTCTCGCAACAGAACAGCTTTTGACACAAATTGTAGTTGTTCGACGCTCAAATCGCGAATGTCGGAAGGACTTGATAGCAGAACGAACATTTTTTCTCTACTGAGCGACTTGTGATTTCGCGCACCTATAAATAGGCAGGCGTTCGATCCAATCGGTAGTGTTGAAAAAATGAGATTCATGCGACAACCTTTGACGATACACGTGACGAATTGCGACGACAGATTACGATCAATGGAGGACAACGCGGAGATGCGCAGACACGGTACGATGCTACTGACTACTATACGCGCGATCGTTTGCGGCCCCTCGAATTGTGGTAAAACCAACATTCTGATAAGTCTACTGGAAAGCCCGCACGGTGTACGTTTCGAGAACGTGTACGTGTACTCGAAGTCGCTGCAACAGCCGAAATATCGATATCTGGAGAATTTGTTGACGCCGATTGACGAAATCGGCTATTTTACGTTCTCCAATAACAGTGACGTTATTCCACCGAGCGAGGCACGTCCAAACTCGATTTTCGTCTTCGATGACGTGGCGTGCGACAAGCAAAATACGATAAGAGAGTACTTCTCAATGGGTCCTCACTCGAACGTCGACTGCTTCTATCTCTGTCAGACGTACGCGAGAATACCAAAACATCTTATATGCGACAACGCGAACCTGCTGATCTTGTTTAAACAGGACGGTACCAACTTGAAACACGTACAACGATCACGTGAATACCGACATGTCGTACGGGGATTTCAGTGAATTATGTCGTACTTGTTGGCAACAAAAGTATGGATTCCTAGTGATAGATAAGGACAGCTCATTTACGAACGGGCGATACAGAAAAGGATTTAACGTGTTCGCGATACCGCAAAACGATTAGTCGCTGCCGACACTCTGTCGACATGGCTGAAAGCGATAATATTCGCGAGCGTGAAAAGATTGCGAGGGAGATTGAGAAAACGAGCGAATCAATCCGCAAGAAACATCGCGCTTTGAAGACCGGTAAGATCGACGACGATATCGCGGTCAAGACTCATTTTAGGCCTATTATCGAGCCACTACAAAAAATCGTCGACAACTCTAACTTAAACGCGGTGAAAAACCAGCCGGAGAGTAACGCTGACGCTATAATTAAAACGTTACCCATCAAGCGGTACAAGGAGGAAGAGGAGGAGGAGGAGGAGGAGGAGGAGGATACGACACCGAAAAAGAGACAACGATTGAAGGTGAATCGTTTATCGACATCGCATACATCGGATGAACCGCTGATAACCTCCACACCGTCCGCGACAACGAGAATCGTACAACCCACGATACCCGAATCACTCGCAATCGAAAATGTTTTCGAAACCACGGGCAACCCGCTCGAATCACCATCTGTTCGAAACATGTTACAAACGTTGGAAGGTCAAAAAATGTTAAAAGAGCACTTCGGGCCACTGGCACAAAAGTACATGAGCGCTCACCTTAGTGGCGACAGAAAAACCCAGATCGATTACGGTACGGTATCTATTTCGACAAGAATGAAATGTGGCTCGGTAACAAACGATTCGACATCGGCGCAGATGACTCTATAATCATAGACAAAGTGAGGTACATTGATAAACCTGGATTATACGAGTTGATCTTCAAGAGAATTCTCGATGATGACATATACACTGAGGACGATATGCAAAAATATAAGAGCATATTAATGGCGACGAGTGCGCATAAACGTCAATATGATGCGCAAGGTCAATTAAAGAGCAACAGGGGATACAAGTATAAACACATAATTGCACCGTTGATGTCGATCGAATCGAAAAAGAAAAAATGCAGTACGGGAGTATCCATGCTTCGCGCGATGACGCTAACCGACAATAAGATCGATTACGTGCACTGGGACGATCCCAACGAGCTAGTGGATCGTCTACGATTGTTCGACGCTTCGCGCCGAGCTGGCCACAACGCTCACGACAACGAGATCCTGTCGATTATAGAGGAACTTCGCGAAGTCGGCCTTATTATAAATTAAACGGTGTCTCAACGAAACTGATCAGTCGATCGACATCACTCGCATCGAGAAAAAAATGCCCATCAACAAATTTGGATTATTCGAACGGAGAAATGATGCGATCGATACAAGTGATCATTGGGGTAAATCGGTGACAAGTTACTTGCGTGAAAACGCTCTGTGTCGCGTCGCTACGTACTATGACGCGAGGTCGCGCAAGATTCGCCGTGTAGCGCAACCTGAGGCTGATACCGATGCAGTCAACAAACTGTACGTGGAACAATGCGTTAAAACGTTGAAAAATCAGCAGAAAGAATCAGACGAGAAGCTGACTGCGTTCGAGAAGGACGTGCGAGCTTTGCAGACTGCGATAAACGAGCTTCAGCGTGCGATTAACACTAATTCAGAAACAGCTACGAACGGCTAAGAAGCGGCTATTGTACAATTATTGAACATCTACAAAGGCTTATCGAACTACAATGAGTGGCAGTGATCGAAGAGAAAACGGCCTCGAACGAGGCTACAAACAATTCAAGAACAGCTGCGAACGAGGCTACGAGCACCTCAAGGACGGCTGCGAACAAGGCTATGAACACGTCAGGAACGGCTACATACGAGGCGGAATACAACTCAGGAACGGCTACGAACGGGTCAGAAACGATTGCCAACGAGGCTGCGAACGGGTCAGAAACGATTGTGAACGGGGCTACGGACTACTTAGAAGCGACTACCAACAGGGTCAAGGACGGCAACAAACGGGTCAAGAACGGCAGTGAACGACTATTAAACGTGTAAGAAACGACTATCAAACGTCTATCAAACGTCAACGAACGGGGCAGGAACAGCTAACGAACGGCTATCGAACGGGTCAGAAACGGCATCGAACGGGGCAGGAACGGCAACTAACAGCTATCGAACGGGTCAGGAACGGCAACTAACAGCTATCAAACGGGTCAGAAACGGCATCGAACGGGGCAGGAACGGCAACTAACAGCTATCAAACGGGTCAGAAACGGCATCGAACGGGGCAGGAACGGCAACTAACAGCTATCGAACGGGTCAGGAACGGCAACTAACAGCTATCAAACGGGGCAGGAACGGCTAACGAACGAGGTAGGAACGTCTATCGAACGTCTATCGAACGCCAACAAACGCCAACAAACGGGCCAGGAACGTCTATCGAACGTATATCGAACGGGTCAGGAACGCCAACGATGGATCGGCGATCGGAAATAACCGAGGAAGCGAAGAAACAACATAGTTTAGAGAAACGGCAGTTGGTGAACGAACTGCACGCACCGGCGAGAAAAAATTTTCCCCGAAGACACGTCATAGTGCGGGGATACGATGACCTGTGGCAAGCTGACATCGTCGAGATGCGTCCGTACTCTCGTTTCAACAGAGGTTACCACTACATACTCACAGTCATCGATGCGTTGAGCAAGCACGCGTGGGCCGCACCACTCAAGAGTAAAGGTGGAAGCGAGACAGCTGACGCTATCGCTGAGATAATTCGAAATAGCAAAAGATGTCCGAAAAACTTACAGACTGATATGGGGAAGGAATTTTATAACGCTGACGTGCAACAGCTCATGCGGAAACATGACATCAATCATTATTCTACATATTCAGTATTGAAGGCATCGATCGTTGAGCGATTCAATCGCACACTGAAAAACGACATGTGGAAGATGTTTACGCTGAACGGATCTTACAAGTGGATCAGCGCGTTGCCGCGACTCGTATCGGATTACAACGCGTGCAAGCATCGAACGATCGGTATGCGACCCGTCGACGTTACCCCTGCGATCGCTGAAAAACTCTTGGCTACTGTGTACAACCGTGTAAATATCGCGGGTCCGGCGAAATTCAAAGTAGGTGACTCGGTACGCGTTAGCAAGTACAAGACAGTTTTCGAGAAGGGTTACACGCCAAATTGGACAACCGAAGTGTTTAAAATTGTAAAAGTGCAGCATACTAATCCCGTAAGCTATCTACTCGAGGATTATCGCAAAAAACCTATCGCTGGAGCGTTCTACGAGCACGAGTTGCATCGCGCGAATTATCCGGACGTGTATCTCGTGGAGAAAGTACTGCGTAGGAGGGGTGACGAGGTTTACATGAAATGGTTGGGATTTGACAATTCGCATAATTCTTGGATACATAAAGACAATGTGATTTAATTCATACGGTGTTTATTTTTTTAATATAAAATGTATAAGATATGTATTACATAAAATATATATGAAATATATGAAATATAAAAAATACAAAAATCTATTAATATTTCTTTCACACGCATTTTACAATGGTATCTTATAATGCCCCCACGGTAGCGTATCGGTGGTTTCGGGTATGATATACCGCTTGTCGTCGTACGGACTCAGAGCAATTTTCGCCTCGCGGACGGTATACACTTTGTGCAATTACGATCTTATACATGACTGCTGTCGCGTCATTTCGATCTCATCGTGCAAACACCGTGTGTAATCGTCGAAGGTTATATTACGCGCTACAACATTACTTTTAACGCCTTTAACCTTCTTCGTATCCTTTTTCCCATCGACTCGTAACGCGTACATTTTTGCTCTGAGCCCGGCAAATTCGGTCATTATGGCACCGTTAATTTCATCCTTCATTAAACCCGGTACTTTTTTATTCACGAGCGGCATACCGTACGCATTGTTTGCAGCATAATCGCTAGTGTCGAATCTGCTGACGTCGCGCTTCATATTTTTTTACATGTCTTCGCACTCGATGTGATAGATGAGACTATCTGTGTCGGTATACATGATCTTACATTTATCACGATACAGGGGAGACATGTACTCGTGGTGAAATTCGTACAAGTACGTTTTAGAAATGTCTAGTATGCACATGCCAACATAGATTGGTTTATAAAATTTTACTTCTAGTTTGCGTAACTCTATGGCAACCAGATTCTCCGAAAAAATACTTCGACTATGGAAATTTGGTTTCGCTATCATTGCTTCTGCGCCGTATCGTCCGTCCCACTTTGTTAATAATTTTACGTCGACACGATTACGCACATTTTCCATCGTCTTGCCAAATACCGCGTTATTCATCAGTTTATATAAATTTTTTTCAAAATCATTTTTCGCGAGTGTTCTAAACTGTGTATTTAATTCGATATAACTGCGAAGCCACGGAGATTGTGTAAATTGTAATACGCGATGTATTTTTGTAACGCGAAGGCCGTGTCGCGTACATTGCTGTAGATTACGGTAGTGTATGACGTAACGCTTCTTATCGTATAGCGTTGCGAGGAGTTTGTCTTGCCGCTTGCCGGGCGGCTTGTCGCGTGTCGGACAAAACGGAAGGTCAGTGTGCGTATCGTGAAGATGTTGCGGATACTCGAGATCGACTTCGAGGATATAACCCGTAGGCGAATCTAACGCGATCGATGCTACGTCAAAATTCGACACGTCGTCGACCCATCGAAAATCGGCATAGGGCAACGGTTGACACATTGCCCATCGATACAAGTTATTTACATCGAAATACATCAAGTACGACGATGGTTTCGATGGATCGTGACTCCATGTATTTGTTATTAGCACGCGCGTATCTGTTGGAACACTGACTCAGACCACCACGTATACCGCGTTCGATAAACATGACCATGTCGATGTCGGTAAGCAATTCGAACGTAATCTTTGTGTGCTTTAACATGGCATTCCACGTGTATCCGGGAAGAGTATAATAATACGCGGGGTCGAGTCCGTAACTTTCGATACATTTGTCGCGAAAGTTTTCAAAAATATCGGCTAATAACAAGACGTCGATTTTCAGGTACAAATCGCTATACTCGCCTAGCGTTCGAATGGAGAATCGCGTCCAGATGTTCTCGGCGTGTGCGTAATCGCTCTCGGATATAGTTTCACCGGTTAAGAAACTGTAAAATGATTCGCGCGGTGGTAAACATGTATCTTGCAACTTGTCAACGGAATCGATGTATTCGTATGGAAACACACCTTTTCGTGTTAATAATTTGAAGTTTTCACTCGATAAATTTTGAAATTCTGATTTTAAAATATCCAGTTTATCTTTATCTAGATAAGATGCTAATTTGTCGAGACTTGCCGTAAGAAATTTGAATGAATCGATGAAGCGTAATTTTATTTGATTTTTTGGTTTTTCTTCCTTAAGGTCAACAGTTTTTGTAAACGATATATATTTTTCCTTGGTTATCGGAAGTAATTCGACTCTCCCTTCGAACACTGTGGCTATTTCCTCGATAATGAAATGCGAATCATAACCGGATAAATTATGAAACACTATCGGAATACAGAAAGACTCTTTATAATTTAAATTACAATTTGAATGCGCGGGACCTCTGTACCGTCCAGTCAAATGGCAATGATCGCGTACGCGTGTATCGTCTTGCGCGAACGGTTTTTCGCATATATGACATTGAGTAGCGCTATTAAATTTTTCACACTCTTCGAATGTTAAATCTACCATAGGGACATTAGTAGTTAAAATATTTTTTACACGAAATGCTAACATTTTAAGTTGCTCGACGAACCATGCTATACAATCGGTACTGCGACGCGAATGATATGCGGATAATGAGTCGTCGTACGAGCAATGTATATAATATGCTATGCTAAATACTTGATGGTGCTGGCACATATTCTTCTCTTCCTCCATCTTGGCCAGAACGCATTCCAAGTCGGCGTACACGATGAATGGAACCTGCTCTTTCCTGTTGTAATTGTTGAACGATAACCACTTGTCTTTATCGCTCGGTAACCGGATAGCGCAGTCGTTCATCTTTCCGCAGTCTACCGTATGTAACTGCAACTTGTCGTCCGAACCAAAGTAATGCAAGCATTTATAAAAGAAAATAAAAATTTTTTAAAAATTAAAGATTTATGCAATGTATTATATTTTATAATTACATCAATTATTCAAATTATATTATACATACCGATCACAGATATATCTTTGACCGTTGTGTTTGCTCAGTTGCGAGCTCACGAGCCGGGATAAATTCTTAATCCACGCAAAATGCCCGACATTGTTGCCGTCTTCCACGTATAGCAGATTCACATGCTTGTCCCGCTTCTGCTGCGAAAGACGTATTGGAACAATGCTGTTCTTCTCTTCGATGCTGTACACGTTGATCGAAATATCGTTGACAAGTTCAAATTTTTTTAGTTGGTTCAACGTCATCGGAAACTCAATATTTTGTACATTTAACACTATCGCATAATGCGGGTACGATGATTCCCGTTCCGCCTTTCTTTCTGCGGGATATAGAGCGGCGACCACTGCCCACGCGAAACACGCATTGTCTTTTGATTGTACATTAATTACAGCTCTCTTCATCATAATTTCTCGCGGCAATTTAATATAACATCCCGCGCGCATAGGATTATACTTATTTATATTTACAGTTAAATTCTGTATTCGCGACAATGCCCAGCCACTATCGCGTTCCTGAAATTCTTCCAGCGATGCTAGAGTGGGTTCGATAACGCGACGCTCATACCACTCGTGTAAATCGGATGTGCGAAAGAGTTCACAGTTTCTCGTATTGGTACTTTTATTCGCACGCTTATCACCCGACACAAATTCACCGTTGAATATAGTGTTCACTTTTACACTGTTGTGTGTTTTTATAACGTCCTGCACATGTTCTATCACAATGTCTTTGGCGTCATCGAGAAATTGACGAGGTTCGATATGGTTTGCGTTAATCACAGCACCGGTCAGAATACGGTTATCGAACGCGGTATCAATCTCGCGCCACACAAGTTCATTTTGATGCGCGCTACATCCGGCACCCGCGTTATTGTCGCCACTGTAATTACCACCACTGGGCATAAACTGTCTCTGCAATCGAGTCTTTGCACCTTCGAGTCGCGCGATCCGAGCAATCAATGATTGTCGATTCCCGATCGATAATCGTAGTCGTTTGATCCGACTTTGCTCTTCCAGCGACTCGATGTACTCGTTGCATCGTTGTAGCCATGCAAAATATTCACCCAAGGTGGCAATTTGGTTGGATCGCTCCACCAGGTGCGTTCAGTTTGTTCGATATTTTCCATTTTTTTCACAGAGTGCAAATTGGGCACATATTGCATGGAAATCTTATATACAACGGCTCGTTACACCTTGAACAGAATCGGCCATCCATCGCATTAAGTGTCTCAATTTTATGCTTTCGAATAGCATACATCATTTGGCTATCCACGCCTTGCAATGCAATCATACACGAAGGACATACAGCTAGAGCACCACCCGTGGAATAATAACTGTATATGATACAAAATTTTGTACTACGTGCGTTTAAAGCATTAATTTCCGCAACAGACACTATTTTCTCTCTGAATTCCGTGGAGTTCTCACTGCAGTCACTAATGCAGTCACTGTCAGATGACAACGCGTGATCTTCGTCTTCCATTTTTATATATATTATCACACAACACTGACAGAACACTATACTTTTTGACTATACTTTTACTATATCGACGCGACGTGTCGATGCGCGTTCAAATCACGTACTGTGACTTGATGCGCTTCAATCCTCCCTGTATTTCGTCTAAACCTGTCTTTATCTTTGTGTAAAATATATAAGTATGTATCATAATAATCATTTATTTACATCTCAGAAAGAATTCGTTCTCTCACACGCGCGGCAAGGGCACAAAGCAGCCGAATATCGGCGCTGACACGTTGCAATTCTTCCTAGAAAAATATGGAAAATAATTCTGGGTCGGCTCTAATATCTAATCCTCTTCAAATACTACTGTTTACTAGCCGGACATCGGTTTATGATTGTTTATACTTGTCATAAAACATCCAACGCGTTCCCAAGCGTCCCCCACCCCGCCCCGCAGTCCCCGCGCCTACGAAATCCCCTCCGTCCCGCGTGACGTCATTCCCCCGCGCCACCGAAAACCCCCTCCATCCTGCGTGACGTCATTCCCCCGCGCCGCTGAAATCCCCTCGCACCTCACCCCCCCTGAGAGGACCTGGGTTAGAACTCTCCTATAACACCTACTCACCGTCGAGCGATCTCGACCCAGGCGTTACATCCCGCCACCGTACTACCGTTGCAGCGATATCTGGAGGTGGAGAGCAGAGCCGCCTCCGACGAGTGTTCTCGTCCGCACGGTAGAATCCCGCGACGTCCATCCTTCGCGAAATCCGAATTCATTAAATCACCGTCGAAGCGGGCATTTAATTCCGACATACGCCCCGCGCATTTCGAGGGCATTGCCCCGAACGGAACATCAACACGGACGGCGCGTTTACCGTTTTCTTTTGCATACACGTCGGGTTTAAGCGCATTTCGATCGCCGAAACCTTATATATCGCGATCGAGTCGAAATTGACCTACCGCACCGATCACGTTGTTGCACTGCACGCCGGATGTAGTTGCCTGCATCCGACCGGATACCGAAGTGCCCGTCACCGGGCACACTGACCGATAGAATCACGCCAAGCACGCACCCACCGTTTATTGTTACTTCACACTCACGCTTGTCAAACTCACGCTGCAGTTACACTGCATTCCGCTTATTGTACTCTAGCACTCGCGCTTGTCAGACTCACACCGCAATTATACTGCACTCCGTTTATTGCTATACACTCACCGCACACTCACGCTGTCAGACCGGCACCTGCACACGAAAACTAGCGTCAAACACACACACACACACACACACACACACAGGCTAACACTGTTATCATCATTCTGTACTTTTCTTTTTTTTGAATAAACGCTTTTCTTCATTACTTTCAAAACGAAACTGCCGCTGTAATTACTAGCTTGCCTACACGAAACCGAATCCTGCCTCCGACTGCGACTATCCGAATTGCACGCGGAATTCGCCCGTGACACGTGGTTATAGAAAAAAAAAGATTTCACGTTACATTTCAAAAGAAAATGGTATAAAAATTTTTATAAAATTTAATACTTTTTATAAAATTTTATAATTTTTAAAAATTTATTATAAGATTACATACTTTGTCCTGTTGATAAATGTATATACAAAATTATTCTTTGCTTAGATATTATTTTATTGTTTTTTTATATTAGATAATGTTAAAGATATTTTTTTTAATAATATTAAATAATAAATATTTTTAGATAAATCATCCAGTAATTCCAGTAAAAACGAAATCAGTGACAATGATTCCATTCCTGAATTAAATAACAGTTTACATGAACAAGGTATAATCGATATTCTACATTTTACTATTTATATTTTTTTCATTTATAGAACAATATATTTATAAAATAAAGATAAAATTTTCATAAAGTATGTATTTCTAGATGATGGTACCAATCAAAATATTGATGATCATAATTCACAAATCATAAATATAGACGAAATTCCTATTGTCATAGAAGCAGAAAACAATGTTATTCCTGCAGAAGATGATATTATTGCAGGCAATCGTAGTAAGTTATAGTACATTTTTATATTTATACTTAATGCAATAATTCCAACAAGTTGTTAAAAAATTGTATTTTAATTATTTTGCTATTACAGCTTCTGAAACTCTTGCTTCTCTATTACGATATGTTCTTGAAATAAAACTAATGTGTAAACGAATAGACGAACGTTTACATGTTTTAGAAAATAATGATAATAAAAACACTCATCGTAATATTGATATGCTTCCACAATTACCAATGGATTGTTTTGAAGACATTAATATTTTCGAAATTATATTAGCATCTGAGGAAGCACAATCACAGTTGGTATGTATAATACATTTTTTTTCTAAATAGTTTTAAAGCTGTGGTTTTACATTATCATTAAGAATACGATTTATTAGTATAATTTTTTGGTAGGTTAATATGTTAATCATGATTGGTGGTACTACAATAAAAGATGCAATGAAAAGAGCATTGCAAAAATTATTTACAAATAATCTCGCTTCCAAATGTTCTTGGACTGGAGCAAAAAATAATTTTAAATTAAAAGATTTAAAAATTATTATGTGCATGAAAAGTAAGTTTGTTGCATACAATATCATTTATTTGTCTATTATTTATATTTCTAATCTACTTCTGATTAATTATATCGAATCTATATTATTTTTTAATTAATAAGTCTTATATGTATATACATATATATTATTTTTTTAGATAATATTTCAACTTCACAAAATTTAATTTGCGAATAACCTTTTTTTTCAATCATTTATAACTAAACTTATTGCGGTATCTCAACATTTTTATTGAGGAAAAATCGTCTCTAAATTGGCCAGAGAATTTGATGTATTTCCTTTATTGTTTGTTCAGTTACACTCTGTACATAATATTATACATAATATTTTATTTTTATCCCATGATTTTGTTTTTATATAGCATTTAATTAAAAATACTTTATTTATATGGCACATAAATTAAGTTCATAATTTTATTTAATTTTTAATTAATTTAATTTTAATTTTTCTTTAGAGTTGCCAAAGTTACATGCAATACAATATTCTATTATATGTTTTGAATGTATAATTTTCATTATATTTTTGAAAAATGTTTTTATTTTAAATGCATTACAAATATAATATAAAAATATGATTTCTTAAATTAGAAATATAAAGTATAGTTTTTTTTTATACTATCAAAGAGTAAATATATTTATGTTATGTAATATTGTATTATAATATTACTGTCATATTATAATAAAATGATTTAAAGATTAAAAGTATTTAAAGATAATTTATTTATTTTACTTCATCGTTTTGCTTCAAATTTGTCTTATATATATAGTTTCTACATCTACAATTTATTAATTTATATTTTGTCATATAACAGAAGTGTTATTTCATTATTTTATTAATAACTTTATGTTTTATGCAATTAAATAATTAAAAAATATTAATTAAAAGTTTTGTTATTAGCAACTCTATCCCTATAAGCATATGATATTATTTAATATTAAGTAATATTCTAGGTTTATTCTTAAAATATTAAACGTTTAATATTCTAAGAATATACATAGAATATTACTTAATATTAAATAATATCACGTGCTTATAGGGATATATAATCTGATTAAATTAATTGAAACTATTGAGATGAATCTTCATGTGATATTTATGATACCGCTGTGAATAATGTTGTAGTAATATATCACAGCAACGTTTAAATATTATTTCTAAAAAATGTTCATGACATAATATCAAGAGATATTTCTATAATGTTTCATATCTAAGTATCTGAATGCGGACATGAACTATTTATATAATATTTCTAAAATGTTTCTGCATAAATCTCTGAAACATTTCATGTTACAAAGTAATATTGTTGAAACGTATTGGATACGTTTTTTTGTATAGTGGGTTACCACTAGGCTGTAATTTATTACGCGCATTTTTATGAACATGATAATATGCGATACATCCAAATGTTTTTAAATAACTAATATTAGGTATCTTGTTATACCATAATTCATACGGCGTTTTAATCTTATTTTTTCTCGGAGTTAAATTCGCTGTGTGAGTAACGTATGCAACCGCTTCCGCCCAAAATGTCAGAGGCAAACAACTCTCATGTAGTAATGTACGTGCGCGTTCTAAGATTACTCTATTTCCTCTTTCTACTTTCTACTTTTCTTACTTTCCGGGTTATACGGAACTGTTTTTTGATGCTCAATACCTGCCTCGTTAGTAAACTCGCGAAACTCATTATTTATGAATTCTTACCGTTATCGGTGCGAATACATTTAATCTTTTTACCTAACACATTTTTACATTTTTCTTTAAATATTATAAATGTAGAAAAAACATCACTCATTTCTAAGAAAATAGGTAAAATACATGCCACTATAATCATCGACAATGAGTAATATATAACGTGAACCTCCAATAGAATTGACAGGCATGGGCCCACAAACGTCTAAGTGTAATAATTCTAATACTTCATTACTCTGTTCATACATTACACTTTTGTGAGGCATTCTAGATAATTTGCATATTTTACAAGCTTCGAAATTGATTTCTCTTAGTTTATTATTAATCCCGATGACAAGGTTTTCTTTTATTAATCCCTGTATATATTTATTGTTTACGTGACCCAACCTACGGTGCCATATATTTTCAATATTTTCATTGAATTTATTACTAGTTGCATCTTTATTACTTTTATTATTTATGTATGCATTATTACATTCATTAGTGCTATTTTCTTTTATGGGTATCATATCAACAATAATATGACTATCTATACATTCTCCTACGACAATGACCTCACCACCTTTTTTACTACAAATTTTAACTGTGTGATCAACGAAATTAATCGCAAGTTCGCGGTCCATTAATCTCATAACAGATAATAAGTTATTGCGTAGAGTGGGAACGTATACGACATCATACATAATAACATAATTTATTTTACCTTTATCATCCTGTACTTTAACTTTTATTGTGCCAATACCCTTAGACTCTATAACATTATTTCGACCAGCTAAATAAACTTTACCTCTGATAGGCTTAAATTTAATGAAATAATTTTTATCAAATGTCATATGTGATGTGCAACCGCTATCTACGATTCAATTATTACTTTTTAACCTTATATGTGTGCTAGCATTAAAAGCATGAAAAGTAGCGTAGTCTACCCTATCTTCTGACGCATAATTTGTATTCTTATCAGAGTTACCTTTAATACTATCTCTTTTATTTTTCTTACTGTTATTGAAAATGTTTTGTTCTGATTTATCCTTACGATAATAACAGTCTTTAGATAAATGTTTAATTTTTCCACACACGTAGCACCTCTTCTTATTATTCTTCTTGTGACGATCCTTAGCCGCAGATGCACCTTCCTGGGAGTTATTATTATTTCCATTGTTGTTTTTCTTCTGTATTTCTCTCTCCTTTTCTTTAACGATTTCCAGAATTTCATCCAGCTTTTTTTCTCGTTGAGTTTTTAATATCTCACGTACCTGGCTGAATTTATTATGAAGTCCTCGTACAACATTGTATACAAGTTGTCGTTCAGATATATTCAAGCCCGCTGAAGCGCATTTTACTGATAAGCCTCTGGCGCGACTTATATATTCGCTGATCGTCTCGTTGTCCATCATTTTTATATTTCTTAATTCTTCTCCAGCATCAATAGCCCTATCTTCTGCAAGTCCAGCAAAGGCATCGTGTATCGCTTTCTATAAACGTTTTGCATTTTTTTCCTCAGCAAACTGTAATATCTGTCCATCGCTTAGCGATAATCGAATACAGGCCACAGCGTCTGCATTCTTTTCGTCCCACTCTGCTTTCTTTTTGTCGTCTTCTGATGGTCGATCACTCGTGAGGGCACTTGATGGCCTCTTTAATTGTAAGACCGATTCCATCTTTATACGTCAATTAAAATAGTTGTCCGTCACTAACAACGGGACAGTGGGCAATGTTTTTTCCGCCATTTTTACCTTTTGTCTTTCTAACCCCTTTTTTTCGGGTGCTTCGATTTCTTTTATCGACTATCGTTTCTAATCCCGTGGTCTCTTTGGCTAACCACGCTCTGCTACCAATTGTTGGGATTTCGTGGGAAATCAAAGACTCGTTTCGTTAAAAGAAAACTCAATCTATTTGTATATACGTATGCTCACAGCAAAATAAAAGGTAAGTAACGTGTTCGGACACACAAGAAGTACAAAACAAAAGTAAACGGTAATATCGGTAATATCGGTAACCTTAATACTGCCATCTATGACCATCTAACTATAAGCAAATCGGTTTATTACTATATACCTACAATATTCATCCTTCATTCGTAATGTAAGATCTTGTATATTTGGAAGGAACTATTAAATACGTTTTACATACGATCATTAAATTCTTCAGAGCTTATCTCTCGAATTTAATAATATGAAGTGTTCTTACAGAAAAGTGTTTTCCTCCGTTCTCCATTTTTACATTTTTCACCGTGCGCGTTTGAAGTATCTTTATTCCATCGTTATCTTTAGCAAACAGATGAATTCTTTTTCCTTTCGTCGTGAAAGAAAGAGGCTGAGGTTTATAAATATCACTGCGAAGCAAAAAAAAATATGTATCGATTCGGCCTTTGATTATTCAAGTACGTAACGTTCTACATTTTCTTAATTAATCTCTGCCGTGCCGGCAATCTTTTTTTTTTCATTAACATTCATTAGTTGTCGTCGATATCGCGGGAGATAAGAGTCGGAAATAGTTTCTCCTAAAGTCCCACCGATCTTCACAAGATTATGGATTCATCCTTGGAAGTCCAGTAGGTGGACCGAAGCAAAAAATCGAAAGTTTCTCTGCTAGCGCCGAGATGGGCACGAGATAAATTTTAATATACCGATGAATTTTGTTCTCCTCATATATACGTACATCGTATCGATCATGTATCTGATTCCATTTGACACAATAAGCTACTCTACTCGTGTTTCTTGGATTTTTGAATTCATATACAGGCTATATAATAAAAATAATAAAATAATATAATATAAATTTTTTAAAAATGTGAAAAATAATAAATATAATAATAAAAAACATAACTCTCTCGTGAATGTCTTTCAAAATTATCCAATATGAGCAAAATTCCAACTACGATTTTATATAGTTTGCATTCAAGCTGTATTATTTTCATGTAAACTTCTTCGTAAAAATAATTACCTTACATAAATTATTTAAACAGCATATTTACGCGAAAATTTATTAACGAGAATATCTCTACATATTTCATTATATAATACAGTCATCATCAAAACATATAATCTAATATTTTGCAATTATAATTGTAATGTTATCATAGCTCGAACATATTTTTTATCTACAATTACATAGATTTTTATGGTCCTATTTTGACGAAGTGTGACAACTGAATACTTGACTGTATTATGGAACTCACGATATATATATATATATATATATATATATATATATATATATATATATATATACAGGATGTCCCGAAACTAACGCTTGATATTTTAAAGGCAGATTCTCTGGCCAATTTAAAAACGATTTTTCCTCAGCGAAAATGTCAAGGGAGATAATTATTTTTTGCATATTCCCAATTTTTGTCATCATGTATCTTTCTAACTAAGCCTTAAATTAAAATTCTATTAAAGTAAACTCTACCTAAAATTAACTAAGGAATGCGACTTTATTCATATTTTATTCCCATAAGCCCTTGGTTTGCGAAAAACCCTTTATTTTTAATCGTTTATAACTCGAAAACTATTAGTGTCGCGACATTTTCGCTGAGAAAAAATCGTTTTTAAATTGGCCAGAGAATCTGCCTTTAAAATATTAAGCGTTAGTTTCGGGACACCCTGTATGTACGTTGTATGCGCCGTAAAATATCTAGTAAAATATTGTAATTGCAAATATGTAATTTGCAATTAACAATTACATATTTTTTCTTAAAAATAACTATGTGTTTTCTTTACACCAATTGATTCCTCTCATTATTTTGTACATAAAAGTATTAAGGTGAGGTAATCGAAAAATGAATATTTTACAAGATATTTTACGGTTTATGTAAAATTAAGAAATTATTTCAAGCCTTATAACTCAAAAAGTACTTGAAAGAAAGATATTTTATTGTAGTTTTTTGGAAAGCCCTCGAGATAAGCTACAAGAATATGCAATGACAAATAGTAGGTTCTATTTAAGAAATTGAAGGTGACCTTCATGTGACCTTCAAATAACTCTACAAGGTCAAACCAATGACACCGTCTTATGGCCTCCTTCAAGCCATACAACTTTTGTCTAAAACATTTCTTTCTAAAGTGCATACTTTATGAAATATTCGACCGGTCCGTGACTTTTTGAACACCCTGTATATATATACTTTGCTTGTTACAAATTCATATTTATTTTAAAAATTACTCAAAATTTTTTTAAAATGTTTTTTTAAAAAACAATTATATATTTTATTTACTAATTGATTCTTTTATTATTTCTTTTATTATTTTATACATAAAAGTATTAAAGTAAAATAAAATGGAAGAATAAATATTTTACGGTATTTCACAATTTATATAAAATTATGTCAAAGTAAAATACATAATATTTTTTAAACTTCAATTTCTAGCCATTGTATCTTTATAACTTTTTATGCCAAATATTTGTGACGAATCGATTTATATAAAAAAAAATAGAGTGGTTCCATTTAAAAAATCTAGATTGATCTTTATATGATTTTGGCACTTACACCCCAAAGTCAGAATAATACCTATATGTTCCTTTTTTTCTTTAAATGAAATACCTTTTACTTAAAACAATTTTTGCTATCCAGTAAGAAATGATAGGTTGGAAAGATGGCTATTAAATATTTATAGACGTTTATAAACATATAATAAATGTAATTTTCTGTATTTCTCATAGGTATAATGTGTACTTTCAAGAATGGCTTGTAATATTTTAAATGTCTCACCCTGTATGTAAGATCTTTCTTAAAATATCTTTTCAATTTATAATAAAATAATATAAAAATATGAATACTTTACATGAACAAATATATTTCAAGTTTTATTTTAGATTGTTTAGAATTTCCACATATTTATGCTCTAATAGACCTATTTTTTAAAAAAGAGAAACCCTGATGGATATTCTATTAAACATAGATATATTATAATTATATTATATAACACATTTCACATTAACTTTATATCGCACGGTAAATGAAATCAAAACAAAGTTTAAAAAATTACGACGGCAAATCTCGATACAGTCGATAACAATCGATGGAAATTAAATCAATTTTGCTTTCAACCATATTATATTCATATATTATACAATCAAATAATTACACATATGTATCGACGCATTTTAAACCCGATTATTGATCTTTCAGCCTTCGAACAGTCGAAGAATAATACCGGATTCTCACTTTCATGTCTCCGCAGCCTATGGATCGCATATACACTGCGGGGGCAAACATTTGCGACACGTTTATGCCCATAAGGCTCTTTATATAAAGAAACGCTTTTTTATACATACAAAATGAGAAACGCTGATTTATACATACAAAATATCAAAAGTATCTTAAACATAATTGCTCGTAATAATGACACTTATTAGAATCAATTACGTTACTAATTTGCTCCGCAGTTTTTGTCTTCACTCCAATATTCGGACAGACAGAATTCGAAAATAGGAAGAAATTAATAAGATTTTGCTTAGAAAATATCTTTCATTCATCAATATGAGATCTCTTGGAAAAAACTATTAAATATGTTTTATATACGATCATCAAATTCCTCAGAGCTTATCTCTCGAATTTAATAATATAAAGAGTGTTCTTACAAAAGAGTTGTTTCTTCCGTCCTCCATTTTTGTATTTTTCGCGCACCTTTATTTCATCGTTATTTTTAGCAGACAGATTAGTTCTTTTTGTTTTCGCTGCGAAAGAAAGAGGATGAGGTTTACAAATATCACGGCGAGGCAAAAGAAGATATGTATCGATATCGTCATTGATTATTCAAGTACATAATTTTTTATATTTTCCTAATTGATCTCTGCCGTGCAGGCAATTTTTTTTTTCATTGACATTTATTGGGTGTCGCCGATACCGCGGGAGATAAGGGTCGGAAATAGTTTCTCCTAGAGTCACACCGGCCTTCACAAAATCATGAATTTATTCTTGGAAGTCCAGTAGGTGGACCAAAGCAAAAAACTAAAGGTTTCTACTAGCGCCGAGATAGGTTTGACATAAATTTTAAAATACCGATGAGTTTTATTCCCCTTATGTACGTACATCGTATCATATCTGATTCCATTTCACACAATATCCTAATCTACTCGTGTTTTTTGGACTTCTAAATTCGTACGCAGAGTAATAAAAATAATAAAAAATATAACTCGTGAATAATGCCTTTCAAAATTATCCAATATGGACGAAATTCCAATTACGATTTTATATAGTTTGCATTCAAGCATACTATTCATGTAAATTTCTTCATAAAAATTATTACGTTACAGAAGTTATATAAATAGCATGTTTAGGCGAAAATTTATTAACTGGAATATCTCTACATATTTCATGATATAATCATCAAAACACAATCCACTTTTTTATAGTTATAACGTTACAATATGCGGAGAGAATATAAATCATACCTTGAATATATTTTTTATCTACGATTATATAGATTTTTGCGGTCCTGCTTTGATGAAATGTAACAACGATAATTATTTTACTGTATTATAATGTCATGCTATTCAAACGAATAATTAGTTTTACAATATATCTCTATGTTTCTTATCATAGAACATGGATATACGCTGAGAGAGAATCATCTACTCGTTTGTGTAAAACTTACATAAAAACAATTTAATGGGGCATGTGAAATAATATTTTATATAGAATCTAAACATAACACATGACAAAAATATAAACAAATAGAGAAAGAAAGAAACAGCTGAAAATAAAATTTTTTTTCAGTTAAAAGAAGAAAAAGAATAAATATAAAATATGAGCAATATAAGACATGGAATTAAACTTAAATCAAACAGAACTAAAGACACAATATTCCTTAATGAAAAATAAATTAAAATATGAATTATTTCTATGATGCTTAGAATTGTATTAAATTGTATTAAATTCTATACAAATTAAAAAATATCAGAAATGTATGTATATTACACACACACACACACACACGCGCGCGCGCGCGCGCGCGGGTGGTGCAAGGGGGGCCTTCGGCTCCCCCTCCAGCAACCACCCCGCCGGTAGGATCTCGCTTTACAACTCTTTTTGGTAAACATTATTACTTTGTCAAAAACTGAATACATGGTGCAAGAAAGTTATTTCATAATGGTGACAATATTGCAAAACCATAAAATATTTTTATAAATAGCTCGGAAACTCAGGCCAAGCGGCGGTAACATGTATAAGGAAAAGTTGTTCAGAATCATGCTCCCGACAACATATTTCAAGGTCATTGAAATCGGTGAGGAATCGCTAATGTATATAATTACCACGCCGTTTTTTGAACGAACATCCAAAGATTGAACTCGGATTGAAATCGGATAGTATGCAGCGATTCACGAATATACATATTAATCTATATATCAATATATATATATCTATATATCTATATATCAATCTAACAAAAAGCAGTGACTTTTATGTGACATCAAGTGAAAATTGGTAAATTTGATAATTTCTATATTGTTATAAATTACAGAAAAAAATGATTCATGATTATAATTTCTTTTTTATTAAAAAATATCTCTATTTGCTCATGTAGGCGCAAAATAATTTGTTTGCATTAGTGCGCGCGTCCGTGTGTAAATATTCGCACGAATGCACGCGAGTGTATATATGTTACATTTCTTTAAATATATGTAAGAAGAAGTATAGAGAAACAGACATGTAGATGTATGAGAAAATTGTGCCATGTGATTTATTATAAATTAAAGATTATATGAAATTTACGAAGCTCATGAGTTTCAAACAATTAATAATATATATTTAAGATATTAATAATACATATTAAATGCATATTAATAATACATATTAAATTTATAACAACAATTATCACATTCATATATATATATATATATATATATATATATATATAAAGTTGTTATTATATATGTATATATAAATATAAAAGAATTATAATATGTTTCTCATAAATTTTTAATTTTAGATGTTATTTAAATATTAATATGTATTATTATACCTATATTATACTTATAATAAAAATTTGATTCAAGATAATAAAATTAATAAATATTAACAAATAAAGTTACAAATATAGAACAAATCAAATACAATTTAAAAAATAAATCAGAATACAATTTAAATTAGATGATACATTTTTAGTACATTAATAATATAATGTTAAATATATTGCAGATACTTTCTCATTTAATATAATTAGAATTATTTATATAATACAACATAATTTAATTATAATTATTTATATATTATAATTATGAATATAATTTATATTTAATTTAATTATAATATAACATAATTTATTTATAATTATTTATATATTATAATTATAAATAAAATTTACACTTTGCATTACTTCATGTAAATAAGGATATAAAAACATCAGTGCAAATATGAATTGCAGGATAAAATAAATCCTTGTAAATGCATTTAATTATATATTATTAATGCACATAAGCATAATAAATCGATAACTATAAACATTATAAATTGCTATTTTAAAGAAAGATATATAGATATATTCGCATCATAATTATTACTTTCATTAAACGGATATTATTGATATTTTACAAAATTCTGAAAGTAATCCTTTTGACTTTTGATTTCGAAAATGCGTGTTTGTATCTTGCTTTGAATAATTAAAATATATTGCTTAATACTTTTGAAGTCTTCGACATTTCTACCCAATTCGCTTACCTAAAACAGATTATATCGATATTAATTATTAGTGAATAGCAACTATCAATTATTAATAAATACTATATAAGTATTATCTCGTATATATATACATTTATATATATATATATATATATATATATATATATATATATAATAAACATTTCATTTATATAATAATAATCTTAAATATAATTGGAATAAATAATAATTATAGATTATGAAGATTACATTCTCTTCTCAGAATCAAAATTTTAGTTATCCCGAAAAAAAAACGGATTTATATATAAGTTTGTAAACATTTTAAATTACCATGTCGATTTCTATGCAGGTTTCGTATATTTGTAAAAAATTTGTCAGCAATCGAATAAAGTGATATGAATTTTAAGAAATTAGTAAAGCTCTAAATGTGAAGTATAAATTTAAATTTTTCGAACTAGAAAGAGAAAGTGAAATGCGGATGATAGTTATAACCTCAGTTTCAAAGAAAATTAATTTTTCTTTCAAAATAAATCGTTGTACATGGAATACATTTCTTTCCTCGATACGATACTAAATAACGAAGTCTTAATTTAAGATTTTTATTAAAATAAATAATCCCTAATCCCTGTAAAAAAGCGTAGGCGAAAAAATATCGAGATGAAGTTGCTGAAACAAAAATGAAATCATACTCCTATTATACTACGTGTTCTATTACATTATGTGCATAGTGTTGCACCATATTTTATTTAACAATTCTTATGTCTGCAAAGAATGTTTATAAGTAATATTTTATAAGTAATTCTTGACAAATAAAAATTCACAGAATTTAAAATTAGCGATTTTAAATATAAAATTAGAAATTTATACCAGCTATGGCTATCACAGAGAAAATATCATTATATTATAATATTATAATTGTTCTATCTAGCAGGCCATTGCATTAATTGTTGTGTTAACCTATCATTATCACAGTTTTAGTTTAACAAATGACTCATGTAATATTAGAGCATGCTAATCACATTACCTAATAACTCTCTCAATCATATTGAAAAAATATTTCAATTTATTTAACTAAGAGCTATTTAACATCTCAAAGCTATAAATTCTATTCTTAAAATTTATATAAATCTATTTTTTATTAAGATCACTAAAATTTCTAAGTAAAGAAATTCTCTTTCTCTTTTGCTTTCGCTTGCTCCCATGTTCTTTCTCACTCTCTCATTCACTAAAAATTATAATACACTACTAAAAAAAAATAGGGAACACTTTTTGTACCCGAAAAATTGGGCTATTTTTAAACCGCTGAAATTCGTCGAAAAATCATCGTAGACAAAACATAAAAAAAGTATTTTGAAGCTTGGAGCTTCAACTTTAACGTACAGTTGGTGATTTAAAAAATTTTTTTTATTTTTCTTATCCTGTGCTTTAAAAAAGAACACATTGTTTAGTTTCTTAAAATTATATATTTTTAACACATCGAAACTTGATAAAAAAATTTTTCTCGAGAAATTCAACTAAAATTTCATAAACTACAACATTTTGCCTGAAACGCTTTTTACCAAAACGCTTTTTTTTAATTTTCTTACGATTTTTTTGACCGAGTAATACAATTTTGAAAATAAACCAGTATTTTTTATCGAACTGCAAAGTGTCAAAAATACGTAATTTTAATAAACAAAGCAATGTCTTTTTTTAAAGCATAGAACAAGGAAGATAAAAAATTAAAAAAACTAACAATAGCGCGTTAAAAATGAAATTTCAAGCTTCAAAATGCTTTCTTTATTTTTTGTCTAGGACAATTTTTCGCCGAGTATCAACATCATATCTAAAAAATGCTGGTTTTCAAAATCGTATTAATCTTTTATATTACTCGGTCAAAAAAATCGGAGGAAAATTTTTAAAAAAGCTTTTCGCAGGGAAAATGTAATTTATAGAACTTGAGGTGAATTTCTCGAGAAAATTTTCTTTTTAATGTTATATCGTCTTATGTGGCGACATCTAATAGATTCTTAGTTAAAGACTTTTTTCTTTTGTCGATCCTCCCCGGTATGCGCACCTCTTTATCTTCGTGCACTCGTCATTACATAGTAATCACGCGAGTGTCGGGTCGTTTCGTTTAAAAATATAAAGTATCGTAACAGAGTTTATTAGCAAAGAGTATTTTACTTTATCCCTGACACAATCGTCCCAGCTTCACGGTCCCTTTTATATCAAGAGTTAAGTTGCGTGTTAAAAATACATAATTTTAAAGAATTAAACAGTGTGTTCTTTTTTAAAACGCAAAATAAGGAAGATAAAAAAAATTTTAACAAGCACCAACTGCGCATTAAAGTTGAAACTTCAAGCTTCAAAGCTTTCAAGCTTGTTTTTCTAATTTTTTATGTACGATGATTTTTCGACGAGTTTTGGCGGTTTGAAAATAGCCCAACTTTGAGGATACAAAAAGTATTCTCTATTTTTCTTTTTTTTTTGAGGTGTATTTTAAAAACAGTATATTTTTGGAAATTAGAAATAAAAATATGGTTATTTTATAAAAGAAATTAGATAACATTAATTTTTGTTTATCGCTTTGAGATACTGTGACTAAATTAATATATTCTGTATGAAAACAAAAAATATCAACGATTAAAAACGGAATATATATTCGATAAAATGATATTCATAAAATTTACCTTTACTTTCACATCTTTCCCTTTATATAAAAACCATATCTCCATATATTTATTAAATTCAACTCGCCATACATCAATAAATTTATCTGTTAAGAAGTTGTTTATCTAAAACAGATTATTTTGATGATAATAAACAGTATTATTTAATGACAAATTGATGTCACATCATGGTTATGTATTTTACATATACAGGGTGTCCCGCAACGTGATGTCCACTCTGAAACTGTGTATTCTTTGTGTCATTCTAAGTCAAAAAGTCTTAATACACATATGCCCTAAAGTCGTTTGTTTCAAAGTTATAGCGAAAAAATGCAAAAGTAGTTATTTCTCGCACTAATGCGAGAAAAGCACCTTTATGACTTACTTTATCGCACTAGTAGTGCGGAAATAACAGGCATTACAAAAAATATTGTATGTATGGCATGTGCGGAAGACACATGTCAGACTACACCCTGTATATACAGGGTGGGCCATTATAATGTCCCAAGTATCTCTTTTCCTACGCCTTTTACAAAAAATGTTTTGTACAAAAGTTGTATGGTTTCAAGGGGGACATAAGATGGTGTAATTAATTTGACCTTGAATAGTTACTTGAAGGTCACGTGAAGGTCAATTTTTTAAATGGAACCGCCTACTTTTTATTGCATATTCTTGCAGCTCATCTCGAGAGCTTTTCAAAACACTATAATTAAGTTAGTTTTCATTAAGTACTTTCCGAGTTATGAGGCTTGAAATCATTTCTTAATTTTACATAAACTATAAAATATCTTGTAAAATATTCATTTTTCGATTATCTTACCTTAATACTTTTATGTATAAAATAATGAGAGGAATCAATTGGTGTAAAGAAAACACAGTTACTTTTAAGAAAAAATATGTAATTGTTAATTGCAAATTACATATTTTTTCTTCGAAACAACTATGTGTTTTCTTTACACCAATTGATGCCTTCCATTATTTTCTATATAAAAGTATTAAGGTAAGATGATCGAAAAATGAATATTTTACAAGATATTTTATAGTTTATGTAAAATTAAGAAATGATTTCAAGCCTCATAACTCGGAAAGTACTTAATGAAAACTAACTTAATTATAGTGTTTTGAAAAGCTCTCGAGATGAGCTGCAAGAATATGCAATAAAAAGTAGGCGGTTCCATTTAAAAAATTGAAGGTGACCTTCACGTGACCTTCAAGTAACTATTCAAGGTCAAATTAATGACACCATCTTATGTCCCCCTTGAAACCATACAACTTTTGTACAAAACATTTTTTGTAAAAGGTAGGAAAAGAGATATTTGGGACATTATAATAGCCCACCCTGTATATACAGGGTGTAGTCTGACATGTGTCTTCCGCACATGCCATACATACAATATTTTTTGTAATGCCTGTTATATCCGCACTACTAGTGCGATAAAGTAAGTCATAAAGGTGCTTTTCTCGCATTAGTGCGAGAAATAACTACTTTTGCATTTTTTCGCTATAACTTTGAAACAAGCGACTTTAGGGCATATGTGTTTTAAGACTTTTTGACTTAGAATGACACAAAGAATACACAGTTTCAGTGTGGACATCATGTTGCGGGACACCCTGTATATAAGCACATGCAATTTTTACCTCTCCGAGTTGATTCGTAGAATACACATGATTAATAATTACAGCAAATGTTGCATACTTGCTGACTTGTCTGTAACAGTAAAATAATAAATTTATTGATACACACATAAATTGTTGAATGATAGATATATATTTACGAAGAGAAAACTGTATTACTTAGGTTTTATATTCTCAAGATTGTGTAATATGAAACTGAGTACTGCAGGATTCCTTGCATGCTTCGCGATAGTAAAAAGAAAATAATTAACATAATCTTGATCGGAAAAATCTTTTAAAAACATAATCGATGTTGTATTATCATTTTTTATTAGATTTAAATAGTCTTTGATAAATTGTGAATCCTCAGGGCAAGACAGATATTTTAAAAATTTAGTTTTAAATTTTTCTTTTCCCAGACGATATACTCCCCACCAAGGAGAATCTTCATTGCTAAGAGAATAGTGTAATACTTTTAAACCTTGACAGTATGTCCATTCTTTCCACCATGGCAAAAGCCTACGAGATTCAACAAAAAACATATTCTGCTATAAAAGTTTTGCACATATTAATCTTACATTTTGGTCAAATGATTTAACAAATTATAATTTCATAACATAATCTAATAAAGTTAAATTTTGATCAGATAATATAATAAACATTGTACATGTATCTACAAAACAATTAAATTAAAAAATAATCGAGAATACAGGAAAAATTACGTGTTCTTTTCGGGATCTGCGAGATGTCGATTTAAATTATGTTGAGCATTTTCTATGCATATGCGACTATCAAGATTACATGCCCATTTCGCAGCCTCCATTCTTAAACTCTTTGTAAGATCGTGTTCATTAGAAACTTCATCGTATTCAAGTTTGTCAAGCAAATCGACTAATAAGTTTTGCATTTTCGCCTAAATATATAAATTTATATATATTTATATGTATTTATAATGTTATTTGATATAAATTTTATATTTTTCGATTCTTGCATTATATTTTGTTATATAGAAAGATATCTTGCGCAATTGTATTTTACATATTAAGAAGGTTTATATATTAAGAACATTCTGTCTTTGTAAACAGCTCTGAATTCTTTTTATAAAGATATCTATTATATAGCTATACTTATAGAGAGTGTCCCGAAACTACCGCTTGATATTTTAAAGGCATATTCTCTGGCCAATTTAAAAACGATTTTTCCTCAGCGAAAATGTCGAGGAAATCATTATTTTTTGCATATTCCCAATTTTTGTCATCATGTATCTTTCTAACTAAGCCTTAAATAAAAATTCTATTAAAGTAAACTCTATCTAAAATTAACTAAAGAATGTGACTTTATTAATATTTTATTCCCATAAGGCTTAGTTTGCGAAATACCCTTTATTTTCAATCGTTTATAACTCGAAAACTATTAGTGCCTCGACATTTTCGCTGAGGAAAAATCGTTTTTAAATTGGCCAGAGAATCTGCCTTTAAAATATCAAGCGTTAGTTTCGGGACACCCTGTATGTACGTTGTATGCGCCGTTCGTGGCTCATGTGATAAATTATCGATTTTTTTCTTTATAAGCATTTATATTCCTAGAATAAGTTATTGAGCGTATGATGATAAAGATGTACGTTTAAGACGCTCCTGTATTACGCAATAATTACCTACATGACCGCAAGGAGCGCCAGAATTGTACAAGTTAAGATGGCGAAATAGATAACGAGAGTAGCATTGTTCTTTAGTCTCGCTCTCTCAGTTTTCTATTAAGAACAAATTATTGATAATATAGACAAGGTGGATTGACTACTGTTTTTCCCGACCTTACATACATATTTATACACAAATTTGAATTTTTCTTGCGTGCACATTCACACATGCTTAACACATGTTCATATCACAAAATAAACATACAGAAGTGCGTACATGCATATATTGTAGACATGTAGACATAAATTTAGACATTATATCTATAATATAATTTAATAACTTATTAACTGTTTGAGTATTAAACACACAGATAATTAATATATATGTTTCCTACTAACTTTCTATCTCAAAATTAATGATATTTAAATCGTCATTATAAATATCATGCTGTGATTAAAAATGATAACAATTTTCAAATTTTTCTCCCTTTTCCCCTCCAATTTCTTATAATATTAGTACATACACTATCCGAATATTAATTTACAAATATATTTATCTTTCATCCAAAATATGTACATTTAAAATACCTAACCAAATTTCTTCTAGCTACATGTATTTTATTGTATGTATCTTTTTGGAAAGCACTTAATAAGTATTGTTATAAATGCACACAATATTAATATGTGCAATAAGTAACATGTTTTTAGTATGTTTAAGACATCACTATTGACATTGTTTATAATATGTGTTATTACCTTGATATTAAAATATATTGGTTCCTGAAATAGAAAGATATTGGACAGATATTCTAAAGCTTTGAACATAGGATACCATGCCACGTAGTCTGTTTCTTGTGATAGATATTTCGTAATATTCCAGAATACAGTGGAATTAAGTTGGTTTGTTATCATAAAGTGGAAAGCGTCGTCGATAATTTGGGCACGATTCAAAACATGTAATTTCCTATAATTTTTAGAATTTAGATAAGTTGCAATTCTTCGCCAGTTTTCGATATCGTAATTGACTCGATAATATCCTGCCGAAAATAAATAAATTGTATATATATATATATATATATATATATATATATATATATATAATTTTTTCAAAGGGTTTATCAGCACAAGTATCTGTTTATACTTCTGTACTTATACTTTTGCACATTAACGGAGATAAAAAATGTATCATAAAGTGAACATAAATGGAAATGCAAATTGTATATTATATTAGGTATAAAATCATTTTGCATGAAAATTGAATATTTCTAATAATTGTACGTATGTATGTATGTATATATAATGTATGTATGTATATATAATGTATAATAAATGTAATGAATATAATACATAATATAATGAATAATATTTTTAATAATGTAAATCTTTCTCTCCAATGTGTATGTATGATAAACACTATAAAATGTAATAAATTTATTGCAAACTTACCAGTTTGTTTTCGATTAAATACTATAAAATTACCCAACTCCGTAATATACGACTTAGATGCGTAACCATCCACCATCTTATTTAAATTTGTATTGTATATCGTTGCTTTTGTCAGTCTGGGATCATTATAATCTCGTACTATTTTCATTACAGGATATTTTCGTTTTGTTGGAGACTTAATTAGCTGCGTTATAAGAAGTAAATTGTCTGCAGATATTTGAATGGACGAAAGGTTCTCCATAACTTCACCAAAATAGTTAAAAGTTGGCTTACTAAAGTTATAAAATTTATTCAAAATTTATTGATGTGTTAACGAAAAGTATTATAAGCAAATATATATATATATATATATATATATATATATATATGTATATATATATATATAATTATCACAATATAAAATTGTTAATTATATTTTATGTTTAATTTAATTAAATATATAATTAATTACATAATTAATCATATGATTTATAGTTTCTATATAAATTTGATGCTACAGTTTAAATTATAATTTAAAAGGAATGGGCAAATTTGATTACTTTTAAAAGATAAGTGTATATGTAAATTGAAAATATATGTTGAATATTTAATGACATTGAAGGTAAAAAGGATTGTAAATGGTAATAATAAAGATAATAAAGTATGAAAGAAACAATGTAAGTTTAAATAAAAATAAAATAAATTTAATTTAAATAAAAATAGTAATTATAATAGTATAGAGTATTACTTACTTGTCCTTTACATATATACGGATACTCTGCCAAAATATCTCTTCAGTAATCATGTGTTGTAATATACGCAATATACTGGATACTATAATTATATAATTTACATCAGAATATGAATAAGATAATAGTTATAGTAAACAATAATTAATAATTATGGTAAAAGTGCATAAAACGTTACACATCACCGATTTTATCATTATTTGAATATGTTATAGAGGAAGTTGTCCTGAGTAATTCCGCGCAAAAAAGTAAATGAGAGGCGACATTGGTTTAAAACATATAACAAGTTAAAGTTTGTCAATTTTCATACTTTTCTTAAGCAAACTGATATTAAACACATTAATGTGCAATTAACAATTACATATTTTTTCTTAAAAACAACTATGTTTTTTCTTTACACCAATTGATTCGTCTCATTATTTAGTACATAAAAGTATTAAGGTAAGATAATCGAAAAATGAATATTTTACTAGATATTTTATAGCTTATGTAAAATTAAGATATAACTTGAAAAGTACTCAATGAAAAAATACTTTATTATAGCGTTTGGAAAAGCTCTCGAGGATAATCTACAAGAATATGCAATAAAAAATAGAAATCTTCATCTAAAAAAGTATTAATGATCTTGTCCTGACTTTGACAAGGTCAAGTCCATATTTTCATCATGTGTACCCCTTCAAGCTATGCAACTTTCGTTCGAAAAATTTTTCAATAAAATCATCGGTTCGCGAGATAATCGACTGTATCACTTAAACAGAAACATCCTGTATATGTAATATATTTTATATACTATAATTTTATATACTACAGCTTCATTATGTATGTATATATGTATGCATGTGTATAATGAAGAGATTATATATAAAATTAAAATTTTTATCAGTTATTCTATTTGTTTTTTAAGCATTTATTTTCAAAAATTTATTCATAATCAATTTTTATTTATATTATCATACCTTTAATGTAACGGTAATGTTCAAAAGAAATGTTAAATGATATATTATAAAGTGATGTATTATATTCAGTATCGAAGTGAAGGGATTCGTGTTGAATTTGTACCACAAACAAGTCCATCATCCGGGTACTTGGGAGAGCCTATAGAAAATAATTTTGATGTATTTACTTAGTTTACTGTATTTACTTATTAGATTTAACACACAATAACAATATGCATTAGGGCTGTTACTTTCTACGTGTATGTAAAAAAAATCTGTTATACTCTTATACTCTTAAAATATAGAATAAATAATTTAAAAATATAATACATTAATAACAAAAATGATTACTCGACATATAACTTTAAAATTAATATTTTTAGAATTATTAAAATATATTATATAACAAAATTATCTTATTACACAATTTCTATATGTATACATATATAATGTTGAATCTGAATGATAATTTTTCTTTTTTTTTATATAATAATTTAAAGTCGGACAAATGTAACATAGTGACTGACACACACTCACACACACACACACACAAAATAAAAGAAACGTAAAAATGTAAAAATATTTTAAATTGTATTATCTATGTATCTTGCAGATTTACTTGAAAATTAGCATTTTTAGAAAACTCACTTTTTTTTGTAAATATAGAATCTTCGCCTAATATTCTGATTTATAAAAAAAATACACGCTATAATGGTAAATATTTAACTTTACACAGCCCCAAATGACTTGACCTTGACATATATTGTCAAGGTCACTGCACTGAGTAACATCCAAAAAATTTTAGGCGTCGCTCGTTGTTTATTAAAAAGTTCTTCAATATGTTTATTCCTTTAGAACTTTCAATATGAAAGATCTATTATTGTACATAGTGTCCAAAAATTCTGTGAACCTTATGAAACTTCTTTTGTTTATAACTTTTTAATAAACAACGAGGGACGCCTAAAACCTTTTGGATGTTATTCAGAGCAGTGACCTTGACAATATATGTCAAGGTCGAGTCATTTGGGGATGGCTGTGTAAAGGTAAATATTTACCATATATATATATATATATATAGGGTGTCCTATTCGTGAGGGACCAAACGAGAAGTGATAATAGATTGGGTCAAACTAAGGAGAAAAGTCCTCTACCATTTTGCAAAATTCGCAATAATTATTAAGTAATAAGCAAAAATGTCATATGAAGGTTACCATTAATTTTTTAAATGGAACTCCCTATTTTTTATTATGTATTCTTATAGCTTATCTCGAGAGCTTTCCAAAACACTATAATAAAGTATTTCTTCATTGAGTACCTTTCGAGTTATGAGGCTTGAAATAATTTCTTAATTTTACATAAACCATAAAATATCTAGTAAAATATTCATTTTTCAATTATCTTACCTTAATACTTATATATGCAAAATAATGAGAGGAATCAATTGGTGTAAAAAAAAAAACAACTGTTTTTTCTTTACACCAATTGATTTCTCTCATTATTTTGCATATACAAGTATTAAGGTAAGATAATTGAAAAATGAATATTTTACTAGATATTTTATGGTTTATGTAAAATTAAGAAATTATTTCAAGCCTCATAACTCGAAAAGTACTATTTGTCATATTGCATATTCTTGTCATATTGCATATTCTTGTAGCTTATCTCGAGAGCTTTCCAAAACACTATAATTAAGTACCTTTTCGTTAAGTACTTTTTGAGTTATGAGGCTTGAAATAATTTCTTAATTTTACATAAACCGTAAAATATCTTGTAAAATATTCATTTTTCGATTATCTTACCTCAATACTTTTACATACAAAATAATGAGAGAAATCATTTGGTGTAAAGAAAACACATAGTTGTTTTGAAAAAAAATATGTAATTTGCAATTAACAATTCTATATTTTTTCTTATATACATATATATATAAGGGTGTTAGAAAAGTCTGGAAACGGTCAAATATCTCGAAAACGAAACGTTTCTGAGAAAAATATTTCCAACCAAAGTTGTAGGATTTGAAAAGATTTATTTACTGGCGCTATGAGGTTAACCTTGGGTGGCGTCGGCAAGGTCAGAGCAAGATCACCTAGAATTTTTTAATTAAGACCTCCTATTTTTTATTACTTATTCTTGTAGCTTATCTCGAGGGCTTTCCAAAACACTATAATTAAGTACCTTTTCGTTAAGTACTTTTTGAGTTATGAGGCTTGAAATAATTTCTTAATTTTACATAAACCGTAAAATATCTTGTAAAATATTCATTTTTCGATTATCTTACCTCAATACTTTTACGTACAAAATAATGAGAGAAATTATTTGGTGTAAAGAAAACACATAGTTGTTTTGAAAAAAAATATGTAATTTGCAATTAACAATTCTATATTTTTTCTTATATACATATATATATAAGGGTGTTAGAAAAGTCTGGAAACGGTCAAATATCTCGAAAACGAAACGTTTCTGAGAAAAATATTTCCAACCAAAGTTGTAGGATTTGAAAAGATTTATTTACTGGCGCTATGAGGTTAACCTTGGGTGGCGTCGGCAAGGTCAGAGCAAGATCACCTAGAATTTTTTAATTAAGACCTCCTATTTTTTATTACTTATTCTTGTAGCTTATCTCGAGGGCTTTCCAAAACACTATAATTAAGTACCTTTTCGTTAAGTACTTTTTGAGTTATGAGGCTTGAAATAATTTCTTAATTTTACATAAACCGTAAAATATCTTGTAAAATATTCATTTTTCGATTATCTTACCTCAATACTTTTACGTACAAAATAATGAGAGAAATCATTTGGTGTAAAGAAAACACATAGTTGTTTTGAAAAAAAATATGTAATTTGCAATTAACAATTCTATATTTTTTCTTATATACATATATATATAAGGGTGTTAGAAAAGTCTGGAAACGGTCAAATATCTCGAAAACGAAACGTTTCTGAGAAAAATATTTCCAACCAAAGTTGTAGGATTTGAAAAGATTTATTTACTGGCGCTATGAGGTTAACCTTGGGTGGCGTCGGCAAGGTCAGAGCAAGATCACCTAGAATTTTTTAATTAAGACCTCCTATTTTTTATTACTTATTCTTGTAGCTTATCTCGAGGGCTTTCCAAAACCCTATAATAAAGTATTTCTTCATTGGGTACTTTTCGAGTTATGAGGCTTGAAATAATTTCTTAATTTTATATAAACCATAAAATATCTAGTAAAATATTCATTTTTCGATTATCTTACCTTAATACTTCTATGTACAAAATAATGACAGTAATCAATTGGTGTAAAGAAAACATACAGTTGTTTTTAAGAAAAAATATGGAATTGTTAATTGCAAATTACATATTTTTTCTTAAATACAACTGTTTTTTAATAGTAAATAGATCTTTTAAAATCGCCAGTAAATAGATCTTTTGAAAGCCTACAACTTTGGTTGGAAACATTTTTCTCAGAAACGTTTCGTTTTTGAGATATTTGACCGTTTCCAGACTTTTCTAACACCCTGTATATATATATATATATATATATATATATATATATAGTGACTTTAACACACATATAAAAGAGACACAAAAGTATAAGAACATTTTATCTACGTTTATTACTGATTTACTTGGAAAAATTATCATTTTTCTTTGTAAATATAGAATCTTCGCGTAATATTCTAATTCACAAAAAAAAATTTATACGCTCTGATAAAGCTAAAATTATAAAAAGCTTTTGCATTATATATGCGTATACATATATCTTTATGTTTAACCCAAACCTTGCTCACTTGCAAATAATATGATACATATATATGTATATCTATCATATTGTTTGCAAGTGAGCAAGTTTTGCGCTAAAGAATGCTTAATTTAATTACCTTATCGGTGACATATAATCCAAGAAATGCAACAATAGCCTTATTTAACAAAGAGGATAACGACCAAAGTGGATTTTCATAATAAAGACATTCCTGTACTACTTTGTGGGCTATGAAGTGAGCAACTTTAATTTTACTCGCAACAGAATCCACATTCTCATTGTAGGTAACATCTGCTTCTCTGAAAATTTAAAAAAATGTTTTTTAGAAAACTTATTACTGTTGAAAACATTTTGTGCTTACAAATTTAATATAATTAAATAATTCTATAAACAAACATTAATTATACAGGGTATATTCTAAAAATTGGGAAGTATTGCAATGGTGGATTCAGGACACAAAAATAAGAGAAATTGTTCATATAAACATATGTCCGATATGACCTTGTTTCCGAGTTACAGCCTGTTTTATTTTCCAATAGAGTTAAGATAGCATGGTAGATGGGTAGGCCGTGCTGGTCCTATTGCCTGGCCAGCTCGCTCTCCAGATCTGAATCCACTAGATTATTACTTGTGGAGGCATCTAAAATCCATTGTTTACAAGACATCTATTGATAACGTCGAGATACTTCGTCAACATGTTGAAGATGATAGTCGGGAAATTCGAGCAATACCCGAAATATTTGAAAAAATCAGACAATCTATGATGAGACGTGTTGAAGCCTGTATTCAAGTTAGAGGTAGTCATTTTGAGCACTTCCTGTTACCTTAACTATCTTAATTCTGTTGAAAAATAAAAGATGCTATAACTTGAAAACAACATCATATCGGATATATGATTATATGAACTTCTTCTCTTATTTTTGTGTCCTAAATCTACCATTGCAATACTTCCCACTTTTTAGGATACACCCTGTATATTAATGTTTTATGTCTGCGCGTATGAATGACTCATCACGAAATAATACGATATTTACTTAATACATACATATATGTTTTTAAATTTTGATTGATAAGGAATATGAAATTTTTAATATATACATTATTTAATTTTATGTTTTTAATTTATAATTTTTAATTTTGTGATTATAAAATATATATAACATTTTAATATTATTTTTCGTATAAGTTGATACAGATTAAAGATATAATAAACATTTAGATATGTTTTTCTCATTGTCTCATACAATTTTATTTATTTTTTAAAATATATTCAAATAATGTTTTGAAAATAGACAAAATATATGCAGATAATTTTAGGAACCAAAAATTATTATTCTCCTTTCATCTTTCAAAATATATTAACATTTTTTAATTATATATATACAGGATGTCCCATTTTAACTTTCACAATCGAATATCTCGAAACCATGGCGGTTTCAGTAAAAATGTTTTAAATAAAAGTTGTATGGTTTTAAGGGAGCCATAAGATAATGTCATTGGTTTGACCTTGAAAAGTCGTTTGAAGATCACGTGAAGATCACCTTCAATTTTTTTAAATGGAACATATTTTTTATTACTTATTCTTGTAGTTTATCTCGAGAGCTTTTCAAAACACTATAATGAAGTATTTTTCATTAAGTACTTTTCGAGTTATGAGGCTTGAAATAATTTCTTAATTTTACATAAACCGTAAAATATCTAGTAAAATATTCATTTTTCGAGTATCTTATCTTAATACTTTTATATATAAAATAATGAGAGTAATCAATTGGTGTAAAGAAAACACATAGTTATTTTTAAGAAAAAATATGTAATTGTTAATCGCAAATTACATATTTTTTCTTAAAAACAACTGGATGTTTTCTTTACACCAATTGATTACTCTCATTATTTTGTACATAAAAGTATTAAGGTAAGATAATCGAAAAATGAATATTTTACTAGATATTTTACGGTTTATGTAAAATTAAGAAATTATTTCAAGCCTCATAACTCGAAAAGTACTCAATAAAGAAATACTTTATTATAGTGTTTTGGAAAGCTCTCGAGGCAAGCTACAAGAATATGCAAAAGTATATAGGATGTCCCATTTAAAAAATTGAAGGTGACCATCACGTGACCTTCAAACGACTTTTCAAGGTAAAACCAATTACATCATCTTATGGCCCTCTTAAAATCATACAATTTTTATTTAAAACACCGAAATCGCCATGGTTTCAAGTGTGAATGTTAAAATGGGGCACCCTGTATATATATTTATTTATTTATAAATATATATATATATTTTTTTATAAATATGTATACATATATATTTTTATAAATATATATATATATATATATATATATGTATATACAGGGTGTCTGGAAAGATTAGGTCAATAGAATAGGAGTTGAAAAAGGAGCATGAGTAGAACACATAATGTAAATAAATTTTTTTCGTATTCGCTATGGTTTAGAAAATACAGCGCTTTATAGGGGTGCATAAAAAATGTTGAAACCCCTTAATATTTCGAAAAGTACGCATTTTCGAGAAAAATGTTTTATACAAAAATTGTAAGGTTTTAAGTGAAGCATTACACAGAAAAATTAGTATGATCTTGAATAGCGTTCTCAAGGTCACGCCGGCGGTTCTGTAACTTTCAAGCCTCATAACTCAAAAAGCACCTAACAAAAACGTATTTCCTTATACTGTTTTGGAAAGTCCTCGGGATAAGCTACAATAATATGCAATAAAAACTGAGGATACCCATTAAAAATTTCTAGGTCATCTTTACGTACTTTCGAAATATTAAGGGGTTTCAACATTTCTTATGCACCCCCATAAAGCGCTGTATTTTCTAAACCATAGCGAATACGAAAAAAATTTATTTACATTATGTGTTCTACTCATGCTCCTCTTTCACCTCCTATTCGATTGACCTTACCTTTCCAGACACCCTGTATATATACAGGGGTATTTTAGAGAAAGCATTTTAGAGAAAAATGTTTCAGACAAAAGTTTTATGGTTTCGAGGGGGCCATAAGATGGTGTCATTGGTTTGACCTCGAAAAGTCATTTGAAGGTCATGTGAAGGTCGCTTCAATTTTTTTAAATGGAACACCCTATATATTTTTACATATTCTTGTAGCTCATCTCGAGAGCTTTCCAAAACACTTATGATAAAGTATTTTTTATTAAGTATTTTTCGAGTTATGAGACTTGAAAGTTGTAGTATTTTGACATAAAAAACAAAATATCTCATAAAATATTCTTTTTTTGATATTCTTACCCTGATTCTTTTATGCACAGAATAATGAGGCAAATCAATTAGTGTAATTAAAACATATAGTTGTCTTAAAGTAAAAATGTGTAGCTGCTCGTTGCAAATTCATATTTTTTTCTTTAAGACAACTATGTGTTTTCTTTATACCAGTTGATTTGCCCCATTATTCTGTGCATAAAAGTATTAAGGTAAGACTATAGAAAAAAGAATATTTTACGAGATATTTTGTATTTTATGTCAAAATAATACAAATTTCAAGTCTTATAACTCGAAAAATATTTAATAAAAAATACTTTATCATAAGTGTTTTGGAAAGCTCTCGAGATGAGCTACAAGAATATGTAAAAATATATAGGGTGTTCCATTTAAAAAAAATTGAAGCGACCTTCACATGACCTTCAAATGACTTTTCAAGGTCAAACCAATGACACCATCTTATGGCCCCCTCGAAACCATAAAACTTTTGTCTGAAACATTTTTCTCTAAAATGCTTTGTTTCCGAAATAATTGCGTGCGTTAATTAAAATGGCTCACCCTGTATATATATATATATATATATATATATATATATATATATATATATATATACATATATATATATGTACATATATATAATATTATATTATTTTTCGTACAAGGATACAGATTAAAGATAAAATAAACATTTAGGTATGTTTCTCTCATTGTCTTATACACAATTTTACTTAATTTTTATAATATATTTAAATAATATTTTTAAAATAGACAGAAGATATGTAAATCATTTTAGATACCGAGAATTATTATCCTTTTTTCATCTTTCGAAATATATTAATATTTTTTAACTATATAATTATATACCTATAAATAGCAAGGCCCAGATTTATGATGCTTTCGTTTTCCGGAAAATCCGGAATTGCAACATGATTTATTCGCCAAAATTTATTCAGGCGTCCCCATTTACGAAACAAGTATAGAGTTATATTTTGAACAATTTCGTGTGTAAATGCGCAGTGCATTCTACACCACATATCAACTCTGACCTTACTTTCACTTCGACCAGGTATGAGAGATAAATTAGTCCGGTTATCCACAAATACAAAATAATTAGGCCTTACAAATGTACTAAAATGTGATATCGTCATATTTTTATCATTCATTTCTACTATTTGTATCGGTATATTGGTATTTGATAAGACTGTATAATTTTGATGACGTTTTATAGTAATATTATAAACAGGCCAGATGTGTAAAGATTCGGCCAAACGTGGAATCATGTGTTGGATTCCAATAGTATCAACATATGTTGCCAACCTATCACATTTAGAAATATGAATTAATGATAATAAATTTTCGACAATTACATAGAAATATTAAAAATTGAATAAAAATAAGATATACGGATGCGATTTATATATAAGAATAATATATATAGAAAATTATGGCATAGAGTTCTTCTTATTCCTTTACTCTATATCTTATCTTGTATAATGTATTCTATTATGTGATCTAATAATGATTTTGATAGTATTATGACATTAGTAAAACGTAATGGTCATGAAATGTTTATTTGAGAATATACAGGTACAAAATAAATAGTTAATAATTAAAAGTTAATATTTTAGTTAATATTTTATCAAAATTATAAATTTCAATAAAATTAAAATAAAACAAAATTTCGTTCAATAAAATTAAAATAAAATTCAATATTACACAATATTAGAATAATAACTTTTTAAAATTGATTTTAATTGATATATTATGATTATTGACATTAACATATTACCTTACCATTGCATACATAATTATACACATGTTAAGGAAACTGCATATTTTAGTGATAATTTATTATTAAGTGAATATATATGTTTTTAGTTATTCGCATATTAAAGAGAAAATAATTCTTAAATAATACTATGTATGCGTGCATGAGCATGTTTAAATACATGAAACAGCATAAGTGTGGCCTGAAGTTGGATATTAATAAACATTGTAAAAATGAAATGTTTGCCAAAATTTTAAATTTTAAATAAGCAAGTTCTATGAAAACATAAATCTTTCAGAATTGTATTTTTCAATTAGATTTTGAAAACAATTCAAAACACTACCGGAATATTTGAATTCGTCCAACAGTTAATGATAAAATGTTGTATAAGATGTGTATTATTGCTGACTACTTTAATTAAATTAATTTTTATTTGCAGTTTACATTCATTTTAATAATAGTGATAATAATAATAATGATAATAATAATAAATTGCAAAATTTGTTACTAAGATCTTAAAAGACACATAATTAGGAATAAAAACTTTTCAGATACGCACATGTTTATATAAAAATATCTTTTCTTAGAAAATACTTTTTGATAAATAAAATACTGTACCAGGATTTTTTGATAAACACCCTGTGAAATTACTATATATTTACTTACCATTGTCGTTCATCTCTTTTATAAAAGTTTTTTAGGCCTGTATCTTCAGTTATATTAGTAACTAATTTTATAATGTAATATCCCGATGATAGATTCTTGAATATATATTCGACACTGTTCGTCTCATTATCATAAATAGATTGTACCGGTTTATAAGGAATCGGTTTTTCATTACCATTTGTAGAATTATATTGTGGATAATAAAACACGGTTATATTATATTTTACGGGTGAATACAATATTATGCTTGATATTGGAGATAAAATCTTTATATGTATGCTGCAGTTGCTGACAAGAATATTTTTTTTGATGTGTGTAATGATGATATCATATTGTTGCGGCAATATATAATTCGGGTAAATGTTTAACTTTTCTTGAGATATTTTAATTATCGGATCGTCGGTTAAAAAAGCCGCCGCGACGATGATTGTTAAACTGCTACTTAACAATAGTTTTAGAAACATGATACTACTTTTATCTTAAATATCTGTAAAAGTATATTTTTGTTAGAAAGCACAAACTGATAAATTAAACACAGCATTGTCTCTATCATGATTTAATAGAAAAGAAGGAATTAAGACAAATACATAGAAATAAACTTAATTTTTAATGACTTACTCTGTATATTCAGATATACCACAAATTCTATGCAAGTGTATGTTTCGTTATAATAATTAGCTGCAATAAATTAATGTTTTATCCACTATCATTGTAACATGAAAAATATATGTGCGCACTTATGACTTCTTATTATTTCGAGAAACTTCCAAAGACTAACAACACTTGGCGATAATACAGTAAATGTGTATGTCATATGTAAACACACAACTTCTGAGGTCGTTACCAGACGTTTCGATCGAGAAATGGTATGTAATAGCAAAGCATGGTGCCGTTTTTCCCACTCCAAATTCGTGCTAGCGATTGAGCGCCGTAAGATGGCAAAACCGTCTATTTCGCGTTGGTCTAAAGCAAAAGAGGCCGTTACGTAGAATGCAAAAATATCTGTAAATATATATATATTTGAATTCTTTTATACTATTTAAAAATAGTATTCCTTTACCAAAAATTTGAGAATTTTTATAATTTACAATATACATTTAAATGAAATTTTATTAACTAATATATTATTACGAGTTTGTATCGGTAAATTGTCTTTAAGCAAGTTGATAAAAAAACGTAACTTATTAACACTAGAGTATAATATTACAGTATTGTATATAAGAGAATATAATGAATAACTATTATTTTTTAGGTTTTTGTTCACTCTTTCAAATTTATATGGTGGACATATAAATAAAACAACGGGAAATCTCTCAAATCGATCAAATCAATAATCGTGTTTTTCTCATAAAAAAGCAGATTTTTAAATTAAAATTAAAAAAGATTTTTTTATAAGGTGGAATAAAAATATTATAGAGGTAGCGTGCTCCAAGAATTATGCCATATTATTTATTATTAAATTAAAAATATTAATAGTACATTAATAAAACACATTCGTAAAGAATACTTTTTATAGGATTTAAAGTATTAATAACATATGTTAATATAACTCACTAATTTGTTAATATTTATATACAGATATATTTAAATATTAATTATATGTATAGTATTTTATAATATTAATTACACATATAATATTTTATTATATACAACATTCGTAATTATTTTACATTATATTAAAATTATAATCTATACTGTAATATTATCCACTATTAAATCACATATATATTACACATTAATATACATATATTAATTTATGTGTATTAGCAAGTAATAATTAATGCAATACTAATATACATATATTGATATACATTATTAATATAATAAAAAACTTAAGAGATGTTAAAATAAATAAATATTAAGATGTAATTTTATAGTTATTGTGTTACTATATTAATAATTCAAAATTCAGCTTGTTTTTGTAATGTTAACAAAATATATTAATCTACGTATTAAAAAATAACTTTCTCTCATTTGCATAATTAATAGTACAATTTAAATATCTCAGATTTGTAAAACGATAAGAAAATCTGTAATCATGCGTAAAGTACTTATAATACAAACGCATCCAGTATCATTGCAGGATTATTAAAATCCTACCCAGTATAATTAAAACCCTAAGAAATTAAAACGCATTTTATTTTGCATACTACTCAGGGACATGATGTTGACAACACAAAGTCAAGATCAAAATCAGTAGTAAGGAAGTAAAAATGAATATTTATCAGAATTATTAATAAAATTATACCAGCAAAAAGATCTAATTAGAAGCGATAAATATCATTAACTCCAAGTAAATTTAAATGTTAAACGGAAATGTTACATACTTTTTCAGCACGATTGTGACCGTGATGCAATAAGACTTCCGTCTATTATATTATCTCCGGAACGAACTTGACCTAGTTAAGAAATACGTCACGTTATTTGTGCTGAATGCAGATAACTCTTATGACAGCTTATGTCCGTTGCGTAGGTGGACTTCGATAAAGGAGGAGATGAAATGATGCAAAGGTATGCGAAGTTATAAGTGCCAGATCATAGGACAAAGACTGGATCAAGTTTAGTGGAACATGGATAGAGCAATACCGGATTCTTACTTTCATGTCTTCGCAGCTTATAGATCGCACATACATTTGATCGAGCAAACATGCGACGCGTTTACGCCCACAAGGTACAGCTCTTTATATGAAGAAACGCTTTTTAGCTGATTTATATATATAAAATATCAAAAGTATTTTAAGCACAATTGCTCGTGCTTAAATAATGACACTTATTATACCTAATTACACTTCTAATATGCTCCGCATTTGTGCTCTTGACTTCAATATTCGAACAGAGAGAATTCGAAAACAGGAAGAAATTACTGTAATATTTAATTTTGCTTAGAAAATATCTTTCATTCATCAATATAAGATCTCTTGGAAAGAATTATATGTGTTTTATATACGATCATCAAATTCTTCAGAGCTTATTTCTCGAATTTAATAATATGGAGAGTGTCCTTATAGAAGAGTGCTTTCTTCCGTTCTCTATTTTTACATTTTTTACGCGCGTTTGGAGCATCTTTATTCCATCGTTATCTTTAGCGGACGGATGAATTATTTTTCCTTTCGCCGTGAAAGGAGGAAGCTGAGGTTTACAAATATCATAGCAAAGCAAAAAAGATATATATTAATTCCGCCATTAATTATTCAAGTACGTAACATTCTACATTTTCCTAATTGATCTCTGCCGTACGGACAATCTTTTTTTTCATTGACATTTATTGGGTGTCGCCGATATCGCGGGAGATAAGGGTCGGAAATAATTTCTCCTAAAGACTTACCAGCCCTCGCAAGATCATGGATTCATCTTTGGAAGACTAGTAAGTGGACCGAAGCAAAAAGCCGAAGATTTCTGCTAGCGCGGAGATAGGCACGAGATAAATTTTAACATATAGATGAGTTTTGTTTCCTTTGCATATGTATCAATTATGCCTGATTCCATCGGACACACTATTCTATTATATTCGCATTTCTTGGACTTCTAAATTTGTACACAGGATAGGGGAGTCCGGGGACAAAAGTAACATTCTTTGTATTATAGGTCACTAATTAATTAGAGATATAACAAGAAAGGTTATATGTTAAAAAACTCCATTTATTGTTCTATTATTATACCTATGTTTCAATCTCAAATGATGAATATTTAAAGAGCTACTATAGCTTCTTGCAAATACGTTGAATGTTACTTTTATCCTGGGGGCCTGGGACGAAAGTAACATAGTCTGGGGATAAATGTACCAGTTCTTATTTTTGAGAAAATAAAATAAATATGACTTTTTTCCATTTAAGGTAACTTTTATTACAATCTTCTATTAAGCAAGATGACTTTTAATATAAATTTTTTTTTGTATTATACTATATTAAAATAAAAAATATAATAAATATTTTTTTATCATCTTTGAAAAACTTAAAAGAAATAATCTTCGTTAAGCAAAATAATTATAAGTAATATTATAAAATAATTATACTTAATATCACACCAGTTTTGTACTTTTTTAAGTCTAAATAACAGTTTAATTCTAATAGTGTAAAAATTGTATAATAATTTATACAAAAGAGATTGGTATTTATTCCGAATCACAATTATGGCATACGTGAATAACAAGAATCGCCTTTGGTACAGTTATTATGGGACCAGCCTCCTTACACTCTAAGCATGTTACTTTCGTCCACAGAGTGTCGTGTTACTTTTACCCTCAAACACATTTTTTAGAATAAAAGCATTATAACCTAAATATGATGTGCAAGACTTAGCCATATCAACTATAAAAACTTATGAATACATTTTAGAAGAATGCACCGGCAAATAATTACGATAATATATAAACTTTAATTAGGAATAGATACAAAAAAACTAAAACAAGAAATGTTTAGGTAAATAATGTAATACACTAATTTCACTCCTGTATGTGCAACCGGCGTGATCGTTCTACAAGAATTAGCTGAAAAGGAAGAGAATCGGGGTGTACGCGTTTGATATAGTATTTTATATAATACAAATTATTCAACATATTGTGTAGTTTAGTAGGAGGCTTGTTACTTTCATGACGCTGTTACTTTTGTCCCCGGTCTCCCCTATATAGTAAAAATGATATAATAAATGTGATGAAAAAATATAATAATAAATATATTCGTGAATAATGCTTTCCAAAATTATATTTCATTGTAAAAATGACTACTTTACATAAGTTATTTAAATAGCACATTTACGTAAAAATTTATTAGCTAGAATATCTCTACATATATATTTCACGATATGCAATCATCAAAACAGACAATCCAATTTTTTGCAGTTATAGTTATAACGTTACAATATGCGGAGAGAATATAAATTATAGCTCCTACATATATTTTATCTACGATTATATACATTTTTACGGCTCTGCTTTGATGAAAATATGACAACGATAATTATTTGACTATATTATAATGTCATACTATTCAAACGAATAATTAATTCGAATATATCAGTATGATGCTGAGAATATGGATATACGCTGAATCATCTACTCGTTTGTATGAGAATTACATAAAAACAACTTAATGGCGCATGTGAAATAAAATTTCATGTAAAAATGAAAAAGAGTTTAAACATAACATATAACAAAAATATAGATAAATAAAGAAAGAAAGAAATAATTGAAAATAAAATTTATCGAAAAAGAAAAAAAAGAATAAGTAAAATATATAAGCTCAACAACGTGTGTGTGTATGTGTGTGTGTGAGAGAATGAGAGAGAGGGAGGGGGGAGAAAGAGAGAGAGAGGAAGAGAGAGAATTTAAATATTTCCAAAGAATATGTAACATATTCCAAAGAATATGTTACGTATGATTCCAAAGAATATGTTACGTATGATTATAATAAAATTTAGTAAAGTGCACATTATCATATAGCTTTAAGTTAGAAGTTTCAATAAAGCACAAGAAACATTAATGGTTTAAATTTGTTTAATATGCAATGTAGTTTCAATGTAAAAATAATATTGAAGGGTATATCGAATAATATTAAATTTACGAAAAAAATAAATAAATATGCTCGCATATTTGATTTGTTTAATGTTACAAACAATGCGATTATATACCTGCAAGGAGAGATCTCGTATATTTGAATGGAACAACCATACACACACATTTCGAACAAATACGAGGTAACCGTTTTAAGAACCGTCTGGACTGTCAAGGTTCACTTACCTCAAATGCATCAAATTAAACTTTTGTTTGCTTGGCCTCGTGGTGTCAGTGACTTCTAATATTTCGTGACCACCATACGTTTACGACCTCATAGACAATGACATGTTCATGAACGAGCAATGCCATGCTGTCAAAAAATAAAATCTTCCAATTCTTTTAATGACAAAACAACGATTTTATGCTTAGAAAGAAGTAATTTAGATTAGTAAACAAAAGAATACAAAAATATTAAGCTGTATGTATACTATGTACACTTTCAATAATTTTGAAAAATAATTAACTTAGAAAATTATTATTTTGATATTTCTAAATATTTATGTATCATTTTCTGAGAGAGATTCATTACGTTAATATACTATTTAATTTCTTTGCAAATAACTTTCTTCACATACTTTCTTTGCTAATAACTTGTTAATAAACAACAAGCGCTGGCTAGTATCTTTACAGGAATACTTAGGATAATAATTTTGATGAAAATAAATAAAGGTAAATATTGGCATAAGGTTAACTCCCGCAAATATCATTGACCTTGACATGTTGTTAGAAAAACATAGTCTCGGGCAAAAAATTTGCTATCGCTCATTGTTTATTAAAAAGTGATTGATAAAAGATATGGCCATGCACACAAAACTAACATTTCACTTATCTATCTTTTATAAAGCATAAAATCCAAAATAATTGATCGCAAAATTATTATGCACAATCAATTTTTTTATTTGTATTCTAAATAGATATTTTTTTAATATTTTAAATTGCATAATTTCTTACACGCGAGATGTTGAATAATTTATTGTTTTTATACTTAAATACTATATCAAACGCGTACACCCCGGTCTCTTCCTTTCAGCAATTCTTGTAGAACGATACACGCCAGTACATACAGGTGAAATTAGTGTATTTATATTTGCCTAGGCATTTCTTGTTTAGTTTTTTTGTATCTATTCTATTAAAAATTTACTCCATCAAAATTGCCGGTGCATTCTTCTAAATGTATTCATAAGTTTTTATAGTTGATAATAGCTAAGTCTTGCATATATTTAGATTTATAATGCTTTTTTATTCTAAAAAATGTGTTTGAGTAAAAGCAACACACTCTGTGAGACGAAAGTAACATGCTTAGAGTGTGGGAGACGGTCCCATAATAACTGTACCAGGGGACGATTTGTTATGGGACATCTTGTGTGATTCGAATAAATACCAATCTCTATTGTAAATTATTATACAATTTTACACTATTAAATTAAACTATTGCTAGACTTTAAAAGTACAAAACTGATTGTGTTGTAATTATTTTTATAATATTACTTATAATTATTTGCTTAATTATTTCTTGGGATTTTTCAAAGATGATAAAAATATTTATTATATTTTATTTTAATATACAAAAAAAATTTATATTAAAAAGTCATCTTGCTTAATAGAAAGATTGTAATAGAAATTACATAAATGGAAAAAAGTCATATTTATTTTCTCAAAAAACTGAACTGTTGACAGATACTTGTTACTTTCGTCCCAGGCCCCAGGGATAAAAGTAACATTCAACGTATTGCAAATATAATGCAACTCTTGCTGTGAAGAACATACAGGTACTTCAATAATAGAACAATAAATGGAGTTTTTAACATATAACTTTCTTGTTATATCTCTATTAATTAGTGACACATGTACATATTTTTTGTTGTTTCTATCCTGTATTTTTAATTTAGAAATGCGAATATAATAGGGCGATGGCGCAGTACATATGCAAAGAAGCTCAAAAACTCATGCATATGTTAACACGTGCCCAATGCGCCTTGAAATCTTAAAACTTTATCGATTCGCACTATTGTTTCAAGATATAATTCCATGTTTGAGCATGGCCCAGAATATTTACAGTACCAATAAATGTCAATGAAAAAAAAGGTACCCAAACCGTAAATTCAATTAAAAAAATTCCGTAAATGTGTACATGCTTGAATAATTAGTATGGCAAATGCTGCTGCATTTGTATTTCTCCCTCCTTCCTCACTTCCGCAGCTTAATTTGTTTTCCGCCCACCAAGATATTCCAAACATATATAAAAAAATATTAAAAGGTGAAGAGGCCTGGAAAGCTTGCTATATTCAAGGACGCATCCCATGCGTATTAGAACCATTTGAAGAACGATGATCTGCTCTCAAAACTGCATGAGGAATTCGCTCCCTGAAGCCAGGGTGGCGGTGATTTCATTTCTGTTTCCGAGGACAACAGATACCATTCTGTTAGTCAGAGAGAAATGCAGTTCCATATTAGAGATGATACAGGTATCGCTCAAGTCGTGTTTGAGCAATAAATGCATATTTTTGATAATTTCGCCATATAAAATCGGCAAAAAGCATATTCTCAGGCTTTGTATGTGTCGGAACGTAAACACCATGTTTCGCTCGATCAAATGTATGTGCCGATACCATAACGAAAATGGTATACTGTCCGTGTTCCCGCTAAGCTGATCCGTGTCACATGATCTGGCATAATAAAACGCCACCTTGCATCTAGACAAATTCCATCGCACAGCGGGGAGTCCACCTACACAATAACAAGGTTATGCCACGACCGCTTTTGCGCGTGACCTTGCCGTCCAAGTTGATCCAGGAAGATGAGGAAGTCTTACATCTCTCATCATTCTTTCGAAAAGTAATATGGCTGTTTTCAGAATTTAACTTTAAATTTGCACTGGAAGTTTGCCGAGAAATATTTATCGCTTCTAATAGATCTTTTGCTAAAATATAATTTGATAAACTCTGAATTTATTCACCGATGAAAATATTCATTTTACTTCCTTACTACCGTTCTCAATCGTACTCACAAAAATAAAATGCACTTTTCTTGTAGGGTTTCAGGTGAGATTTTAATAATCCTGTATCGACTGAGATGCGTTTGTCGTACTCAAAATTCGCACACGCATACAGATTTACCGTTTACAAATCTAAATCATTTAAATTGTACTTTAAATTAATTATGCAGATGAAAAGGAGAAGTTATTTTTTATTGCGTAGATCAACCATGTTTTGTTAACGCATTACAACAAAAAAGCTGAATTTTGAATTATAATATCGTACAACACAATAACTATAAAACTACATCTTAATATTTATTTATTTTAACATCCTTACAAGTTTTTATTATATTAAATACATGCATATAATCATATAATAATAACAATGTGCGCGTGCAATTGTGCGCACTTTATTTTTATAAATTTTAATATGTATCGTAATATAATATTACATTTAATAGTGGATAATATTAAAATTTAGATTTTAGTACAATATAATGTAAAATAATGCGATGTTATATAATAAAATATTATATGTGTAATTAATATTTTTATAAAATACTAAAATTGCATATAATTAACTCATTTAAATATATTCAAATTGTACATATACCCACCAACAGTAGGTTACAGTAACCTCATTTATTGCCGTACTTTAAATCACTGTATTAGCACACAGTAATGTTTACTAATGTACTGATAATATTTTTTAATTTAATAATAAATAATATGGCATAATTCTTGGAGCACGCTACCCCTCTCTGTGACATTCCACCTTATAAAAATCTTTTTTAACAATTTAAAAATCTGCTCGAGAAAAACACATTCGATTTTTCAGCGTTGTTTTTGTGCACCGCTATAAATTTGAGAAGAGCCGAATTTAAAACTTCTCAGCGGATATTCCATTACATTGCCAACGCCGCTACCGTACTCATTACTGCTCCCAATTTGACTAAAGTTACGTTTTTTGTCGACTTTGTACCCATTTTACCAAAAAAAAACTCGTCGAAAATGTGCTGTTAGTTGATAAGGAATTTCGTTTTTTAAATGTATGTTATAGTTATAGCTAACTCGAAATTTTATTGAAAAAAAGCTATTTTTAGTGGTATATAAAAATTTTCAATAAAACCTATGTTCCTTTTTTGCGCGTTCACAACGACTTTTGCAGACAACATGGCATTTTTACTTTTTGACTTTAATCATCTGACACGAAATTTTGAAAAACGACTTTCTGTGCTTTTGCATATTTTTTACCATTTCTCGATCAGCGTCAATTTTATTCGTGTTCCCTTAAAAAACTACTGTATTATCGCAGAATATTCTGAAAATCTTTGAATTTCTCGAAATACGTAAAAAAGAGTCACAAACCGTATTTTGTGATAATTGCAACAATTAATGGCAACTTACACTTCATTTAAATGATATCTACGAATACCGAGACGTCGTAAATTAAGTTTATTTCTATGTATTTGATAATATTACAATTCCTTCTTTTCTATTAAATCATGATAGAGACAATGCTATGTTCCGGTTTTTTCTATTGCTTTCTAACAATTTGTATTTTTACTTTTTTTTAAGATAAAAAGTAGTATCATGTTTCTAAAACTATTGTTGAGTAGCAGTTGGCTTTAATCATCGTCGCGGGGTACACAGCCGACGATCCGATAAGTAAAATATCTCAAGAAGGATTTAAACATTTTCGTGAATTATATATTGCCGCAACAATATGATATCATCATTGCACACATCAAAAAAATATTTTTAGACGGCAACTGCAAAACACATATAAAGGAAATATCTCCAATATCCAGCATAATTCCGTATTCATCCGTAAAAGACCTCGTATAACCGTGTTTTATGTAGCCACACCATAATTCTGAAAACCTTATTGAAAAACCGAATTCCTTATAAACATTTCCCATCTATTTATGATAATGAGATTTGAACATTGTCGAGCATATATTCTAGAATGTATAAGAGATGTGTATAAAATTAGTGAAATACATTAATACCAACAGAAGATACAGCCTAAAAAAACAAAGAGAGATTAATTTTAATGTTACAGTAAAATGCAATACGAAATTGTTTATCAAATGCAATTTTGTGTTTTATTTATCAAAAAAGTATTTTCAAGAAAAAGATATTTTTATATAAACATGTGCGGTTTTTTTTTTTTTTTTTGCTAATTATATTGTCTTTAAAGATCTTGGAAAGAAATTTTGCAATTTGTATTATTATCATTATTATTATTATCACTATTATTAAAATAATTGTAAACTTTAAACTAAAAATTAATTTAATTAGAGTAGTCGGCAATAGCTACACATCTTATCGCACATTTCCTCATTCACTGTTGGACGAAATTCAAATATTTTTTTATTGTGTTCTTTTTTTTTCGAAATCTCATTGAAAAATATCAATTCTGAAAAATATTTTCTATTTTAGCGGCCCCAAAATTTAAAACGGCAAACATTTACAATGTTTGTGTACAACATCAATTTTTGCCACTCTTGTTTCATGTGACTAAACATGCTCATGCGCGTAGAATTATTTTTCTGTATACGGAAATAACAAAACATATATATTCATACAATAATAAATTATCACTAAAAATATGCAGTTTTTCCTACAACTGTTGTGTATAACTTATGTATGCAATGGTAAATGTATATTGTGTCAGCATAATCATAATATCGAATTAAAAATCAATTTATTTAAAAAGTTATTATTCATTTGTCGCCGTATATATTTCAATTTTTTTTTATTTTTTCAATTTCGATAACATTTAATTTTATTAAAATTTATAATTTTGATAAAATATTAACAAAAAAATATTAACTTTTAATTATTAACTACATTTTACATTTTTTGTACCTGCTTATATTCTCAAATAAAACATTCATGACATTACATTTACTAATGTCATAATACTATCAAAATCATTATTAGATAACATAATAGAATACATTATACAAAGATAAAACCCAACGCACAATTGGAAAGAATATTATGCCATAATTTTTTCTATATATTATTCTTATAGCACCAAATCGCATCCATATAGCAAATTTTTATTTCAATTTTTAATGTTTCTATGTAATTACGTCGAAAATTTATTATCATTAATTCATATTTCTAAATTCCTTTCTTTGGCAACATATGTTAAATTTATTGGAATCCAACACATGATTCCGCAAATACACGACACCAAGATGCATCTGACACATTGCATAATAGTACTATAATAGGATTGCAAAATTATACAGTCTTATCAAATACCAATATACCGATTTAAATAATGCTCGGCAATATCATTTTTAATTTCCAGAAGTGTATAATGATGTAAATACACTGCTACCTGAAATTGTTCAAATAACTCTACTACCATTGGAATTCCAAAATGAGACTTTTTAATTTTGACGCAATAAATCATCACAAATTGAATTTTCAAATTTTTACGAAAAGAATCTAAAATCTGAATTTGCCTATTTATAGGTATATATAGTTAAAAAATATTAATATATTTCAGAAAATTGAAAAATGTCATCTGAAATACATTTACATCTTCTGTCTATTTTAAAAATGTGTTTAAATGTGCATAAAAAGTTCAAAAAATTAAAAATTGTGTATAAAAGACAATGAAAAACTGTACACAAATGTTTACCTTTGTCGCGCCGCAGAAAAATGTCTCAATAAATATTATACATATGTACATATATATATATGTATATATATATATATATATATATATATATATATATATATATATATACATTTTTAAATTCCAACGCACACAGTATTTCGAAACAACATTAACAAAAATGTTTCAGACACAAAATGTTGGTTGTATGGTTTCGGGGGGCCATAAGATGGTATCATTGGTTTGACCTTGAAAAGTCATTTGAAGGTCATGTGAAAGTCACTTCAATTTTTTTTTTAAATGGAACACCCTATATATTTTTGCAATTCTTGTAGCTTATCTCGAGCTTTCCAAAACACTATAATTAAGTACCTTTTCGTTAAGTACTTTTCGAGTTATGAGACTTGAAATTTCTCTTATTTTGACATAAACCGCAAAATATCTTGTAAAATATTCATTTTTCATTATCTTACCTTAATACTTTTATGCACAAAATAATGAGACAAATCAACTGTTATAAAGAAAACACATAGTTGTCTTAAAGAAAAAAATATGAATTTGCAATAAACAACTCCACATTTTTTCTTTAAAAAACAACTATATGATTTCATTACACTAATTGATTTGCCTCATTAAATACCGTGCATAAAAGTATCAGGGTAAGAATATCCAAAAATGATTCATTTTACGAAACATTTTGCAGTTTATGTCAAAATACCACAACTTTCAAGCCTCATAACTCACGAAAAATACCACCATTTTTAAAATGCTTTATCTCGAGTCCTGTTTTGGAAAGCTCTCCAGATAAAATACAAGAATATATATAAATACTTTAGAGTGTTCCATTTAAAAAAAATTGAAGCTGACCTTCACATGACCTTCAAACCCGGCTTTTCGAGGTAGGGCCAATGACTTTTGCATCTTATGGCCCCCTCGGGAAGCCATAAAACTTTTGTCCCCTTGAAACCATTTTTCTCTAAAATGCTTTTCTCTAAAAAATGCCCCTGTATATATACAGAACCGATTAAAAAGGCCAGGTCTCATTACGAGATGGGAGAAGGTGAAAGAGGAAAAATGAGTAGAACACATAATGCTATAAACTTAAACTTTTTTCGTATTCGCCATGGTTTAGAAAAATACAGCACTTTTGAAGGGGGGTGCGCCAAAAAAAAAAAATGTTCGAAACCCCTTAATATTTCGAAAGTACGTAAGGGATGACCTAGAATTTTTGAACGTGGTATCCCTCAGATTTTGTTGCATATTGGTATGGCTTGTTTCGAGTTTTTTCCAAAACTTTTTTTAGAAAAATTTTTTTTTTTCATTGGATTTTTGAAATTATGAAGGCCGAAAGTTACAGTAGTACCGGCATGACCTGGAGAACGATATTCAAGATCATACTAATTTTTTACGGTAGTAATGCTTCGCAAAAAACCTTACAATTTTTGTATAAATACATTTTTCTCGAAAATACATTTTTTTCGAAATTTTTTTTTTTTTCAGCCCTTTTTATGCATTTCTAAAAATTTCTGTATTTTCTAAACCAGTAGCGAAATACGAAAAAAATTTATTTGTGTGTGTTCTACTCATGAAACTTTTTCAACTCCTTATCTCGTGAAATCATCTTTACAGGCATATTATATATATACATATAAATATATATATATATATATTTATAAAAATATATATGATATACATATTTATAAAAAAATATATATATATATTTATAAATAAATAAATATATGTACAGGGTGCTCCATTTTAACATTCACACTTTGAAACCATGGCGATTTCGGTGTTTTAAATAAAAATTGTATGATTTTAAGAGGGCCATAAGATGATGTAATTGGTTTTTCCATGAAAAGTCGTTTGAAGGTCACGTGATGGTCACCTTCAATTTTTTAAATGGGACATCCCATACTTTTTTCATCATTCTTTGGGAAGGTTGCCTCGAGAGCTTTCCAAAACACTATAATAAAGTGATTTCCTATTGAGTACTTTTCGAGTTATGAGGCTTGAAATAATTTCTTAATTTTACATAAACCGTAAAATATCTAGTAAAATATTCATTTTTCGATTATCTTACCTTAATACTTTTTATGTACAAAATAATGAGAGTGTAATCAATTGGCGTAAAGAAAACATCCAGTTGTTTTTTAGAAAAATATGTAATTTGCGATCAACAATTACCTATTTTTTCTTTTAAAAAATATTTATGTGTTTTCTTTACACCAATTGATTACTCTCATTATTTTATATATAAAAGTATTAAGATAAGATACTAGAAAAATGAATATTTTACTAGATATTTTACGGTTTATGTAAAATTAAAGAAATTATTTCGAAGCCTCATAACTCGAAAAGTACTTAATGAAAAATACTTCATTATAGTGTTTTGAAGAGCTTCGAGATAAACTACGAGAATAAGTAATAAAAAATATGTTCCATTTAAAAAAATTGAAGGTGATCTTCACGTGATCTTCAAACGACTTTTGGGGCTACAAACCAATGACATTATCTTATGGCTCCCTTAACTAACCATACAACTTTTATTTAAAAAAACATTTTTACTGAAACCGCCATGGTTTCGAGATATTCGATTGTGAAAGTTAAAATGGGACATCCTAACGTAGATATATAATTAAAAAATGTTAACATATTTTGAGAAGATGAAAAGGAGAATAATAATTTTTGGTTCCTAGAATTATCTGCATATATTTTGTCTATTTTCAAAACATTATTTGAATATATTTTAAAAAATAAATAAAAAATTGTATGAGACAATGAGAAAAACATATCTAAATGTTTATTATATCTTTAATCTGTATCAACTTATACGAAAAATAATATTAAAATGTTATATATATTTTATAATCACAAAATTAAAAATTATAAATTAAAAACATAAAATTAAAATAATGATATATTAAAAATTTCATATTCCGTCAATCAAATTAAAAACGAGATGGAAAACGCGATTCGGAGAGTCATCAACGCCAAAATATAACGACTAAGGGGGGCGGATTAGACACAAAATAGGGCAACAACCGAGAGGTTTGATATTTCCTAAGTACCGCGAATATCAAGGACACTATGGCACGGTTACTAGTTAAATAGGATCACATGTGGCCGGGGCATAGGTGGATTTTAGATGCTTCCGCAAGTAATAATCTAGTGGATTCAAGTCTGGAGCGCGAGCTGGCCAAGAACATAGGACCGGCACGGCCACCCCACGTCTACCGGATTTCTAAGGCGAAAGGAAAATAGGAACGGGCTGTAGCTCGGTCACTTTTTCAAATCGGCCTTATGAAAATGTGGAGAGTTTATGTAGTGTGTCCTGAATACACCGACACGAAAAAACTCCCAATTTTAGAATATACCTAACATATTAATGTTTGTTCCACTCTTACATTATATTAAATTTGTAAGCTTTAAAATGTTTTCGGCAATAAATTTTCTAAAAAAACATTTTTTTAAATTTTCATAACAGTAGATGTTGCCAACAACGCATTAAAGTTGCTTTTTCCTCCTCTTAAAAGCGGCAAAAAAAGATGTCTTATTATGGCGTCTATTTCTTATTACAAATAAAGGTTTGTATTACCTTTTTATTCTTGGATTATGATGCGATAAGGTAATTAAATGAAAGCATTCTTTAGCAAAACTTTGCTCACTTATATAATATGATAGATATACATATATATGTATCATGTGGTGAGCAGACGGGTTAAACATAAAGATATATGTATACGCATATAATGCAAAAAGCTGCGGCGAAAGCTTTTATGCAGAGCACATAAATTTTTTTGTGAATTAGAATATTGCACTTGAATTCTATATTTACAGATTTTTGATAATTTTTCCAAGTAAATCAGTAATAAACGTAGATAGAAAATGTTCTTCTTTTGTGTCTCTTTTATATGTGTGTTAAATTCAAATCTATATATATATATATATATATATATATATATATATACAGAGGGTGTTGAGAAAAGTCTGGAAACGGTCAAATATCTCAAAAACGAAACGTTTCTGAGAAAAATGTTTCCAACCAAAGTTGTAGGCTTTCAAAAGATCTATTTACTGGCGATTTTAAAAGATCTATTTACTATTAAAAAACAGTTGTATTTAAGAAAAATATGTAATTTTTAATTAACAATTCCATATTTTTTCTTAAAAACAGCTGTATGTTTTCTTTACACCAATTGATTACTGTCATTATTTTGTACATAGAAGTATTAAGGTAAGATACTAGAAAAATGAATATTTTACTAGATATTTTATGGTTTATATAAAAAAATTAAGAAATTATTTCAAGCCTCATAACTCGAAAAGTACCCAATGAAGAAATACTTTATTATAGGGTTTTGGAAAGCCCTCCGAGAAATAAGCTACAAGAATAAGTAATGAAAAATTTAAGGTCTTAATTAAAAAATTCTAGGTGATCTTGCTCTGACTTTGCCGACGCCACCCAAGGTTAACCTCATAGCGCCGGTAAATAAATCTTTTCCAATGTTTGGATTTTCCTTTTTTTTCCTCAGAAACGTTTCGTTTTCGAGATATTTGACCGTTTCCAGACTTTTCTAACACCCTTATATATATATGTATATAAGAAAAAATATAAATTGTTAATTGCAAATTACACTATTTTTTTTCAAAACAACTATGTGTTTTCTTTACACCAAATGATTTCTCTCATTATTTTTTGTACGTAAAAGTATTGAGAGTAAGATAATCGAAAAATGAATATTTTACAAGATATTTTACGGTTTATGTAAAATTAAGATTTATTTCAAACCTCATAACTCAAAAATTGCACCAACTGAAAAGGTACCGTATAGTGTTTTGGAAAGCCCTCGAAATAAGCTACAAGGTTAAGTAATGAAAAATAGGAGGTCTTAATTAAAAAATTCTAGGTGATCTTGCTCTGGCCTTGCCGACGCCACCCAAGGTTAACCTCATTGCTCCAGTAAATAAATCTTTTCAAATCCTACAACTTTGGTTGGAAATATTTTTCTCAGAAACGTTTCGTTTTCGAGATATTTGACCATTTTCAGACTTTTCTAACACCCTTATATATATATGTATATAAGAAAAAATATAGAATTGTTAATTGCAAATTACATATTTTTTTTCAAAACAACTATGTGTTTTCTTTACACCAAATAATTTCTCTCATTATTTTGTACGTAAAAGTATTGAGGTAAGATAATCGAAAAATGAATATTTTACAAGATATTTTACGGTTTATGTAAAATTAAGAAATTATTTTCAAGCCTCATAACTCAAAAAGTACTTAACGAAAAGGTACTTAATTATAGTGTTTTGGAAAGCCCTCGAGATAAGCTACAAGAATAAGTAATAAAAAATAGGAGGTCTTAATTAAAAAATTCTAGGTGATCTTGCTCTGACCTTGCCGACGCCACCCAAGGTTAACCTCATAGCGCCAATAAATAAATCTTTTCAAATCCTACAACTTTGGTTGGAAATATTTTTCTCAGAATTGATTCGTTTTCGAGATATTTGACCGTTTTCCAGACTTTTCTAACACCCTTATATATATATGTATATAAGAAAAAATATAGAATTGTTAATTGCAAATTACATATTTTTTTTTCAAAACAATAACTATGTGTTTTTCTTTACACCAAATGATTTCTCTCATTATTTTGTATGTAAATATTGAGGTAAGATAATCGAAAAAATGAATATTTTACAAGATATTTTACGGTTTTTGTAAAATTAAGAAATTATTTCAAACCTCGCAACTCGAAAGTGCCAACGAGTACTTAATTATAGTGTTTTGGAAGCTCTCGAGATAAGCTACAAGATAATGCAATATGACAAGAATATGCAATATGACAAATAGTACTTTTCGGTTATGAGGCTTGAAATAATTTCTTAATTTTACATAAACCATAAAATATCTAGTAAAATATTCATTTTTTCAATTATCTTACCTTAATACTTGTATATGCAAAATAATGAGAGAAATCAATTGGTGTAAAGAAAAAACAGTTGTTTTTTTTACACCAATTGATTCCTCTCATTATTTTGCATATATAAGTATTAAGGTAAGATAATTGAAAAATGAATATTTTACTAGATATTTTTATGGTTTATGTAAAATTAAGAAATTATTTCAAACCTCATAACAAAAGGTACTCAATGAAGAAATACTTTATTATAGTGATTTGGAAAGCTCTCGAGATGAAACTGCCAAAATTTTTATAATAAAAAATAGGGAGTTCCATTTGAAAAATTAATGGTAACCTTCATATGACATTTTTGCTTATTACTTAATAATTATTGCAAATTTTGCAAAATGGTAGAGGACTTTTCTCCTTAGTTTGACCCAATCTATTATCACTTTACTCGTTTGGTCCCTCACGAATAGGACACCCTATATATATATATATATATATGGTAAATATTTACCTTTACACAGCCATCCCCAAAATGACTCGACCTTGACATATATTGTCAAGGTCACTGCTCTGAATAACATCCGAAAGGTTTTAGGCGTCCCTCGTTGTTTATTAAAAAGTTATAAACTAAAGAAGTTTCATAAGGTTCACAGAATTTTTGGACACTATGTACAATAATAGATCTTTCATATTGAAAGTTCTAAAGGAATAAACATATTGAAGAACTTTTTTTAATAAACAACTTGAGCGACGCCTAAAATTTTTTGGATGTTACTCAGTGCAGTGACCCTTGACTGTATATGTCAAGATCAAGTCATTTGGGGCTAATGTAAAAAGAGTTCAATATTTACCATTATAGCGTGTATTTTTTTATAAATCAGAATATTAGGCGAAGATTCTATATTTACCAAAAAAAAGTGAGTTTTCTAAAAATGCTAATTTTCAAAAAAATCTGCAAGATACATAGATAATACAATTTAAAATATTTTTACATTTTTACGTTTTTTTCTTTTTATTTTGTGTGTGTGTGTGTGTGAGTGTGTGTCAGTCACTATGTTACATTTGTCCGACTTTAAATTATTATATGAAAAAAGAAAAATTATCATTCAGATTCAACATTATATATGTATACATATAGAAATTGTGTAATAAGATAATTTTGTCCTATATAATATATTTTAATAATTCTAAAAATATTAATTTAAAGTTATATGTCGAGTAATTTTTGTTATTAATGTATTATATTTTTAAATTATTTATTCTATATTTTAAGAGTATAAGAGTATAACAGATTTTTTTTACATACACGTAGAAAGTTACAGACCTAATGCATATTGTTATTGTGTATTAAATCTAATAAGTAAATACAGTAAACTAAGTAAATACATCAAAATTATTTTCTATAGGCTCTCCCAAGTACCCGGATGATGGACTTGTTTGTGGTACAAATTCAACACGAATCCCTTCACTTCATTCACTGAATATAATACATCACTTTATAATATATCATTTAACATTTCTTTTGAACATTACCGTTACATTAAAGGTATGAGGATATAAATAAAAATTGATTATGAATAAATTTTTGAAAATAAATACTTAAAAAACAAATGGAATAACTGATAAAAATTTTAATTTTATATATAATCTCTTCATTATACACATGCATACATATATACATACATAATGAAGCTGTAGTATATAAAATTATAGTATATAAAATATATTACATATACAGGATGTTTCTGTTTAAGTGATACAGTCGATTATCCTCGCGAACCGATGATTTTATTGAAAAATTTTTCGAACGAAAGTTGCATAGCTTGAAGGGGTACATGATGAAAATATGGACTTGACCTTGTCAAAGTCAGGACAAGATCATTAATACTTTTTTAGATGAAGATTTCTATTTTTATTGCATATTCTTGTAGATTATCCTCGAGAGCTTTTCAAACGCTATAATAAAGTATTTTTTCATTGAGTACTTTTCAAGTTATATCTTAATTTTACATAAGCTATAAAATATCTAGTAAAATATTCATTTTTCGATTATCTTACCTTAATACTTTTATGTACTAAATAATGAGACGAATCAATTGGTGTAAAGAAAAAACATAGTTGTTTTTAAGAAAAAATATGTAATTGTTAATTGCACATTAATGTGTTTAATATCAGTTTGCTTAAGAAAAGTATGAAAATTGACAAACTTTAACTTGTTATATGTTTTAAACCAATGTCACCTCTCATTTACTTTTTTGCGCGGAATTACTCAGGGGACAACTTCCTCTATAACATATTCAAATAATGATAAAATCGGTGATGTGTAACGTTTTATGCACTTTTACCATAATTATTAATTATTGTTTACTATAACTATTATCTTATTCATATTCTGATGTAAATTATATAATCATAGTATCCAGTATATTACGTATATTACAACACATGATTACTGAAGAGATATTTTGGCAGAGTATCTGTATATATGTAAAGGACAAGTAAGTAATACTCTATACTATTATAATTACTATTTTTATTTAAATTAAATTTATTTTATTTTTATTTAAACTTACATTGTTTCTTTCATACTTTATTATCTTTATTATTACCATTTACAATCCTTTTTACCTTCAATGTCATTAAATATTCAACATATATTTTCAATTTACATATACACTTATCTTTTAAAAGTAATCAAATTTGCCCATTCCTTTTAAATTATAATTTAAACTGTAGCATCAAATTTATATAGAAACTATAAATCATATGATTAATTATGTAATTAATTATATATTTAATTAAATTAAACATAAAATATAATTAACAATTTTATATTGTGATAATTATATATATATATATACATATATATATATATATATATATATATATATATATATTTGCTTATATTACTTTTCGTTAACACATCAATAAATTTTGAATAAATTTTATAACTTTAGTAAGCCAACTTTAACTATTTTGGTGAAGTTATGGAGAACCTTTCGTCCATTCAAATATCTGCAGACAATTTACTTCTTATAACGCAGCTAATTAAAGTCTCCAACAAAACGAAAATATCCTGTAATGAAAATAGTACGAGATTATAATGATCCCAGACTGACAAAAGCAACGATATACAATACAAATTTAAATAAGATGGTGGATGGTTACGCATCTAAGTCGTATATTACGAGGTTGGGTAATTTTATAGTATTTAATCGAAAACAAACTGGTAAGTTTGCAATAAATTTATTACATTTTATAGTGTTTATCATACATACACATTGGAGAGAAAGATTTACATTATTAAAATATTATTCATTATATTATGTATTATATTCATTACATTTATTATACATTATATATACATACATACATTATATATACATACATACATACGTACAATTATTAGAAATATTCCAATTTTCATGCAAAATGATTTTATACCTAATATAATATACAATTTTTCCATTTATGTTCACTTTATGATACATTTTTTATCTCCGTTAATGTGCAAAAAGTATAAGTACAGAAGTATAAACAGATCTGCTGATAAACCCTTTGAAAAAAATTATATATATATATATATATATATATATATATATATATATATATACATTATTTATTTATTTTCGGCAGGATATTCCCCCCCTTATCGAGTCAATTACGATATCGAAAAAACTGGCGAAGAAGTGCAAACTTATCTAAATTCTAAAAATTATAGGAAATTACATGTTTTGAATCGTGCCCAAATTATCGACGACGCTTTCCACTTTATGATAACAAAACCAACTTAATTCCACTGTATTCTGGAATATTACGAAATATCTATCACAAAGAAACAGACTACGTGGCATGGTATCCTATGTTCAAAGCTTTAGAATATCTGTCCAATATCTTTCTATTTCAGGAACCAATATATTTTTATTGTCGGGGTAATAACACATATTATAAACAATGTCAATAGTGATGTCTTAAACATACTAAAAACATGTTACTTATTGCACATATTAATATTGTGTGCATTTATAACAATACTTATTAAAGTGCTTTTCCAAAAAGATACATACAATAAAATACATGTAGCTAGAAGAAATTTGGTTAGGTATTTTAAATGTACATATTTTGGATGAAAGATAAATATATTTGTAAATTAATATTCGGATAGTGTATGTACTAATATTATAAGAAATTGGAGGGGAAAAGGGAGAGAAAAATTTGAAAATTGTTATCATTTTTAATCACAGCATGATATTTATAATGACGATTTGAATATCATTAATTTTGAGATAAAAAGTTAGTAGGAAACATATATATTAATTATCTGTGTGTTTTTAATACTCAAACAGTTAATAAGTTATTAAATTATATTATAGATATAATGTCTAAATTTATGTCTACATGTCTACAATATATGCATGTACGCACTTCTGTATGTTTATTTTGTGATATGAACATGTGTTAAGCATGTGTGAATGTACACGCAAGAAAAATTCAAATTTGTGTATAAATATGTATGTAAGGTCGGGAAAAACAGTAGTCAATCCACCTTGTCTATATTATCAATAATTTGTTCTTAATAGAAAACTGAGAGAGCGAGACTAAAGAACAATGCTACTCTCGTTATCTATTTCGCCATCTTAACTTGTACAATTCTGGCGCTCCTTGCGGTCATGTAGGTAATTATTGCGTAATACAGGAGCGTCTTAAACGTACATCTTTATCATCATACGCTCAATAACTTATTCTAGGAATATAAATGCTTATAAAGAAAAAAATCGATAATTTATCACATGAGCCACGAACGGCGCATACAACGTACATACAGGGTGTCCCGAAACTAACGCTTGATATTTTAAAGGCAGATTCTCTGGCCAATTTAAAAACGATTTTTCCTCAGCGAAAATGTCGAGGCACTAGTTTTCGAGTTATAAACGATTGAAAATAAAGGAGTATTTCGCAAACTAAGCCTTATGGGAATAAAATATTAATAAAGTCACATTCTTTAGTTAATTTTAGATAGAGTTTACTTTAATAGAATTTTTATTTAAGGCTTAGTTAGAAAGATACATGATGACAAAAATTGGGAATATGCAAAAAAATAATGATTTCCTCGACATTTTCGCTGAGGAAAAATCGTTTTTAAATTGGCCAAGAGAATATGCCTTTAAAATATCAAGCGGTAGTTTCGGGACACTCTCTTATCAGTATAGCTATATAATAGATATCTTTACATAAAAGAATTCAGAGCTGTTTACAAAGACAGAATGTTCTTAATATATAAACCTTCTTAATATGTAAAATACAATTGCGCAAGATATCTTTCTATACTATGCAAAATATAATGCAAGAATAGAAAAATATAAAATTCCTATATCAAGCGTTAGTTTCGAACATTATAAATATTCT
>JALHBL010000100.1:0-18618 GCA_023638675.1 Camponotus pennsylvanicus
TATTGCATGTTTGGATTATTTGCTATGAACTTGAAAAATTAATTCAATGCGGAAGTTGAGAGTTCTCAGACAAGATCTGATTAGAGCTTGTTGCAGGGGTTAGGATTCGGGCAGACTTCGAAGATTGCTTATTTAATTTGAGAAAAAGTGTCACATCAGAAGAGGTATATTATATTATACATTATCATACATCTTTCTTTTAATACACATACAGTAATTATTTATATTCAAAACAGAATTTTGCTTGGTATTCACATATATTTGATCTTCGTGTCGTCAATTTAGATGGCTTTCTGAGGTTAGAGTTAGGTTTAATGTAATTTTAATGTAAATAGAATTAATGTAAATAATTATCAATGTGTTATTATTTCTTTGTTTCTACATATTAAAAAGAACATTCCGTTTTTCTAAAAACTGTTTTTTATTACAGATTAATACGCAGAATTATAAAGATATAGACACTATAAATTTATATGATAGAGATATAAGAAAATGATATGCTTTTTTTTCATTTTATCATAACTCAATAATAATAATCGGTTTGTAGATGAGGAGGGAAATTCACTTCCTGTATTGCAAATCAAATCATCCGAAGAAACTGATCGATTAAGAATTATCAAAACAAATTATCAAAAAATTTGTTTAGCATGTGAAGTATGTCTCACTGCTCAAATTGTTATTCTGCTTTTTGGGGATTGATCGAAAAAGAGAAGAAACAGCGATCGAGAATTTTGAAACTGAAAGCTTTGAAAATTTAAAAACTGGGGATTCAATATCTGATATTCACAATGAGAGCAAACACGCATCTGATAGAAAGAGAAACAAATTAAAGTCAAATTTTTAGGCCAAATAAACTACGTTTTATGGCTTCTTTCAAGGGCTTTTTCCACTTGAAAGAATTAGTATGTATATTCTCTTTTAATTGCTATACACATCTTTTTCTGCAAAGTCAATTTTTTTGTTTATAATTATTGTTTGTGTTTTCAGGATCTTGAGACATATTTAAAGAATTATGATCTAAAGTCAAAGGCGGCAGTAAATAATTACTCGCTGAAGGGGATATTAAATGAAACAGATTTAGTCAACACAATACTCAAATGCTATAGTTCACCGAGATGTTGAAAGTGAACTATGTGTAAGTCAATCCCAAAAATAATAACCAATTTGAAGAAATGCTCGGTATTAGCTGGTCCAATACATATTTCCATATAGATTAATGTTTATTCTATGTGAAATTGCAAATCATGTCAGTTTGAATATGTAGAAATTGTCAAAAAAATATGTGCTCTTTTCCCCACTGAAGATCCAGTAAGCTACTTTCAATAAATCTTATTGTCGATTATCTAAGCAATTTCAATCTTACTGAAAAATTCTTTCATCCAACAAGCCATTTATTACATTCCTCCTGACACGAACACATAAGAATGCTCAAGGCTTAAGTTGCCTAATAAGGTAAAAAATAGTAAATATAACTTTCAAAAGAAGGGCCAAACTTTCCACTGCTCCTCTTCTTCAGTGCATGCTTTAGAAGCATTCGGAAAAACAAAGATTACTGACCCAGCTAAGTTAGAAGGTAAGATTCTCTGATTATAAAAATAATATCTTATAAATAATATAATATACAATAAATAATATAATATAATATATAATATATAATAAATAATTTATAATAATAATAATAAATAATATATAATAAAATAATATCATATAAATAATATAATATATAATAAATAAATATAAATAATGATAATAATAATAATATAATTATAATATAATAATAATATAATTATAAATAATAATCTTCTCTTATCATTTTAGGAAGCATTGATAAAGAAAACCACGCTATAAAGACGGCCATCACATGTCTGAGACATAAAAGCCGGGATTCTTGGCCTCAACTGTTGGCGAACTGGTCAGTAACGCATGCCCTTAGACGTAAAATCTTGTTAGAGACAAGACCAAGGGCTCAGTGTGAGATCAGTAAAGCTCAACAAAAGACACAATTAAAAATGAAAATTATGAAAATGAAGATGAAGAAGAGGCAACTCATCGATGAGTATATAAAAAAATGGGATGTCTTGAAGCTTCCCAATGGATATCTCTTAGTTAGTGTACAATGAAGAATTTTTCTAATAATTAAAAATAAAATAATTTAGAAATAAAATAAAATAAAAATAATTTAAAAATAAAATTAAAAAAATTTGTAATAATTAAAAATAAAGTAAGCTTGTTTTATTCTTCAGAAAATGCTAATTGATTGTCATATTTTTTCAGCTAAATCAAGACTTTAAGGAGCTTTTCCGGCCAGGTAGGGAGAAATCTTTTTTAAAGTGGGAAACTGCAAAAGAGTTAATAATTGAGTTGGCAGAGACCGAGATTTCTGTTTCGGATATTTATGGAAGAGTTTTGCTGAAACAATATCATGCTTTCTGCAGGTAAATACATAAATTTTAATTTTTTTCTCAATTTGTAATATTCCCTACTTTAATATTTATACAGACAAAGAGGGATGTAATCATATTATATCTATTACCATCTTTGTGCTGCAAGCGAGGGCGCGGGAAAAGCATAGGTTACGTTCCATCAGTGCAAGAGGCTAGAAAGTTCTTCATTCTTCATGTGACTGTAAATAATTATTTTCAAGTTACATTAATTTTATTTTTTTTAATTTTTGTCCTAATTCTCTTTGGGAACTAAATGGATTTTTTTCTCTACTGTTAGGTTCCAGGAGACCTGAGGAGAACTATTAAAAGGCATCGTGACCATCTCAATACCATTGGAGCCCGTCTCCAACCGATTCTCATAATTGTCGGACAGACGCTGGCAAATATAACTGCCACCTATATTCAAATTGATGGTGTTCGCTACAAACTGAGAACACCAGTGACAGCTCTGGATGCTTGCTTGAAAGCATATCATACTCTAGATGTAGCATATCCCCAAGAGTGCAAGGCTGTATGGTATTTTGTGCAACACTACTTTTATAACTTATATTTGAAAGAAGATGAGAACATCTCTCGAGTTACAAGTTTAATAAGCTCTCTTTGTGGACTCGTCTCAAGAAAAGAATAAAGTATTTACAAATTTATTATAATTTTCCATGTAGTTTTTAAGTTTATTTTAGGTTTATTTTATCCAGTGCAAGTAAGAAGTATGTCATATATTTGTAATGAGTGTCGTGCAGCCTTGCGCTCAATAAGTGCACTTTGCACTCACTTGCAGATAATTCATTCTTTCAGTGTTAACATTTATACTTGTGCTCAAGATGGTTGTAATAGAGAATATAACTCCATCAAATCCTTCAGAAAACACCTACAGAGAACAAGACATCCTATCAGACCTCATTTAAGAGTTCAAGTGATGGAAAATGCCCCGCTAGCCGAAAATGTTATCGGGGTAAATCGTGACAACGTTCCTATAAATGGCAACCCTCCGATGCCTATAAATGAAAATGTACTTAATAACATACAAGAGAATGATGTAGACATCAGGCAATTTCATGAAATAACTGTCGCAAATTTTCAAAACATTTTATTTCAATCATCTTTGGTCCTTACTGCCAAGTTATACAATGACATTACTCTCAATCGAACTCAAGTACATGATATTCTCGATTATGTTAAAAAATTTGTTTCAAGTGATTTTCTAGAAATGTTAAAAAATAAAACTCTTACTGTAATTAGAAATAACAATGTACCTCAGGAAGAGATAGAGGATTTAGATGCTATGTTTTCTGCATTGCACAATATGTTTTCAGGTCTTGAAACTGAGACTCAACGAGTGAATGCTCTACAACAGAGTCATTGTTATATATGCCCCAACTCATATATTATAGGCGTGGGTGAGAAAATAAAAAAAGTGAGAGGTAACTTGGTTTTGACACCAGTTGAATTGACTGGTCAATTTATTTCTATGAAACGCACATTAAGACAGTTTTTGGAATTGCCCAATGTCTTCAATGCCATAATGAGCAATGTTGAAAATCTTAAAAATTCTGAATCCTTCACAAATGTCATGCAAAGTCCTCTGTGGAGAAACATAGAGCGAAATTATGGAAATCGTACTGTTCTGCCTCTAGATGTGTATTTTGATGACGTGGAACCTGATAATCAAACAGGTTCCCATTCAGGTGTCCACAGCTTGGGAGTAATCTATTATCGCATTCCATGTATTTCACAACATTTGCTTTCTTTATTGGAAAATATTTTTGTTGCCTGTATTTTTCTAAGTGATCATCGGAATGGCCATAACAAAGAGGTATTCGCACCTATTATTGATGAAATAAGGGATCTCGAAACAAATGGTATTGTCATTCAAACTGAATCAGAGCATACCGTTTATTTTGCTCTGTGTCAAATTCTAGGAGATAATTTAGGGCAACATGCTATAACTGGCTTTGTGGAATCATTTAATGCAGATTATTATTGCAGATTTTGTAAGGAGCATAAAAATACCATGAGGAGGCAAATGAGAGAGAATATTATGGTACTTCGCAATAGAATAAATTATGAAGATGATATACTAAATAATAATGTTTCTCAAACAGGAATTAAGACTCGTTGTATATGGCATATTTTGACCTCTTATCATGTCACTGAGAACCTTGTATGTGATTTAATGCATGATTTTTTTGAAGGAGTGTGCCATTATGATTTGTGTGCTATATTAGACTACCTTATCAATCACATGAGTTTTCTCAATCTTGAGACTCTAAATGATCGTATTCAGAACTTTAATTATGGTGATTCTGGTGACAAACCAACACTTATTACTGTAGATCACATTCGCAATCAAAAATTGAAAATGTCTGCATCTGAAATGATGTTTTTTGTACATCACTTCGGTTTAATAATTGGAGATTTGGTGCCAGAGCATGATAAAGCTTGGAGATTATATATAATTCTTGTTGAAATACTAGACATTGTAATAGCTCCATATGTTAGACAACAGTTAACTGAGTACCTTTCAACTTTAATTGCCGAACATCATGAGATATATTGTACATTTTTTAATAAGACCTTGAAACCTAAACACCATTTCATGGTGCACTATCCTCGTATCATGAATTTGACAGGACCAGTGATAAATACCTCGTCAATGAGACTAGAAGGAAAGCATCGTCCTATAATAAAAAGAGTGGCGGATAATATGAGTTGCCGTAAAAATCTACCTCTTTCAATTGCAAAAAGATACGCACTTGCATGTTGTGCAAGGATTTTGAGTAAACGAGACTTCTCAAATGACGTTAAGTACCATCCAAACGAACGCAGACTAGTAAATTGTGAAAATTTTGAAATGTTTCAAAATATTTTACCCGACGCAATGGAACAATCATTTGCAGTCGAAGAAGCAATCATTTGTGGTACCTGCTACAAATCTAATATGATTCTCGTTATTAATTATGAGGAGAACTTGCCTATCTTTGGAAATTTGTGTTGGATAGTGAGGTCACAAAATATACAAGAGTATCCCTTCTTTCTTTTATGAGGATTGCGAACCATTGGTTTCAATGAATACTTGCATTCCTATGAAATTAGACTCACTCCGGAGTGGTTTCTGATTGAATACAGAAATCTTATATCTTTTTATCCTTCCACTGCTCGTGTGGGGTCTGATGGGAACACTTATGTAACTTTTAAGCATATATTGTAGTTATTATAGTTATTATTAAGATTATTTGTAAACAATTGATTCATTAAAGCGTATCTTTTATTTTAATATTTTATATTGTTTGATAGATATTTCATATAAGAGTTTTATAAACACATTACATATTCTTGTTGTTTAGTTTTAATATTTTGCTTTTTGTCCACGTTTTTAGTTTAAATGAAAAAATTGTAAGCGATTCACATATTCTTCATTTTATGTATAATTTAGTATTTATAGCATTTTATGTTGTTCGACAGATATTTTATGTAAGAGTCAATAAAATATTACGTTTTCTACTTTTATATTTGGCTACATTTGGCATTTTGTATTTTCTACATTGTCTACATTTGGCATTTTGTATTTTCTATTCATCTTTTTGACTTAAATATTAATAAAAAAAATAAAGAATTACACAGGAATTACAAATAAAGACTTAAATGGAATAAAAATAAGCAATGTCCTTATTCCATTTAAGTCTTTATTTCTAATAGCTGTGTAATTCCTTACTTCTTTCATTATATTTAAATCAAAAAGATAGGGAGAAAATGAAAATCCCAAAAACACCCACTTTTTCAATATATTTTATTATTACTTATTCACATTAGAGGGATATGTTCTAAAATTCATTAGAATATTTCATTATAATACTATTATTAGAGGGAAATCTTCTCATTTATAAAATATATACTTGGCGCCTATTTTAGTGAGGAATATTCTATAGTTTAGTGGGCTATTCTAAAATGTAGAATATAATTTTTTCGGTGTACGCATTATGATTACACTTACATGTCCGCTCAGCTGTAGTTGCGTGCTGCTGGCGTATGCACTCTGGCAACAGCCTGCGAGAACTAAGACGGTTTTAATAAAAATCTTGTGTTCGCGTAGTAAATTAACAGTGAAAATGAAGTATACTCTGCAGGAATATACGGATATGATTGTGGCATACGGGCTAACGGGAGAAAATACTTATCGTGCGGCCGCAAGTTACGTGGAATGATTTCCCGGGCGTGCACGAAAACCAAGTGGACGTACAATTTTACGTGTTGTGCAATAATTATGTGAAACTGGGTGTCGTGCATAATATCGGGATAACCGGTCCAGCAGTGCGTCTTCGTGTACGAGATGAAGAAAGGATTCTCTTGAAGCATTTTATGAAAATCCTGGAACTAGCGTGCGTCGTGTGGCACACGAATTTGGTTTTTCGCGATACGCGGTACATCACGTTTTACGTGTAACGGATTACGCCCGTATCATTACCAACGTGTGCAACACATTTTATCGAAGGATTTTCAACCACGGATCAATTTTTGTGAAGGTACTGTCATCATCAATTTTTTACATTTACGATACATTCAGCGTACAGTAACGGCATTTTGAACAATTTTCACATTAAATTGAGAGTGGAATAGGCCTACGGGGGAAACCACTATAAAAAAAGCGCACCATGCTATCTACCGCAAGGTGGTGTGAAAATGATAGCGCATCATTTTCTCGCCACTAAAAGGACGAGTCATTTTTCGGCGCGGTATTGCAATATATCGCACGCCACCATCATGTCTCGGAGAGCGATTCGCCCACCGCTTCGCCGCGCGCCTAATATAAGATTACAGTGGAACGACTCTCGTCCCCGCGCGCTTCTACTCACGCAGATTGGCCGATCTTCTTTAATTAATTTTTCGTTAATTATTGCGAATATCGCAAATAGTATAGGTCCTTCCTTCTTAATTTGAGCCAATCTACCTTCACACTTCGGGAATCTGAAAATTTTTCTGACACCCTGTATACAATTTTAATAAGACTGAAAATTTCTAAAGTACAAATTAAATACAATTATAATAGGGCCATTCCAGAATACGTTGCAAATGTCTCATTGCCAGTTGCTAAACCATTGCGATCCAATCAGTGTTGAACTAGCTTGACGCTAATTGAATCGCAATGGTTTGGCAATTGGCAACGGGACATTAGAGTTATCATCATCATAGGGACCCTTAGAGTTATCATCATCACTTGTTGATTTTATTTTATTTTGAGTTTTATATTTACTTGTTCAGCTTGTGAAAAAAATATATATTAATGTTAACAAAAACAAATTCAAGTCACATTCTTGTACCTATACATACTAAACTATTATTACAAATATTCTATACTTTTTGTTTAATATTTCATGTAAAAATTATATAAAACAGTAATTATAAAGCAATAATTATATAGTTGATAAATAACTACACTTATATAAGGATTTATGTTTATTTTAATTTGTTTATTTTAATTTGTAACATGATATCGTATGATATATAGAAGTAAAGTTACAAGAATATTTAATGTTAATATCAAAAACAAATTCAAATCACATTCTTGTACCTATACAGGGTGTAACTGAAAAAGCGCTCACGGAGCAAATAGCGTTATTCCCGATTAAAAATCGAATCGAAAAGTCCTGAACCATTTTTTTCTCTAATGCTTAATAAAGCGGTAATTATTGAGTAAAGTTGCGCCAATAAGCACCGACTTTTAGCCTCCTTGTCAAAATTTTCTTTAAGGAAACGCTTTTGACGGAAGAAATGTGATTTTTAATGCAAAATAAAGTTTTTCACATTATTACAACGCATAAGAATATTGTATGATAGCGGCATGACATAGCGCCGTAGCGGCGAAGCACTCACGCACACTACCAGGCACGCGGCTCACTGACGTGCGCCCGTCTAAAGGTCGGTGCTTATTGGCGTAACTTTACTCAATAATTACCGCTCTATTAAGCACTATAGAAAAAAATGGTTCAGGACTTTTCGATTCGATTTTTAATCAGGAATAACGCTATTTGCACCGTGGGCGCTTTTTCAGTTACACCCTGTATATACTAAGCTATTATTACAAATATTCTATATTCTTTTTATTTAATATTTCATGTAAAAATTATATAAAGCACTAATTATGTGGAAACTAAAGTTTTCACTTAATTGATAAATAACCACTTACGTAAGTATTTATGTTTATTTTAACTTGTAATATGATATCGTATGATACGTAGAAGTAATTAAGTTACACGAATATTTAATGTTAAAATCAAATTCAATAAAAACAAATTTAAGTCACACTTTTATACCTATACGTACTAAGCTATTATTACAAATATTTTATACTTCATGTTGTGTTTGTTTGTTGTGTATAATGTGTCACGTCTGGTAACTTCGATTAGTTGGTTCCGTGAGACAGGATCTTCCAACAGTTTTACGAGTTCGACAGAACGTTTTAGTTGTGGGTTCTTCTTGCGGTTAAGGGGGTAAAACCCCAGGATAATTAACTACTTTGAGTTGGATTTTCTTCGCTGATGATGATTAAAGAAGTATACTCTTGTTTAAAATTTGAATTCTTTATTCTGAACTGACTTGATCTAGCGTTTTACAGTGCGAGTAAGAATCTGAGTGAGTCTAAGTCTAGAGTGAATCTACGAGAATGCCCGCTCTTCCGTTGTTGGAAGTGTTTTTATACACTTTTGAAATTGAGTGGTAGGGGTAATTTATGACAGAGTTTTAAGAACAAATTCCTTGGCTTATTCTATGAAATGGGTTTTTGCGAACTTCTTGGGTGGTCTTTAAGAGAAAGTTTTCTAGGAATACGCATTAACTGATTCTCTGAATGCATTGCTTGCAAGGTCGTGTCCTACATACATTATAGTAGTTATAATAAATTACGATAAATGACCTTTTTCAAAGATTTACAATAATTGATTATTTAGAATATTGGTCATTTATCATGATTTTTACATAAATAGATTCTCCTTAATCTTTTAGACATATTTTACAATATTTTATATAGTTTGTATAATAAAAGGAGTTCACATATTTAAAAGGGTTTCCTTATATCGGTCCTTGTCTTTCCCAAGTATTACATATAAGCCTATCTCGCTCGTATAGATGATTCATATATGTCTCTCTCTCTCTCAGATTCACATTTTATTATAGGTGACATATAAGTGTGTCTCTCTTAGTTTCATGTTAGTTTGTGTTTGTAGCTTATTGGATGGAAGATAGTGAGAAAAGAAAAATTTCTGCTGGATCTAGGGGTCGCCGGACGTGACATCTCCCCCGTTGGAAAAATTCGGTCCCCGAATTTAAAATACTATTTCTTATAAGAGATGCTTTTGAATAATGAATAATTTATTAGTTGAAGAAATGCTAGTAATTTTATTAATATAAGATGTGTATGTTATATGAGGAGATCAGAAAAGGGATTGATAATGAGAACAATAATAATAATTGTTAGTTAATATGAATAATAAATTTATTTGATTTTGTATATATATAGCGCTTCCTATTAAATATAGGAAACAGAGGCATGTTAATTTTTGGATTTTTTAAATGTTTCTTTTTAACCATTCTATAGTAAATGTAATATATCTTATATATTAAAAATTTTCTTTTCCCCTTTTGTATTTTATTTCTGAAGGAATGAAAGAGAGATATAATAATTGTATACTTATTACTAAAAAATTTCTATAGTAAAAGTTAAAACGAAAACTCGTTATTCCTAAATTACGATTATTTAGTTCATATAAATGCTTGAATTACGATACAATTTGCCAATGTGAAACGCAAATACATTAGTGGAGTCGGTGTTGACATATATTTTTACGCATATGTGAAGGATATTGAATTATATAATATTCAGCGCAATATTATTTATTAATAATTCTATAAGTATTGCTTCCTTATATATATATTTTATATTACGCTTATAAGCTGGAGTGTTCATATTTATTTAAATGTAGTTATATCGTAGTTACAATGTAAAAAGAGAGTGTATAGAAATATATATATATATATATATATATATATATATATATATATATAATATGTGTATAATATGTAGAATATATAATAATAAGACATGTAAAGAATATAAAATATATAGTGTATGAAATCATATGTATATAGTTGAATATATATATATATATATAGTTACGGGAAAATTGTTACGTCGCACAAAATTTGTGTTACTAAATGATTTACGCGATGGATATTGTCCATGATATGTTGTCTGCAATGAAAACAATCGATGGCTCTGCGAGTACGAAGTAATAAATTATAGCATCGCCCGCAGTATAATGTTGTATTTTGAAAGTGTCGAGAAATTATGTGTAAGTGTCGCCACACTGGTGATACTTGTCGTTCGCAAAAGATATGTTCGGCTGTAGCACAACTATCGCAATAAATTGTGGTTGCACTCACTTGAATATACCACGCGGATTGACAAATGAAATGATACGCTTGTGCCGCGTCTGGATTTAAATAATCTCGATAATATACAGGAGGTCGCACACTTTGCAAGGGCGTTACAGGGGGTGAACCTTGGGGAATCGGCGCGGTTATTCCTACGGTCCTATGCTGGTGTGTCCTCGGAACTTGCGATTCGGGCACGGATGCTGTTGAGGGGGTTGATGCTGCTGGCGGTGATGGAAATTGCGAAGTAAATATGCGGGTTGATCCACTTACTGTTGCCGTTGATATTGGATCACTCGTTGTATGATGGTCGTTGTCATTGTCGGCGTGCCAAAGGTATCGTAGGATGATGTGATCCGCGCATTGTTATCTTGTAGACTCGTTCTCTGTCGCTCGTATGCCACGAGATCGTCTAGTATTTCCCTGATATCGTCTGTCGCAGGCACGGGACAAGGAGTTGGCCTTGGATGATCGTAGATAGGTTCCCTTTGCATAGGTGGTTGCTCGGATCTACTATAAACTTCAGGATCCGTCGGCTCGGTAGTGACTGAGTCTGAATTTATGAGGAAGATCTTAATTACAAGATATATTAAAGATATTCCATCATAAATACCTTCTGCCATGTCCATTGAGGCTTGTATGAATCGTACAAGTCTTTGCCGGGATTGATATTCACCCATATGAAATGCTTTTGATTCTTATTGTTGTCTGTCAGAACTACTTTCATACACACTGGTCGTATTTGACTGAACGCGGGGCGGTTCTTTGCTAATATTTATAGGGTGCATATCTCTTTGTCCTAGATTCCTCATGGGTGAGTTATTCTCTTGTCTCTTGCTTAGCTGTTCTATGATGCACGTGCACCAAGGACTTAGCAGGAAAAAATAAGCGATAGTGAAGAGAGTACTAAGAAGTCCGGTAACATAAAATAAAGTATAATGAACAGTAGTTCTCCATTGCTGCGTTTTTCTATTTTTTATTTGTTCAGCTTTCCTAATGATGTCATTGAATGTAGCTTCTATTTGGCTATTATTCAATTGCCATAATTCATGTGCAACTTCTTTCAATTCGACATTATATTTTTCATATGTAGGTTGATATAAATTTAATATGCTGAGATTGCTGATAGGCGCATAATATTGCAAGACTTTTGTTTCGTGTACAGATGGATGAGTTATAGCAGTGGTCCTCGTATTAATTTTACAGCCACGTTGTATTGTAATGATTCCAGAATTACTGATCATGACTTGCTTCACATAATTCGGACATTCTATTGATATAGTCTCTTCCGTCGGGGTCGAATAAATCCAAGTTCCGGTGGTTGTAAGAGTTTTCCAATAAATACTTTTTAATTCTTTCATTATTATTTTACAATAATTTGGTTTTATTCGGTGGTTTAAAAGAAGTTCTACGTTGCAATTAGGCGTTTCTTGCAATTTATTTAAAGGGAAGGTCGTTGGGCAGATAAAAGTTGCATCATGTGCGATGCATTCTTCTAGCTCTCTTCCTTGAAATAGATAAAAATTATCAGCGTTTTCATTCAGCCCGATATATTCTACGTTAGGTTCAATGATGGCGAATTTTGTTGCATCGAATTCTTGTTTTACTGGTAATGGTATCGGTCTGTATAAAGTATATTTTCCTGATGTGAGCAATGGTATGTGTAAAATATAAATTAAACGATTGTGAGCATAGGCGACTTGTAAATGTGATATTTTTATTAAATTGTCTATTTCTCCTTCGTTAATTGAAATAGGAAATTCTGCGTACGGTATTTGTTCTCTTATAAGTTTGAGATTTTGAATTAAATGTTGTGGGGATATCATTCTTGGATGTTATTAGTCCTTGCTTTCCAAAAAGGATGCCATCTATTAAAATATTTAGATCTATTTCGTGTTCTATTAAAGCATGGTCAATACTTTCGATTATTTCCTCGAATTGCCAGTGGATATTGTTTCGAATAAGTTGTTCTTTTATTTTGCTGATATTATCTCTTACATGCTGACTAAGATTAGATAATCTCATTTGTATCTTCGAAGTAGCTTCGTGTGTGTATAGTTCTCCGAAATGAATTCGCGTTGCAGATGTTTGATTAATCAACAATGAAGCAAGGTCATTGGTTTTATTTTCTACATGCTGTATGGCAGAGTTGATATGATAAGCATCTTCGGTTGTCATTGTCCCGAATAATACTTTACTGATTTGTCCAATAAATTCAAAAGGTGCTCTTTTTATTCGATGGTCTCCGATAAACTCGCGAATGTGGTTTTGATATTGGACGATTTTATGTAATTTTGCAAATAATGGGACGAGTTGTTTTTGTGCTACGCATATTTCTGAAATGTTATCACATTGTTGTATGGTTAATTCTATTTTCTTCTGAATTTTTTCTAAGATGCCAAAAATATCAGTTATATCTATATAAGTAATTATTTTCCAATAGATTTTAGTCGTGCGTAATTCACCGATGGTTTCGTAGAATATCCCAGGGTTATCTCTTAACGGCGTTATAGTGTATTCGTTCTTGGTCATCCCGGGTTTGTAATTTGAGCAGGTTTTGTACGATTTATGTGTGTTATTTTCGTCTTATTTTGCGCAATTAAAATTTTTATATTATTATTGTCTAATAATTCTATGATTTCGTATGGTCCAGTATACTCGTCGTCAAACTTGTGTTTCTTAGTCATTTTTAATAAATAAACAAAGTCACCGATTTTGTAATCTTGTATTTTTAATTTCTTATCGTAATAATGCTTATACTGATCTTTCGCGTTTAGAAGATTTGAAACGGCTAATTTTCTTAATTCTGTTAGTTTGTCAACGAGTTCGGTTACATAATCGTTGTATGTTTCTAAAGAATCGTTTGGTTCTAATTGCGAAGGTAAACGAGCACCTAACCTAAACGAGCTATTCTACCATATACTAGTTCGAAAGGAGTAAATTTTGTTCCTTCGTGTACGCTAGTATTATATGAAAACATGGCATGCTCGAGCCAATTGTCCCAGTCGCATTCATTTGTAATATAATGTTTTAAATATTCGGTTAATACATGATGACTTCTTTCTAAAGAACCATTAGATTGAGGATGGAAAGCCGTTGTACGATATTGTTTTATTTTAAAATATTTTGCAAATCTTTTCATTACAATACTAGTGAAGTTTGTCCTTTGATCTGTTAGGATTGCTTTAGGACTTCCAAATTGACATATGAATCGTCGGGTAAATGCCTTTGCGGTCTCTTCTGAATTTGCTTGGATTAGCGGTACTGCAACTGAATATTTTGTTAACTGGTCTTGTATTGTCAGTATATATTTGTTACCAGAATTTGTCATAGGTAATGGTCCAAAAATATCCATAGAAACTTTGTCAAATGCATCAAGCGGTGTATCGGTGATAACCATAGGCTGTTTTGTTTTTATTCGAACTAATTTTTTCTTTTGGCAATTACTGCATGTACGAATAAAATTTTCGATTTGTGTTTTCATATTATCCCAATAATATTTATGACGTATGCGTGTCATGGTTTTAGTTATACCTTTATGTCCTCCTATACTTGATTCATGATATTCGCGAATAATTTGTAGTCTATCTTCGTGTTTAGGTATGCATACTCGGCCTTGACATATGGTTATCTGTAGATTAGTTCTCAGAAATGCAAGGCGTATCATATTGCGGATTTTCAACCAGGATATATTTATATTACTTTTGTTTTCAGATATATTAGCATGTAGTATGTTGAATTGTCTCATTTCATTTTTCAGTTCTTTGAATCCTCGCATTATGATTTCTTCAGATATTTCTTGTTTTAATTCTTTTTTAATAATTATGCCGAAAGTTTTTTTATTAGGTTTGCCTGCGGTAAATACATGTCCTAGAGTATCCTTAAAATTTTCAGGTATTTGACAGATATTTCTATACATCAATTCTTTTCCAATTTCGTCTACTGGATTGCCTTTTGTGTCTATAAAATATATCATATGATCTTTCTTCATCCAAATATGATCGCATGTATACATATAAAATATTAGTGGGAATTTTTCTTTCTTTTTCAATTCTTGGCACTTGCAAAAATGAACTACTCCTTTTCATTAGTTTTTTAGTTTGTTTTTTAGGAGATTTAGGTTTTATGTTTGTTTGTTTTTTCCGTTTTCTATTAGTAAGGGGAGTTTTTATTTTTGTTTTACTTTTAGTCATTTCTATTAATTTGGGATTTATTCCATGAAAGGGTGAAGAAGCAGTTTCGGTGCTGCTTCCAATTGAGGTACTTTCAGGTTTTTTCTGTTCACGATATTTTAAAGGACTGTAATTTATTTCATAATCCATTTTTTCTCCTTGATTTATTTTCATAGCTTCCATCTCTTCCTTTTTTAATGGAATATCCTTTTCTATGATTTGAATTGTATCTACGTTATCAGGGATTTTTTGCGATGTTTGCATATTTTCTAGGTTTTGCGGTGTTCTCACAGAACCATAAGGTACGTGAATTTGTGCTTCCACGTTAATATTAGTCTCAGCTTTAAAACTATCGTCAGATAAATCTACTTCCATCGGCTTGTGTTCCTTATTATGTAATTCTATATGCTGATAATTTTGTTCGCTTTCGAAATCTTCATTTACCACCTTCTTATGTGGATGTTCGACAGGGGATGCTATTTCTATAGGCGATGTTCCAGGTGTGGTATCGAGATTAACGCATTCTTCGGTTGATGAATTTGATTTTTCGACGTTTTTATGCATTTTCCTTCGATTTTTTCGTTTTACGCGTCGCCCTTGACCAGATGAGCTGCTTTCATGTTTTCTCTTTTGTTTTTTGAAATTTATTTCAGAATTATCGTCGCTATCAATATCGATGTCATAATAATAAGATATGGTACTGCTATCATTGTCTGACAATGCTTCATACAACTCGACACGCTCTTCCTTGTCCGAATCATTGTAAGTTGGTAAATCATCAGTTCTTATCTTTTTATATGGTGCCGGGTTACCAGATCCGTCGCTATCCGTCGTTAACAGTCTTTTGGAAATAGGATGTGACGTTTTCATCTTCTTATGATCTTTTTCCGCTGACATATTACTAGATGTGGAGAATGCGCGTTTAGCATGTAGTGGATATATATTTTTTATATCCTCGATAGGATTTCGAGATAAAGCATCTGCATTTTTATTTTTCTTTCCAGGTTTATATTTTATTTCATACTCGTATTCCGCGAGTTTTAATCGCCATCTCATTAATCGCGATGTAGGATCTGATACTGAGTTTAACCATTCTAAAGGTTTATGATCCATAATAAGTGTAAATTTACGACCATAAATGTAAGGACGAAAATGTTTGACTGCATACACAAGAGCCAATAATTCTCTTTCGATAGGTGAATATCTAGTTTCGGCGTTATTTAATACTCGAGATGCGTAAGCTATAGGGAGATCAGATCCTATTTTTCCTTGACTCAAAATTGCTCCGATTGCATATCCTGATGCATCTGTTGTTATAATAAACGGCTCATTAAAATTTGGATATTGTAATATGGGTTCTGAACACAAAACTTCTCGCAGTTTATCAAAAGCCTCTTGTTGTTCTTCCTTCCGTTCAAACGTATTTGATTGTTTGGTTAAATTTGATAATGGCTTGGCTATTTTAGAAAAGTTTTCTATAAATCTTCTGTAGTATCCGGCAAGTCCAAGAAATTGCTTAATATTTTTCCTGGTTTTTGGTGTTGGAAAATTTTTTACGGCCATTATTTTTTTTGGATCTGGTCGTACTCCATTTTCGGTTATTATATGTCCAAGATATGCTACTTCTCTTTTCAAAAATTCACATTTATCTGGTTGTAGGAATAGATTTGCTTCTGATAGACGTTTCATTAATCGTTGAAATTTTATTTCATACTCCTCAAGCGATCGGGCGTATATAACAATGTCGTCTAAATAAACAAATAATTCAATTCCCTGCAATCCCGTTAGTACTTGATCCATTAATCTTTGGAACGTAGCAGGAGCATTCTTTAATCCGAATGGCATGCGATTATATTCAAAATGTCCGTAAGGCGTCGAAAAAGCTGTTTTATGTTTGTCATCTTTATCCATTAAAATTTGATGAAATCCAGATGCTAAATCAAATATTGAAAAATATTTTGCACTTCCCAATTGATTGAGTATATCTACAATATTTGGTAATGGATATGCATCACCGATTGTTTTTTCATTTAAGGCACGAAAATCTATGACTAAGCGCCATTTTTTATTGCCTAACGAATCATCTTTCTTTGGAACAATCCACAAAGGAGAATTATAAGGTGAACTTGATGGTTCTATAACACCTTTTTCTAACATTTCCCCAATCTGTCGTTGTATCTCTTCCTTATGCACTTGAGGATATCGATACTGTTTGACATTAATTGGATAGTCATCGTTAGTAAATATACGGTGTTTTAACACGTTAGTCGCTCCTAAAGCTTCTCCTGGTAAATGGAATCTTTCCGCATTTTTCGTTACCAAGTTAATGACATTTATCCTTTCTTCTTCGTTTAAATGATCGAGACGTAGTAACTGCAATACCTTATTGACTCATGATTCTAAGTTCCTTGACTCAGATTCGTTGATTTTATTTATTTCATTGTTATTCTTTGTTTCTTCAAACGGATATAATTTTACTGTAGGGATCGCTAACTTTATATCCTCATCTGATGAATTTATAGCATATATATGTGCAATTCCGTGATGATTGGATACGACGGCGTTACCTAAGTACACCTGCTGTCATGCATTTAATTTCGGAACATATCCGCTTTTTATTTCGGGATTAGCTACTCGTATGAAAATTTGTTTTCGTGTTTGCGCTGGAATCATGATAGTTTCATCATTATGAAAATAATATGGGATTCCGTTTACAACTAGACTAGCCCTCGGGTAATCGATAGTTGCTCGTTGATTTTTGAAGAATTCTGTGCCCAGGATTCTGTTCTGTTGAATCGGAAAGTCGTCTGGAACTACATGAAATAACGTGTCGATGCCGAAAATGCGTATTTTAACTACGCCTAACGTGCGAGTTCGACCTTTTGTTATTCCGCTTAATTCAAATACAACTTTATTATCAATAAGCACATTCTCATGAAGAGAATTCTTCTTTATCAAATTTATATCAGAACCAGTATCTATCATAAAATTAGCGCGTTCCTCTATCAAATCTTTGCTGGGTAGAATTAGAGATACTATAAGAGAGATCCGCGGATGTGCCGTCTTGGGGTAAAACCGGATATCGGATATGACGTTTTCGATGGCGGTTTATTTTGATTGTAAATGCAAGAATACAATATATATATATTTTTATTTGTAGTTATTGATATTTAATAATCGTGAACAAAATGAATATTAAAACACAATATATTTAAAAAAAAGGTTTACACACATAGATTTCATCAATTTTCCCATGTAAGGTTAGGTAATATAAATTGATTATTAAGAAATTATATATTATTATATATATATACATATTATGTTTATATATATACACATTATCTATTATAAATATAATTTAAGCATTGTATTTAGACTCGTAGAAAAATATGTGCAAATTATAGAGAATAGTATTGCAATAATATTCATAAAAAATATGTGAATAATTTCGTTTATTTCTAATTAACTTTTGAATGTAATTTTTATATACAATTGTTTATTATTTATTTCTTGTCGTCTCTATTTACTTATGTACAATTTTGTATAATATATAACTTGATTGAGAAAATGTATACAGG
>JALHBL010000101.1:0-43170 GCA_023638675.1 Camponotus pennsylvanicus
TAATAATTAAATTTAATTATGTATTGTGTTTAGGAATTGCGTAACATATCTTGGAATATTTCTTCCGCGTAGATTTTTGAAAATTAATTTTTCATTAATTATTTTTGTATGAAAATGGCACGAAACACGGTAGAGAGCTTCCTTATTTGATTTTATCCACTCTATCTGCATGGAAAGGTGATATGATTATTATCAGATATGTATGTGTACAAATAGATCTATCTTTTGCATTAAATGCTTTCAAGTTTTTATATTTTTATTCGAAAATAATAAAAAAGAATGAATAAATGTAATTTTTCAAATTTTTTTCTTAAAAATAATAAAAAGAATAAAATTTAAAAAATATCCTTTTGAAGCTATACAGCTACTAGAAAAACTAAATGTGTAATAAATTTTTTATCAAAAATATTATTTAAATAATAATTCAATATTTTAATGTAGAAAATTAATTTTGACTGCTGCGAATTTCAAAAGGGTGTTTTACTTTTTAAAATCAATTTTTAAAATTCTATTATTATTTGTAGATATGTTTATATATTTTTTGATACTGTACATTTTACAACTGTACATATGAATTTGAATAAAAAATTCTCGCATTTTAATATATTTTCTAAAAACCGCAAATTTTAGTACATCGCAATAATCGCATTAGTATGTTTTTTAAACTGCGTTTAAAACATTAGTGTATTTTAAACCGCGTATTTCTACTTTGCGCATCCGTTGAACTTAATGACATAATGCATATGTAGATTTCATTTTAGTTGTAAAATTACACTGATTATACAATCCACACATTTTCCAGTTAAATTGTTATTATTATGAAGCTTATATATTGTTACGTCCGCGGAGCGATATATATCGAACGCGCGAAAGCTAAAGATCGGCCGTCGGAGATCGCGTAAATGACAAGACAGTTTAAAGAAAGTAACAGGGAACTTTAATAACACAGAACACGAACAACAGATTAACAACGTATTAACAACACAAATATCGCTCGTAGCGAGAACGCGTCCGAATAGCTTGACAGCTATTTTCCGACTCAAACGACAGCCGCCGCTGTCAACAACCTCTTGACGACGGACTTCTTCTCTTTACACGGCGGTCCACGACGGACTCGACCGCGACTTGAACCAGGGGCGTAACACTTGCCCCCTCCTTAAAGAATTGTCGTCCCGACAATTAAAAGTAGAAGGACTTTCCACTGTATGTCGTCGAATGCAGAGTTCCGATGTGTCTTCTTGTCCTACCCTGAGCTGCTGCTGCAGGTTACCGGACGACACATTTTCTTGGACTCAAACGACTTTCAGTTCCGGATTTTCCCAATGATTATCCTGTTGAATGCCCGAAGCGTCTTCTTGTCCTACCCTGAGCTGCGGCTGCAGGTTACCGGACGGCACATCTTTCGGGGCTCAGACGACCTCATTGGTTCCGGATGCATTCCGAAGTCCTATCTTCAGGCAAGAGGGGGGCAACTCCCCGTGGACCCTCCGTTCTCCTGAGAGAACACCTCAAGCCCCTGCCTCGGCATTTGCCCCAAGTCCCACGGGAAAACCACGGGTCAAAAACCGTGGGAGAGGCAGATCTTTAAGAAAAGTTTCCTCCTCTTCCTCGAGGTTGTCAATTCCGTCTTAGGCATTGCTCTCGAATAAATCTTTGAAAGAATAAAAGAAAACAGCAGTATTTATGTAATAAAAATTAATAGCTTCTTAAAAAACAAAGTCGGGCTCCGGAATTCCCTCAATTCAAATCTTGCCTATGATAAAACGGAGCTAATCTGTCGGCATGAACTATTTTATGCTTATGTCTACTAGATTTTCGAATTACAAAAACTACATCATTAAGCTTCTTCATTATTTTATAGGGACCCTCCCAATTACTTTGTAATTTAGGGGTCCTCCCTAATAATCTTCGGGGATTGAAAAGCCAAACATCCTGACCTGCTTCGAAGAGAATTTGCCTAGCTTTGCGATCATAGCGCGCTTTGGAACGCAACGATTGTAAATTTATGCGTTGTCTAGCATATTCATGGAAATTTTGCATCTTTTCTTTCAACTTCTGAATATAATTTCCTATCGAACTCTCCCTACTTTCCTCGGGGGGGCTCCCTCGCAACAAATCTAATGGTAAAGTTAAGTCTCGAGCGAAATACAATTCTGCTGGGGAGACGCCCGTGGCCTCATGCTTCGAAGAACGATAAGCCAGCAAATACATAGGAATCCAACTATCCCAATCTTTTTGATTCTCCGCAGCAAATTTAGCTAAATAACTTAAAATGGTTTGATGGTGACGTTCGACCTGTCCATCAGACTGAGGATGTAAAGCAGTAGTCCTAGTTTTCCTAATTCCCAGCTGGCGCGTCATCTCCCGAAAGATCTTTGATTCAAAGTTTTTACCCTGATCTGTATGTACTTCTAAGGGTACTCCATGGCGAGAAACTATCTGCTTCACAAAAGCCTCCGCAATCGTATTAGCTTTTATATTCTTTAAAGGAAGAGCTTCAACCCATTTCGTGAAACAATCGATCAAAACCAATAAATAACGATTTCCGCTAGAAGTAGTAGGGAGTGGACCGAGAATATCCATTTGGACCCTTTCAAATGGAGCTCCCACATTATAAACCTGCATTGGAGATTTACCCTTTTCCGAAGGACCCTTTTTAGCTACACAAATTCTACAAGAACGGCACCAGTCTTCCACATCATGTTTGCACGTAGCCCAATAGAAGCGTTTTCGAATCTTATCCAAAGTTTTATTCACTCTAAAATGCCCGCCTGTAGCAGAATCGTGGGCTAGCTCCAGTATTCGACCGATGTATTTCCTGGGAACAATAATCTGAAGAATAACAGATTTTAAATTCGGAGACTCCCACCTTTTAAAAAGAACACCATCTTTAAAAACTAAAGAATCCCAATATGACCGGTAAATTTTTGCCGAAACATCCTGCAAAGCAACTTCCTCGCGAAGCGGACGTCTTCCTGATTCCTTTCCCCGTAAAAATATCGAAATCACAGGATCCTCTAATTGTCTCTTGCGCCATTCCTCCAAGTTCTCCTCCTCAAAAACTATTCGGGCAACCGAATTTTCCTTGAATTCCGCTTTAGTACAATAAGTACAACCTTTTTCTGAACAAGGACGTCTCGACAAACCATCAGCATTCTGATGTAACTGACCTTTCCGATGGATTATCTCAAATTCAAACTGTTGTATTCTCTCAAGCCACCGGGCTAATTGACCCTCTAAATCTCTAAATGACATCAACCAGCGGAGAGAAATATGATCTGTGCGAATCAGGAACTTTCTTCCATATAAATAATGATGAAAAGATTTAAGCGATTCCACAATGGCCAATAGTTCTCGTCGGGTGACACAATAATTCCTCTCAGCTTTATTAAGAACTCGGCTATAATAAGCAATTACCCTTTCGGAGCCATCCTGAATCTGTGATAAAACCGCCCCAATTCCATGATTCGAAGCATCAGTATCCAGAATGAATTCCCCAAGCTGAGTGGGAAAAGAAAGAATCGGAGAAGAGATTAACTTGTGCTTCAGCCCTTGGAAAGCTTCCTGACACGCCTGGGTCCATTCAAATTTAAACTGATTTTCAGTAAGCAAACACAGAGGTTTTGCTATTAAAGAAAAGCCCTTTACGAATTTCCTATAGTAGGAACAAAATCCCAGAAAACTTCGAACTTGCTTTTTATTCCGAGGAATAGGCCAATTTTCCACCGCCGCAATTTTCTCCGGGTCAGTAGTAATACCTTGTCCAGAAACAACATGTCCCAGATACTTTACTTTCCTCCCAAAGAGGGAACACTTTCTAGAATTGATTTTCAGGCCCGCTGAACGAAAGCGAAGAAAAACTTCCCTTAAATTTGATAACATCTCCTCAAAAGATTTGCTGAAAACAATAACGTCGTCTAAATATACCAAACAAATTTTTGATAGGATGTTCTGTAATACTTTTTCCATAAGACGCTCAAAGGTAGCTGGAGCATTACATAAACCGAACGGCATTACTTTGAATTGCCATAATCCATTTCCTACGGAAAACGCCGTCTTCTCCCTATCTTCCGGATGAACCTTAACCTGCCAATATCCACTTTTCAGGTCTAGGGTGGAGAACCAAGAATTTCCTGATAACTGATCCAAAATATCCTCGATGCGTGGTAATGGAAAAGAATCCTTGATGGTAACAGCATTCAACTTCCGATAATCCACGCAAAATCTCAATGACCCATCCTTTTTCTTCACAAGAACTACAGGGGACGCCCATGGGCTTTGCGACTCTTCGATGACACCCTGAGATTTCATTTCTCGAATAATTCGATTCACCTCTTCTTTAAGATGTAAAGGGACCCTGCGAGGAGCCTGTTTGATGGGATTAGAATCTTTTAATTTAATGACATGTTCCAAGATTCCGCAATTTCCTGAAATTAAATCTTCCGAAAATATATCCTGAAATTCCTTCAGGAATTCAGCAAAAAGATTTTTTTGAAAAGAATTCAAGCCTTCGGAATTTTCTTCAAATAAAGTTTTCAAAGAATGAGGAACTTCCGAAACTACTCGTTTACATGAAAACTCAATGGCATTAATCGAATTTCCGAAAATAGGGTCGAAAATTTTGTCCAAATTTACCATTGAAAGAAAGTCAGCACCCAATATACATTCATCAGAAATGTCAGCGACTAGCATCGGAACATCTAAAGAATACTTTCCTATCTCAACTCGAACAATGACTTTAAACTGAACCGGAACAATCTCTCCCGTAGGATATTTTATATAGCTTTCTTTAACCTCATACCGCCGTCTTGGCATTCTAACCAGACTTTTATTTAAAACCGAGATATCGGAGTCCGTGTCAATTTTAAAATTACAATTATTACAGTCAATTAATCCTTTATAATAAAACAAGTTTTCTTTAATTTTTCTTTAATCCTACTTAAATTAAAACATTTTTTATTTAAACAATTTTCCGGGGCATTTATTCTTCCAGTCGAACCCGCCCCGAAAAGCTCGACTAATTCTTGTTTCCCGTCGAGAGAGTAGGACACTCCGATCGGAAGTGTTCCGTGGAACCACAGTTCCAACACTCTTTACGCTGGGTTCCGTTCTTTTGATTCTTATTAAAATATCTCCCACTTTTACTCGGACCCATCTTATTAACCTCGCTGCTACCACCGTTATTTTTACTTTGGTTAATGTTCTTAAACTTATCTCCATTAAAATTATTATTACTCTTTCTGTCATTACTAAAATTTCGATTTTCGTATTTTCTTGGAAAACAACTTTCCTGAATGACCTTCACGGCCATTGCCCTCTCTAAGGCAGATTTCAGAGAAGAGACGTTCTCCAACTGCAACGTTCTCTTCAAGAAACCGTCAGATAAAGCGGTAACAAACTGCGCGCACGCGATTTTGTCTCTCACCCCATGAGAGCACTCCGGATATGCCAATCGCGATAACCTCTCTAAATCGGCAGCCAAAGAAGGCAAATCCTCCGACGATTTCTGCTTTCTATTGGTGAATTGAGTGTAATAGGTTTGCGCCAAATGCGCTTCCCCAAAACGGAGTTCTAACTTATTTTTTAACTCTTCGAAAGAAAGATTTTCTATTTCTTGTACGCCGTCCAAAACCGAACGCGCCTTTCCTCTTAAATTCGAGGCTAACGCTACCGTTTTTAACGAATCGTCCCACCCGTTAGCGCGCGCTATCAAATTAAACTGAACAAAATATTCCCTTAACGGAACGCTCCCGTCAAAAATATCCGGTTTCACCTTAAAACCGATCGCGTTTACTACTCCCCGGTCTCTATTTTCTTCTACCATAGGAGATTCTCTTAATCGGAAAGGACTTAGCTGGTTTAAATGCGGCTCTCGTTGCTCCGTCATCCGACGAATCTCCTCATCACGTTGTTGAAGAAGCGCCTCAAAATCGGCCCTTTGCTGCCGTTGCTCCTGTCGCAATTGATGGATCTCTTGCAACGCAGCCTGTAACGCCGTGGTTTCCGCCGCCCTGAGAGGCGTAGCGGCCCGCAACCTTTTCCGCGCAACCGATGCCGCCGGAGGGTCCGCAACTTCCACATTCTCATTCCCTTCGCCGGAAGCCATCACAATTCACAAAATTCCCTGGGTTTCACTCCCGAATCGTCCTTCTATCCCGGACGAGCCCCCAAAATGTTACGTCCGCGGAGCGATATATATCGAACGCGCGAAAGCTAAAGATCGGCCGTCGGAGATCGCGTAAATGACAAGACAGTTTAAAGAAAGTAACAGGGAACTTTAATAACACAGAACACGAACAACAGATTAACAACGTATTAACAACACAAATATCGCTCGTAGCGAGAACGCGTCCGTATAGCTTGACAGCTATTTTCCGACTCAAACGACAGCCGCCGCTGTCAACAACCTCTTGACGACGGACTTCTTCTCTTTACACGGCGGTCCACGACGGACTCGACCGCGACTTGAACCAGGGGCATAACACTATTGATTCGTTATCACACGGGTTATACATTCATATCTGATTTAATAGTAAAACACGTTTTGCTCTTTGATATGAAGTAGCCATTGCGATAGTCAGTTTTATAAAGTTGTGTTTTTATTAGAATCGCCACGCGCTGCTTTCATAAAAAAATTTTTTTAAATTTTTGAATGTGGGGAGTACAAATTCTTCTCTTGCTCTTTTCTGTATATATTCTTTTTCAATTTTTGAGTAAATTATTTCAAAGATTATTTTATTTTCTGTCTTTCTAATTATACATATATAATTCTGAAATAAAATATCTTTTTTCAGATTTATTAGAATTTGTAGACAATGAATAATAATAAACGGTTCAATCCATATGTCAGCGTTGATGCAGAGGAAGAAATAGTTATCTCTGGTATCGCTGGACGATTTCCTAATTCTGATAATATAAAAGAATTTCACACTGAGAAAAAAATTTGGTTACATTAATTAGAATTCTGGTAGATTCAACCAGTATGTCTGTTGGAAAATGAACGAACCAGAATTCTTGTAGGAATTACCATATGAATATGATTGGACGTGGGAAGATCCCGGATAAGGACGAGGGCGCAAGCCCAACTGGAGTTTTGCCGAACGAGCGGGTATTGCGAAAGCGGGGAGCGCTCGGAAGGCTAGCCAATCCCGGAGGGACGTACAGAGAGGAGTTTGTAATGGGTAGGGGCTGTTAAATAGGCCGAGTCCCACACTACTCCGGCCTACGGGGGCCGGAGTGTGCTTAAATAGCATTTTCTCCTCCCTCGTAAAAAAAAAAAAAAAAAATAAATAAAAATAAAAAGATGATTATGATTAATTTCTTCCTGTTAAATTTACCAAATTTTCTCGTTAATAATACTAAACTCACCAGCACCAAGTCGTCTAAAATTTGTTCCATCTAATTTCAAAAGTCTGTTTAATATTCTAATTCCAACAAGATTATTGGATAAATTCAATCCAGATTATTGAATAAATTATTTTAAATTCAGTTTGTTAGAAATTAGACTGATAAACAGTGATGCAAGAAGAAGATGCAGCTCAAACACACACAATCAGAGAGCTAGCGTCCTCTTTCTGGTACTACTGTTCGTAAGAGAGAAAGAATATACTTTGGATTTAATGTTAATACTAGTTCTTTATATACATTTCATGGCAAATATTGCCGAATACGAGTTAAGTTAAGAGTGGCTCGCCACCTAGCGGCAAGCAAAGAAGTTAAAGTAACAAGAAATTTTATAGATCCAACCAGAAAATACTAACCAAATCCTTATAATAAAATCTATTAAACGTTCTAGTTATAAAAAATCGAATCTTATTATGATAACTAGAAATTCTTGTTTGATTTAACCAAAATGCCTTCAATCATATATGTCTTGTTGGTACAATCAAACGATTTTTCTCAGTGCATGATAATATTTTCAATAAAATGGATCTTGGTTAGGAGGATCATCAACGCTGGACCAACTGTAATAATTTTTTTCCAAATTTTTTTTATCTCGGGAAAAAGGTCTACACAATAATATATAATAAATTAAATAAATTAAAGTATATATGAAATATATGGATGAATGTTTTTATTTGTAACGGTTGTAGTTGCGTGCTGCTGGCGTATGCACTCTGGCAACAGCCTGCGAGAGCTCAGACGGTTTTAGTAAAAATCTTGTGTTCGCGTAGTAAATTAATAGTGAAAATGAAGTGTACTCTGCAGGAATATACGGATATGATTGTGGCATACAGGCTAGCGGGAGAAAATATTTATCGCGCGGCCGTAATTTACGTGGAATGATTTTCCGGGCGTGCACGAAAGCCAAGTGAACGTACAGTTTTACGAGTTGTGCAATAATTATGTGAAACTGGGTATCGTGCATAATATCGAGATAACCGGTCCAGCAGTGCGTCTTCGTGTAAGAGATGAAGAAAGTATTCTGGAAGCATTTTATGAAAATCCTGGAACTAGCGTGCGTCGTGTGGCACATGAATTTGGTTTTTCGCGATACGCGGTACATCACGCTTTACGTGTAATGGATTACGCCCGTATCATTACCAACTTGTGCAACACATTTTATCGAGGGATTTTCAACCACGGATCAATTTTTATGAAGATACTGACATCATCAATTTTTTACATTTACGATACATTCAGCGTACAGTAACGTCATTTTGGACAATTTTCACATTAAATTGAAAGTGGAACAGGCCTATGGGGGAAACCACTATAAAAAAAGCGCACCATGCTATCTACCGCAAGGTGGTGTGGAAATGATAGCGCATCATTTTCTCGCCACTAAAGGGACGGATCATTTTTCGGCGCGGTATTGCGATATATCGCACGCCATCATCATGTCTCGGAGAGCGATCCGCCCACCGCTTCGCCGCGCGCCTAGTATAAGATTACAGTGGGACGACTCTCGTTGCCGCGCGCTTCTACTCATGCAGATTGGCCGATATTCTTTATTTAATTTTTCGTTAATTTTTGCGAATATCACAAAACAGTAGAAATCCTTCCTTCTTAATTTGAGCCAATCTACCTCCTTACTTCGTGAGGACGAAAATTTCACTGACACCCTATATATTATAGTATATTATACACACACACAAACACAGGGTATTGAAAAAAGGTCGGAATCCCGAAATATCTCGAAAAATATAAGTTTTATAGAAAATTGTTTCAGATGAAAGTTGTAAAGTTTAAAAAATCTATCTTCCGATCTGATCAGTTTGATCTTGCGTGGCGTCATCAAGGTCAGGACAAGGTCATCTTGAATTATTTAAATAGAACCTCCTATTTTTTTTTGCATATTCTTAGCCCTTCTTCTTCGAGGTTCCGACCTTTTTTCCACACCCTGTGTATGTATACATATTTAAATTATATATATTTTGAAAATAACATCTTATTTAATTATGCATATTATGAAAATAACATTTTATTAATTAAAATAACATTATATGAAATATTTAGGTATAAATGTTAATAAAATGTTTTGGTGTACGTTTGTATGTATGCGATGTATGTGTGCGTGCATGCATATATATGTGAGTAAATTTTTAGCGTTTCATATAAATCAATATATTATTATATTTTTACATATAATATATAATTACATGAAATTTTGTTATATATATAAAAGATTATTCATCTTGATGGCGTACAAGCGCGGATTCCAAAAATTGCTTGTTTCAATAATGGCAACGTGCCTTATGAGTTGCAAGTTCAATCCAACATCATTATTTCAAATTTGGGTAAATATAATCCATTAAGCTTATTGGATATACAGCCAGAATATGTAAAATTTTGTGATGTTATTAATAAATCAACACGTATTGGTAAGTTTTGCGGTTGTTTATATAAATAGATAAATATACAGAATGTCTCATCAAAAATGGTTACTTCCTCTTATTTATCTTTTAAATTAAAATTATTTAAATTATCTTTTAAATTATAATAAATATAGCAATAAATTATAACACATAATAAATATATAAATATAAATAATATATATAAATACAACGATATATAATGTAAATATATTACACATTATATAAGTTTTATTAGCTTAAAATATTACAGGAGACGTCAACCTTTTCAATTTTGGTCTTATTTATGACTAACTTATGATTTGTGCATTAGATATTATTATGATCAAATTGTGACACTTGTCAATTTCTAATACACGAGTTAAAAGTTAGCCATATCGCAGGACCAAAAATGTAAAAGTAGACATTATTTACGATATTTAAAATTGATAAAATTCATACAATATGTTAAATATTTATATTAAATTATACATCGTTATATTCTTTTCTAGCAGCGTTACAACTTTTATTATGTTAAATTATCTATATTAATATAAAAAATTAATATTACGATGGAGAGAAGGCTCTAATATGTTCAAATAGTGAGAATGAAGGAATGGGCTAATAAGAGCCGGTGCGTTGGAAATAAGAACGCTGAGAATCGTTTTTTAATACTTATACTTTATTTAGAACGTTTCGGTCCTTTCTTTGGACCATCTTTAGCTTAACAGTGTGTCACGAATGGATAATATAAAAAAGTTATTCATACCTTTTAATACAGATAACTTTTGAAATATGCTCTCTATGTTCCCTATGCTCAAAATAGAACAGATTCAATCTGAATTTATTTGATATACATATTTATTATGATCTATTTCTTTTAGTTTGAAAAATAAAAAAGGTAATTATTTTTGGTGGGACAGCCTGTGTAAGATGCTCCAACTCATTGCATCTGTTAATGATAGATTTTTTTTTAAATCATTGTTTTCGGAAATATTTCTTTAACGAAAATATCGAGTCAGCAATAATTTTGAATTTATAAAACGAGTGAAAATGCTCTACACAAAATAAATTTTGTGGAGTTAAAAGACTAATTAAACTATTCTTCAGTTAATTTTGTTTAAAATATATTTGAATAAAATTTTGATTAACAACAGTTTAGTTATAAATATATATAAGAATAAAAATTTTAAATTTGCAAAAAAATAATCTTTTTTTCGATATTTTTGTTGAAGAAAAATTTTATCCAAAGAAACTCAAAAATCTACTATTATAAGTGTGCTGTTTATATTGAAAAACTTGAAATAATATTTAAAATAATGTAATTTAAATTAATCAAGGAACTTTGTACAATCCTTAAAATTTTGGTGGAATTGGCTATTTTCTTATGTTGTAACTTATAACCTGTTAAACAAAAGATGTAATAGCCTCAAAACGAAATAATGGACAGTTACTGATTGTTAGAATGTAATAAGTATAAAATAATATTATAATGTAATAAAAGTATAAATTAATATTACAATTATACTGTTGTATTTACTTTGATCTAATTAAATAATCATAATTCTCCGATAATATTCTGATGAACTTTTAATATACTGAATATACAAATATATTGAATTTGTGCTCATTTTTTATTTTTTTTATTTTTTCAGGTTGTAACACCTAAAATTTACTGCAAACAGATTCTATTTATCAAGATGCGAAGATATTAAGATAGGTTTTTACCTCCAGATAGCACAATCTTTTTTTTCATGTACCTCTAGCGCTTTAAAGACATGAAAAGAGGTTTGTGACCTATATAAAGAAATTTCTGCATCTTATACGAACTCAACAGCTAGAAGCTGTAAGTTTCGAAAAAGTTTTTCTTAAAATTTGGACTTGGAGAATATAAGATTAATTCTTTCCAATATAAGATTTATGAATGAACTAAAATCAAATATGGAATACGGAAGATTGCTACTTTTTCATGACAAATGTTAATGGAATCGATGATATGATTGGTGTGACAAATCGGATTTGGATTTATAATGCCAGACAATACATGGAAATATGATTTCGGTAACTTTTCCCTCAAGAAGCGCAGTCTTACTACCCTAGAATGTTGATTTTTACGAAATTTTCGTCTTTCTCTTTTGAGATTTAAAAAAAACTGTGACGTGATGGAGCAATTCTGACGTCAGATTCGAATTCAGCGGGCCAAAATACATAAGACTAGCCTAGTCAGATCGCCAGCACAAGGTACTTTTTTTTGTGGGCCTGTGTAATCAAACAATCAATACTCAATTAATAATTAAATTTAATTATGTATTGCGTATAGCAATTGCGTAACATCTCTTGAAGTATCTCTTCTCGTTGCGCATCTATTCTCGCGTGGATTTTTGTTAATTAATTTCTCATTAATTATTTTTGTATGAAAATCGTACAAAACGGTAGAGAACTTCCTTATTTGATTTAATCCATTCTATCTGCACATAAAATGTAATGTGATTGTTATCAGACCTGTATGCGTATAAATAGATCTATCTTTTGCATGAAATGCTTTTAAGTTTTTATATTTTTATTCGAAAATAATAAAAGAATGAATAAATTAAATTCTTCAAATTTTTTTCTTAAAAATAATAAAAATATAAAATTTAAAAAATATCCTTTTAAAGTTGTACAGTTACTATAGAAACATTAAATATGCAATAAAATTTTTATCAAAAATATTATTTAAATAATAATTTAATATTTAATGTAGAAAATAAACATTAACTGTTGTGAATGTCAAAAGGATGTTTTATTTTTTAAAATCACTTCTTAAAATTCTATTATTATTTATAAATATATTTACATATTTTTTGATACTTTACATTTTACAACTGCACATATGAGTTTGAATAAAAAATTCATCTCGCATTTGAGTATATTTTCTAAAAACTGCAAATTAATATATCGCAGTAATCGCACTAGCATGTTTTTTAAACTGCATTTAAAACACTAGCATATTTTAAACCGCATATTTCTACTTTGTGCATCCGTTGGACTTTGTGACATAATACACGTGTTGAGTTCATTTTAATTGTAAAATTACACTGATTATAAAATCTAATCGTTTTCTGATCAAATTATTAGGATTATGAAGCTTATATATTGAATGGTTATCACACAGTGGTTCATATCTTTAATAATAAGACACGCTTTGCTCTATAATATGAGATAGCCATTGTGATAGTCAGTTTTATAAAGTTGTGTTTTTGTCAAAGTCGTCGCGCGCTGCTAGTTAAAAAAAAAAAATTTTTTAATTTTTGAATGTGGTGAGTACAAATTTTTCTTGCTTTTTTCCGTATATATTCTTTTTCAGTTTTTGAGTAAATTATTTCAAAGATTATTTCTATATGCCAATTATAAGTTTCATTTTCTATCTTTCTAATTATACATATTGTTACGCTCGCAGACTCGATCGGGATTTCGATATCGAAGCGTACTCCCCGGCTCGCGGAAAAAAGACACTTATTTATAAATAAGGAAAACTTTAATCACACGATAACACGAACAATATAACACAACACAATCAATGTTTCAACACAAAATTGATAGGAGCCGTCTAAGACACGTTCGTCAAAAATGTCCGCCCGAATCAAACTCAAACTCTCTTGTTTTAAACAATCTTTTGAAAATACGCACCGGAAATGTTGAAAACTTCAAGGCTTTCCAAAATATCTCGAATGCCGCGCAAACCGGAGACAACAATATATAATTCTGAAATAAAATTCTAATATTTTTTTTCAGATTTATTAAAATTTGTAGAAAATGAATAATAATAAACGATTCAATCCATATGTCAGCGTTGATGCAGAGGAAGAAATAGTTATCTCTGGTATCGCTGGACGATTTCCTAATTCTGATAATATGAAAGAATTTCAGGACAATCTTTTCAATAAAATGGATCTTGGTTCGGAGGATCATCAACGCTGGACCAACTGTAATAATATTTTTTCTCAAATTTTTTTCCCTATCTTGGGTAAAAGGTTTACACAATAATATATAAATAAATAAAATAAATAAAATATATAAATAAATAAAATAAATAAAATAAATTCAAATATATATAAAATATATTAATCTATGTTTTTATTTTCTTGTAAATCTCTATTTCTATATACAAAAATGAAGAATAATTAAAATTTTAGAAAATAATTAAAATTTTTACATAAAGAAATAAATAAAATTGAAAAAAAGAATTGAGGAAAAATGATCTATATATAATTATATGAAAAGAAAAAGTTGACTATATGTGGGGATTTCTTTTTTATTTCTTCAAATCTCATTTTTTCTAGAAGAAACAATGCAAAAATTAATCTTAATCTTTCAATTATTCACCGATTATTCTTTTTATTATTTTTTCTGTATATACACAGACACAGTACAAGAGTAAGAAAACATATATAAGGTATATTTTAAATATAATTTTATATATATATATATATATATATTTTATATAAAATTTTATATAATTATATGTATATATAAACTTTTTTCCTGGGTAAGAATATCATTGTGTGTTCTTTATATTTAAAAAGATAATACTTATATCTCGTAAAGGATATATTAATACTCAGGAATTTACAATATCTGTGCGGTTTACTTATAAATACAATATTAAAATTAACAATTAATATTCTATGTGTAATTTATACTTACATAAATCATTTTTATTATAACATGTTCGCAAGTTTCTTGCGTTTGATGTTAAAATGAAAAATAATCGAAATGTTGTCTATCCTTAAAAATATCTTGCCCATCTTTAAGAATGCAGTTTTTATTTATGATTTAAATATATGTTATTTTCATATAAATCGTTTTAAATTTTGACAGATATTTATGAAATGCCTCCTCGAATAGGAAAAATAAACAATATAGAAAAATTTGATGCAGAATTTTTTAATATATCGGCTGCAGAAGCTCATACGCTTGATCCTGGAGCTAGAATATTGTTCGAAAACACCTATGCAGCAATTATTGACGCAGGTGTCAATCTCGCAGAACTGCAAGGAACAAGGACAGGAGTTGTCACAGCAATGGCACATTGTGATACATTTCTCGACATAATATACGATAAGATTCATGTATGTTAATAATTTTACTATTTCAGACTCCTGTATGTCAATAACTTAACTATTCAATATCGATAAGAAAAACATGCACTCTTAAAACTATATAAACGTATTAATATGTATATACAAGGATATTGCAAAAAAATAGTCTTAATATAAAAACTGTATCGTAATTAGGTTGCTGGATTACCCATACTTGGTTGCAGTAGAAGTATGTTGGCAAATAGAATTTCTTACTGGCTCAACGTTACTGGACCATCGTATAACATCGATACTGCATGTAGCTCGAGCCATTTCGCTACGATGGAAGCTTACAATTTGATTCGATCTGGAATTTGCGACGCGGCTATTGTCGCTAGTGTCAATTTGTGCATTCATCCTTTAGTGACTCATCAATTTTATCGTTTGGGTATATGAAAAATAATATTATTATTGTTCAAAGATGTTGTATTCGAGATTATTAAATAGTATAACTTATTTATTGATACATTAATTAATAATATTTGATCTAATAGTTTTTCTTTTCAAAATATACCAATATAACTAATTCGCTTATTTAACATATTTATCAAAGTTCAAATATTCAAATATTTCAAATATTTTACATATTTATCAAAATTTTCGCCAAAATATAACAATGTAATTAATTCCCTTATTTTACATATTTATCAAAGTTTTCAAATATCTGATATATTAATTAAAATACCGGGAATAATAAGAACAAAAAAGTTAATGAAAAAAGTAAATAATAAAATAAAAAGTAGATAAAATAGGAAAATAAAAATATAAAAATAATAAAAGAAAATAAAAATAAAAAAAGTTTAATGATGAATAGTAAAATAAAAGGTAGATATAAAAAGTAGATATAAAAAAGTACAAAAGAATATAATAAGTAACAAAATAAAAAGTAAAAAGAAAAGAAGTTTAATAAAAAAGTAAGTAATAAAATAAAAAGTAGGTAGAATATAAAAGTAAAAAATAAAGTAAAAAATTAATAAAATGTAGTTAGGAAGTCTTAAAAATTAAATACTTAATAATTTTAAATAAATAAAGAAATTAAGTAATTAAAAATCTGTTTTAACAAAAATAATAAATTACTTTTCTATTTATGCTATAATTATTAATTACATATTTTATTACAAAAGCAGTCGGGAGACGCTACGCCAAATATAGCTTGTGCACGCGTACACATGTACGTATAGCTGCATACATGCATACATGCATACACATGCACACTTGCATTTCCGCACTGCATGCACATTCACAATTAGCGTGGCATTTCCCAACTGCTTTTATAATAAAATATGTAATTAATAATTATGGCATAAATAGGAAAGTAATTTATTATTTTTGATAAAATAGATTTTTAATTACTTAATTTTTTTATTTTTCTATTTATTTAAAATTATTAAGTATTTAATTTTTAAGACTTCCTAACTACATTTTATTAATATTTTATTTTATTTTTTAATTTTTATTCTACCTATTTTTTATTTTATTATTTACTTTTTTATTTATTTTTTTATTAAACTTTTTTCTTTCTCCTTTTTATTTTATTACATATTATGTTCTTTCTTACTTTTTTTATATACTTTTTATTTTATTACTTATCATTAAACTTTTTTTTATTTTTACTTTTTTTTTATTTTTATATTTTTACTTTCTTATTTTATCTACTTTCTATTTTGTTATTTACTTTTTTCATTAACATTTTGTTCTTATTTTTTTATTATTTACTTCTTTTTAAAATTATTATAATGAGAATAAAGGTCCGTTAGATAAAATCAATAAAAATTAGTTAAAAGGCTGTAAGGACCTGAGCAATGGTGAAATGTATGCAAAAATAGAACAGTTATTTCGATTTAATAAACCATGTGACAATGTTTATTTAATTTAAACGTGACAAACGCTGCGTTTCAATCCAATTCGGATCCTTCTCAATGTCGAATAGCAAAGTGAAAGTAATAAACATAAAATTAAAGATAAAAGTCAACGGTAAAATGTACATAAGTTTCGGAAAACGCAAACTAAAATAAACTGTGTTAACAAAGTCAAAAAAGTCAGAAGCAAACATACGTAAAGTAACGGATAATTCAACAACACAATTAAAAGAGAGCGCAAAGCATTAACCGTAATGTCCGAAAATTCGAATTACTTTTTTTTATTCAACTTTTTCTATAATTATGAAACTGTTTTATTATATTCAATCGAAATAAATTATTGATATTATTTTAGGAGTTTTATCTGACGATGGCTATTGTAAACCTTACGATGAAGAAGGTGCCGGTTACATGCGTAGTGATGCGGTTACAGCAGTATACCTGCAAAAAGCAAAGGATGCAAGAAGAATCTATGCGACTCTTGTTTATGGTAAAACCAACTGCGATGGTTTTAAAGAAGAAGGAATTACTTTTCCATCATTAGATAAACAAAAAATATTATTAGAAGAATTTTACAAAGAATGTAACGTTTCGCCTCTTGAGCTATCTTATCTAGAAGCTCATGCAACTGGCACTATAGCTGGCGATCCCGTGGAACTTCAAGCAATCGATGAAACTTTATGCGCTAAAAGAGATTTTTCTCTATTAATGGGTTCAGTAAAATCGAATATCGGACATTCTGAAGCTGCTAGCGGTCATTGTCAAATTGCAAAGGTAAGGTTTACAACAAAGGTTTACAAAATAGAGTTAATATATCTATGTAATCTAATGCTATACAGCAGTGCTGGGATTTACTTGCAACTTTCGGCCAGATTTCTTAGCTTACGCCTACTGTTCCCCTCTTACCGCTCGCGCCACTCGTAACTAAGGAGCGCTCAGGAACGTGCGCGTCACAAATGTAATGTGGTAATCTATCTATCTAAGTTCTCTTTATTGTAATTACGTTTCAAAACACAAATATTTTAAATTGTTACAGAACATATACGTAATTAATAATAGAATAATTATTTTTATTATTAATAAACAATAAAGAGAACTTAGACAGATTGCCACATTACATTTGTGACGCGCACGTTCCTGAGCGCTCCTTAGTTACGAGCGTTCGGTGGCGCGGTCGCTAAGGCGCGAACGGTAAGAGGGGAACAGTAGGCGTAAGCTAAGAAATCTGGCCGAAAGTTGCAAGTAAATCCCAGCACTGCTATACAGGGTGGCTGAAAACTTATCGCCTTCCCGAAGTGTGAAGGTAGATTGGCTCAAATTAAGAAGGAAGGTCCTCTACTGTTTTGCGATATTTGCAATAATAAATTTGCAATAATCGAAAAGTTAATTAAAGAAGATCGGCCAATGCGCGTGGCTAGAAGTGCGCGGCGGCGAAGGCAGTTTCACTGTAACATAATGACGGCGCGCGGCGAAGTGGTAATTATGGAGGGGAGGAGCGATGAGTGTGTAGGCGCGCAGCGAAGCGGCGAACGGGAAGGGAGCGGTGGACGGACTCTCCGAAACATGATGGCAACGCGCGCTTCTAGCCACGCGCATTGGCCGATCTTTTTTAATTAATATCTCGAAATTTTACATGGTTTCTTGCAAAATGGTATAGGATTTTTTAGTTAAGTTTAGCGAGATCTACTTATGGTCTTACTTTATTGCGAGATAGATGGAACACCTTGTATAAACTTATGTATTTTTTTATTGATCTGTCATTTTTGATTATTTATTATAATTATTATGTATTGATTATTTATTACAATTATAGAACTAAGATATTATTATCTATGTGCATTATTACAAATTTCTCTTGCAAAGGTTTTAATAGCGATGGAAACTGGTATAATCGCCCCTACTATACATTTTAAACATCCACGAAAGAGTATGACTGCTATCATTGAAGGAAGAGTAAAAATAGTTACTGAACCGACAGAATGGAAGGGTGGCTACGTCGGTATTAATGCCTTTGGATTTGGTGGTGCTAATTGTCATTTATTATTGAAATCAAATCCGAAAATTAAAGTAAATGAAACAAATAATAATTTACCTAAGCTTGTAGTTATATCTGGACGTACCGAAGAAGCAGTTAAAATCATGTTAGATGACGTAAGTATATATTACTACTAAATAATTTAACGCAAAGAATAAAAAATGTATTATTACGAAATAAAAGGTAAAAATGATTTAAAAGATTGTTTTTATAAAGAATTTAAAAAAATCATTGTTATAATAAGTAAATTATATTTAATTAAAGTATATTAATCGTATTAAGATACTAATTTTAATAATGAGATCTAGAAATTATTGAAATTGGTTTTAGTCATTAAAAACGAAAAAAAAGTAGAATATTATATGAACAAGTCTAAGACATATTAAAATCGATTGTTCTCGAAACGCATCTTTTAATATGTTAATATACCTACTTGGTACTAAAGTAACTAAATAATATCCAACATGGCAACGAAATAAATTATAGAATATTTTAAAGACATTCAGATTTTTCAAAATCAAATATAAAACATTTGCTTAACTAAGTTTCCAATTATAATTAACTTTAAAGAAGAATAAGTACAAGGTAAAAAAAGATCTCGTAGTAGCCCGGAGGTACTGAAGAGAAATCAGAAACAGACTAAGCTGAACAGCTACTGGCTTAGTGCACAAGTACACACCAGTACACACAACTAATAAGTTTGCTGTCCTTGAAAATGATGATCATCAAAAGATGTTACTGAAGGAAAATCTCCTAAACCACCACCAATCTATGTGGACCGAGTTAGTAATATCCAACCCCTTACGGATCTTTTAAACAGTATAGCTAATGGAGAGTACGTAATTAAAGTACTGTGCGATAAGGAAGTTAAGATACCACCAAAATCTACTCAAGCATACACCATCATAATAGAGGAATTACAGAAGAGAAGGCACTGAATTTTATACTTATAAGCTCCAATAGGAGAGAAACTTTCGGGTCGTGCTAAAAAATATCCACCTATCAACAAATATTGAAGACCTTAAAGAGGCAATAGAAGAAACTGGCCAGCTAGTTACAAATATATGGAATATAAAAGACAGGACATCCAAAAAACCATTACCTATGTTCTTTATAGACCTCAAACCTGACCCCGGGAATAAGCACATTTATTAATAGAGATATTAAAAATCTGCTGAATTGTCGCATTACATTTGACGTTCCAAGGCCTATGAGACAGATTCCACAGTGTGCGATTTGCCAGAGATATGGCCACACTATGAGCTTCTGCTACCGTAAACCTAGATGTGTGAAGTGTGCAGAAGATCACCCAAGTAACTGCCCTAGAAAAGGGAGACCTGAGAACACGCCAAATGTGTGCTGTGTGGAGGAAATCACCCGGCTAATTACAAGGGCTGCTTGGTCTATAAGGACATGCAAAAAGCTAATTGTAAGTATCCACCGCTTAGATCCAGGAAGGTAATAGCAGACAAGTCAGCTACTCAAGAGATAACTTCATATACTGAAACTATTGGAATAGAACTCAAACAAAAAAATTTACTACAAAACTTCATATACTGAAGCTATTGGAATAGAACTCAAACAAAAAAATTTACTACAAAACTGCCCTCTCATTCGGAGCGAGAATTAAACTTCCAGTCAATAAGTGAAGACAAAATAACCAGAGAATCACTTCAAGCTATAATGAACCAACTGAAAGCCATCACTAACATGTTGATGGAATTGATAACAAAACTTGCTCAAAATTCAATAGCCTGAAGCTAGCCCTCTGGAATGCCAACGGGTTATCACACCACTTTGAGAAACTTAAAGTATTCATAATATTGATATGCTCATATCTGGAACGCATTATACAGATAGAAATTACCTAAGAATTCCTAACTATAACGTCTATCACACAAATTATCCCGATGGGACAGCGCATGGAGGTATAGCTATATTAGTAAAAAATAAAATTAAACATTACCAAACTACCTTCTATAAAACGGAACAAATACAAACTACTAGTATAGTTATTAAGGACTGGTTAAATCCTATCACTGTTGTGGCTGTATATTGCCCGCTGAAACATAACATAAAGGAGCAAGGTTTCATTGACTTTCTAAACACCCTAGGAAATCGATTCATTGCAGGAGGCGATTACAATGCAAAACATATTTATTGGGGGTCCCGATTTACACACCCGAGAAGATGTGAACTGCTTAGGGCCGTTGAGACTTTAGGTTTGAGGATGGTATCAAGGGAGGCATCCGACATATTGGCCAACAGATAGATTTAAATTACCTGACTTGATCGACTTCTGTATAATGAAAGGTATTTCTGAAAACTATATTAAATGTGAAAACTCCCTGGAGTTGCCCTCGGACCATTCACCAGACCTAGTAACAATGACTAGTAAAATTCTGACTAGACCAAGGAAGTGCACGCTTCACAACAAAAAGATCGACTGGATCGTTTTCAAGACCTCGTCATCTCTACCCTTAACACTAAAATAAAAATACCGTTAAAGACTGAAGAGGATGTGAAGTTAACCGTGGAGCATTTCAATTCTTCAGTATAAAAAGCCGCATGGGATTCTACCCCGTGGTCTGAAACTATAGATAGTAAGCTAATTTACTCGAATAAACTACTAAATAAAGTGGCGGAAAAAAGACGACTAAAAAAACTGTGGCAGCAAACCTGTTGCCCTCTAATAAAAACCAGTTTAAATCGCTCAGTTAAAGAACTAAAAAACCTCCTATATACTGAGAGAAATTGCGGCATACAGATGTACCTTCAACAATTAGATGCTATGGCAACTAGTGATTACTCTCTATGGAAGACCACAAGGAAATTAAAGCTACCAAAGGCAGCAACTCCTCCGCTGCGCCGAGAAGGTGGGAACTGGGCACGAAATGATGCTGAGAAAGCTGTAATTTTCGCTGAACATCTACGGAAGGTGTTCACACCTCATCCGTATGAAGCTAAGCATGAAGAGAAAGTTACACACAGCCTACAGGCATCGGATCACCCTGTGGAATCAATAAATAAATTTACCAAATCAGAAGTAATGAACGTTGTGAAGAAATTAAATTGGAAAAAGGCTCCTGGGTATGACCTTATTACGGGCCGGATCTTAAAAGAATTGCTTGACTCCAGGGGTCATTTACCTAACGCAGCTTTATAATGCTGCATTAACCCTTTAACGCCCAAATGCACTGATTTCGACCGTTGATTTTAAAGTTGTACTGCTTGAAAAAAAGGGGTGAAAAAAATCGGGACAAACATTTTCTACTATTTTTAGGTGTGCTCTTTCGAATGGTGTGGTCCAAATTTGAAAAAAATGACTTTTGACCCTTCGTTTTTTGAAAAATACTTCAAAAAACGTATTTTTTACAACATGATTTTTTTTTAAATCTCATTTTTCGAAGACTTCCCGGTGTCCAATCAGCTTGGGACTAATTTTAAACGTGCACCCGATGTCTAAATATGAAGAAAACGTTTTTCCCAAATTAATTTTCACCTCCGAATAATTCAAAATGGTGTCCGAAATGGAAAATTTTGCCGGATATGTTTAAACAGCTATAACTCAGAAACTATTAACTTTTTCGAAAAAGTTTCAATAACAAAAAAGGTTTAAAATTCATCAAAGAATACTAGAACATTTTTTCAGAATTTTTTGAGGTACTTTTCAAAAAATTTTTTACCATTTTTTGAAAATCAAAAAATTTTTTTGAAAAATTTCAGTGTATTCTTTAGATTATTTAAAATATTTTTCAAAGTATAACAATTTTTCTAAAAGTTGATAGTTTCCGAGTTATAGCTATTTAAATAGCTATTTAAATAGCTATAACTCGGAAACTATCAACTTTTAGAAAAATTGTTATACTTTGAAAAATATTTTAAATAATCTAAAGAATACACTGGAATTTTTCAAAAAAATTTTTTGATTTTCAAAAAATGATGGTAAAAAATTTTTTGCAAAGTACCTCAAAAAATTCTGAAAAAATGTTCTAGTCTTCTTTGATGAATTTTAAACCTTTTTTGTTATTGAAACTTTTTTGAAAAAGTTAATAGTTTCTGAGTTATAGCTGTTTAAACATATCCGGCAAAATTTTCCATTTCGGACGCCATTTTGAATTATTCGGAGGTGAAAATTAATTTGGGAAAAACGTTTTCTTCATATTTAGACATCGGGTGCACATTTAAAATTAGTCCCAAGCTGATTGGACACCGGGAAGTCTTCGAAAAATGAGATTTAAAAAAAAATGTAAAAAATACGTTTTTTGAAGTATTTTTCAAAAAACGAAGGGTCAAAAGTCATTTTTTTCAAATTTGGACCACACCATTCGAAAGAGCACACCTAAAAATAGTAGAAAATGTTTGTCCCGATTTTTTTTCACCCCTTTTTTTCAAGCAGTACAACTTTAAAATCAACGGTCGAAATCAGTGCATTTGGGCGTTAAAGGGTTAAGATTAAATTTTTTTTCCTCCACAATGGAAAGTGGCCTAAATGAAGATGGTTCTCAAGCCAGACAAAACTCCGGATGATCCTAAATCGTATAGACCAATTAGTCTGCTATCCATACCGGCTAAGATGCTAGAGGCACTGTTATCGCTAAGAATGCCATCCGAAATAGAAGAAAAAAAATTGATATCAGATCATCATCAGTTTGGCTTCAGACGGCAGCATAGAACAATCGAGCAAGTACATAGACTCATTGATAGAATCCATCATTCGATGGAAAACAAGAAGTTTGCTCCGCAGCCTTTCTGAATATCTTTCAGGCCTTCGATCGAGTATGGCACAACGGGCTCCTACATAAAATTAAGGCTGCCCTCCCAAACTATTACTCCATCCTGAGATCCTATCTTAGTGATAGATTTTATCAGGTGATGAGTGGGGAGGCAGTGACTGGCCTCTACCTGATTAATTCTGGTGTATCACGGGGTAGCGTAGGGACCACTATTATACCTTCTATATACAGCCGACTTACCAACTAACTACTCGGTAACGATCGGAACATTTGCTGATAACACGGCGGTTATAACATCGCATGCTAACTCTAAAATTGCCTCTGCTGCACTACAAAATGGACTAAATGAGATCTCTTCTTAGATGAGGAACTGGAGAATTAAAGCCAATGAATTGAAGTCGGTTCACGTCACTTTCACTACTAGGCATGGAAACTACCCTCCGATAAAGTTAAACAATGTAGAAGTTCCGCAAGCAGACCATGCGAAATATCTTGGTATACATCTGGATAAAGGGTTGATCTGAAAAAAACATATTTTTACCAAGAGAAAACAACTTGGTCTCCAACTGCGTAAAATGTATTGGTTGATAGGTCGAAATTCGCAGCTTAGTCTTGAGAATAAATTGCTCTTATACAAAATTATTTTAAAATCTATTTGGACATACGGGATCCAATTATGGGGCACAGCATCTCATTCCAATATTGAGATTGTAACGGTGCGCCTTCCGAACACCACGGACTGGCTCGCCGGTTTCCAGGATTCGGGAGTAGGAGGGAGAGTCAAACTTACGAGACCCTTGACTTTTAAGAGAACCAGAATATATTTAAGCTTTAACAAAGATGATTACAATACAAGACTGTAACGTCTCGTTTCCACCGGGTACGTAATTTTTAATAATAGGCGGACAGTTCGTCGGAAATCGGGATAGAGAGAGAGATAAAATAACGAGATATGCAGTTGTTTTAAATGTGTGATCGTTTATTAGTTGTCTTTAATACAATGGTATGTATGTGTGTGTGTGTGCGTGTGCGCGCGCGCGCGCGCGCATGTGTGTTTGTGTGCGAGAGTGTAGTTTATATTTATTTCGCGTCGATTTAAATCGCGTTTTTAAATTGTTGGCCCGTTACGTGTTGCACGGGGTTCGGTCGCGCGTCGGTTCGCCGAGTTTTTACACAATGTTGTGGCGCGGTTTTTGTGACGCGTGTCTCCGGCGATCAGCTGTTGCTGGGACTTTAAATAGATGCACGGTTATCTAACGGATGGTCGGTTTAATTACAATTCGAGCTGCGCTGACAAGGGGAGTGCCAAGTAGTGAGATCACGGATTTGGCTGAATTTTAAATATGTTTGAGAGGTAACCCCCCACTACTTTATAAGTAAGTGGCACGATGCAATATTCAAGTATTCGCGAGAAATTTGCATCGAAAGTTTTCCGTGCGCCTTGTATACTGAACAGATTCGAGAGATTTTCAGGTAGTGAGCGTAGCGTATAGCAGATAAGATAGCGGACGAGAATACTGTACGTTGCAGGTTCGAATCCTACTTTTCCAATTTTTTTTTTTTTTTTGTAAATTTATTCAAAATGCACATTAATGTGAATAATTAGGATCCATGGAGTCGTTAAGTTAAAAAATTATTATTTTTAGTATACAAAATTTAATATTTTATATTACATTCTTATTGCTGTTTCTACCTGCGAAAACCGTTATTTTCGGGAGAGTTAGGGTGGGGATAGCCCTTGCTCTTCTTTGTCCGTTTGATTCACTCCACAGTCAAACAGCAGCTGCCGTTATAACGAGTTGTTCAGTGACTAGTGCAGATAATATTTTGGAAACATGCAAGAGCCAGGCAGTAGTGCAGAGAAAAATCCATCTGATTGTGAATTAGAAATAGAAGAAACGAACGATGAGACGAGAAACACCTTTACTAACGCTTTTACATATTGTAAAAGTTTATTGGAATCCGAGAATCTTCTTACAAATACACCTCCTCAACAAATATCGTCGTGATTTTGCAGTATTTTATTAAATCAACCAAAATGTCATTCGTACGATTGCGGAAATGCAGCGTAAAATGTGTATTAATATAAAATATTAAATTTTGTATACTAAAAATAATAATTTTTTAACTTAACGACTCCATGGATCCTAATTATTCACATTAATGTGCATTTTGAATAAATTTACATTAAGAAAAAAAAAAAAAAAATTGGAAAAGTAGGATTTGAACCTGCAACGTACAGTATTCTCGTCCGCTACCTTATTTGCTACGCTACGCTCACTACCTGAAAATCTCGAATCTGTTCAGTATACAAGGCGCATGGAAAACTTTTGATGCAAATTTCTCGCGAATACTTGAATATTGCATCGTGCCACTTGCTTATAAAGTAGTGGGGGGTTACCTCTCAAACATATTTAAAATTCAGCCAAATCCGTGATCTCACTACTTGGCACTCCCCTTGCGAGTTTTAATTTACAATTAGTGTTTTTTTAATGATCGCTAATCCGGCTCGATATAGTTTTTTTTCCGGAGTTCGATTTGGTCGATTGCTCGGTCTTAGTCGCGTTCGCGGTATTCGCGTATGGATGGGATTTCGCGAGGAACGGTTTGCGCGAGGATCTAAGTATCGACAAGAACGCTCGTCGGAGGCGGTTCTCTCTCCATCCCGAGATAGTTTTGATTCTGGTCAGGTGGAAGGATGCGTCTGGCCGAGTACGCTCGGTTGGACCGGTGGTGGTTCGTGTCGGACACACTTTTTACAAGGATCGAGAACGCTCGAAGTAGGCGGAGGTTCCCTCCACCCGTGGCCTTGTGTGTGTAGGATTAGGAAATTGGTTGTCTCCGCGCTATACAAGCGGGAGAGGGAGCGGATCTGATCTTCTCTGATCTGTCTGAGATTCTCTCCCTTAGGCCATCTTCGGCCTTCTTATACTGGGGTTGGTTGTCCGCGCCAGCGCAAACGGTACATCCCCTCCGAGTGGCGGAACGGTACGGAGTACTCAGTGGGATTCGGGATGCCGAACGCGGGTCGTTTTACCCGGTGCCCCGTCGGAGCCTTTCAGCGATTCTCGGCGATATTCGGCCGGAGAAAATATTAACGGTTAAAAATTGTGGGCACTCCGCGCCCCTGCCTCTGCCCGACCGGTGGTCGTCGGACGGCAGCTTTCGGCTGGTAGACGGCCGGGAATCGGAATAATGCGCTCTCAAGGCATATTGTTATAAGACTTGTGTTCCACGTTGGTCGCAGAAATACATCGATAGCTTAGCCTAATCGGTCGGAGTTATCGGTCGCGGACGCAGGTACGCTGCTAGTCGGATTTCTTTCGATACGCGCGGTCTTACAGGGGCTTTTGCCGAGAACGATGCGGCGCGGATTGACCGCGTGTCTAGGATCGCGACGGGAGCGTGAGTTATAAGCGGAGTCGATCGGGCGCCGGTATTCCGCGAAGGGCTGGATTGGGGTATGGTCAGGAGGCCGAACGCCGGGGGTACCCTGGCTGCGGAGAGGTTGCGCCCGTCTCCGTCGAACGGTCAGGATCGATTGCTAGGAAGTCGTAAGGATTCCTCGGTTGCTCCCTGAGGCTGTGAGCTGGTCGGATGCCGGATGGGAATAGGTATCGGAGTCTCGCTCGGGCCGGCTTATATGCCGGCCGCTGGGCCTTCCCACTCCCGCGCCACGGTCGCGCCGCGTGGGACGAATCGTCGAGTAGGGGAGCCCATAAGTGGGAACGCTTGGGGGCGCCCATAGGCGCCGAGTTTATTTAGGCGGCTGGTCGGCCCGGCGTTAGTGTGACACTAGGGTGTCATCACAAAATTATACAAAGATTCCAGTCAAAATTGCTAAGAGTCATAATGCACCGTAATTCGTTACGAATGAAATACATCGCGACTTGTCTGTCCGTACAGTGAAGGAAGAAATTACGACTAAGATCAAAAGCTATATAGCAAGAATATCAAACTATCCAAATGTATTGGCAAATCAACTCATGTCCAGCAGACTTAATGCTAGAAGACTAAACAAGAAATTATCGATAGATCTGTTAAACGACGTATAATGTATATCATTATATATTATTAATTAGAAATGTGTTAGTGGACGCATTTCGTACATGACTTTATTCCTCAACAAACTAATTACTGAATGTCTAATCCAGTAGATAGATTGTAATTTCTAGGAGTTAATTCTAGGAAGATTTCTGGGAGTTAAAAAAAAGAAGAAGAAGAATCTATTAAAATGTTATAAGATAATTATACAATTACAATAACTAATATATCTTTATAGATACAGAGTCGATCAATAGATGTAGAATATATATCTCTTCTGCATCGTATTCATAGCGGCAATATAAAAGATCATCCCTACAGAGGATACATAATTCCTGGATCCAAAATAACTGATAATAAAATAATTAAAAGAAGATGCAACTTATATACGAAAAGACCGATTTGCTTCATATTTTCTGGAATTGGATCTCAGTGTTTTAACATGGGCAAGTAAATCAAACATATTACAATGTAATAATAATTATTAAGATGTTTATTTGTCAATTAATGTTTAACGATTTTTAAATATATATTCTTATATACAGATAATAGAAAATAGTTAGTAGCCCGTTGTATCGGACTACTCACGAGTCCGATACAACGGGCAGGCAGGGACGGCGCAACGCGTCACGAGACAAATGCTCTCCCGTTTCCTCAGACAGTCAATTTTATTGCACAATATTTGATCCTTTGAAGTGTATTAAATTATTATTGCAGTTTCTACACAATATTTAACAATATTATTACCGTCTAGGAGGGTTATAACGTAACGCTTAAGAATAGAATATTCAAACGCGAAATGACATAAAGTAACAAATAAACTGGAAATGGACGAATAAGAAACCAAATAGTAATCGCAATTTGATTAAATATTCTTATCTTTAAGAAAACTGACGAATTTATAAAGAATAAAATAATTGAGAGAGAGAGAGAGAGAGAGAGAAAGAGAGAAATGGGGACTTCTAATCGCTATTTATCGTGTAATTTTATGTCTTAATTTGTGCGGAAGTAAATATTTGCACGTAATAATAAAGATTATTAAAATAGTAATATTTTTATTGTGTAAAGTCAAGTGAAATTTAGAAGCTGTTATTTATAAGATAAACGATCCCCAGAAAGAAATAAAATTCGTCAGTTTTCTTAAAGATAAGAATATTTAATCAAATTGCGATTACTATTTCGTTTTTCATTTGTCCATTTCCACTTTATTTGTTACTTTATGTAATTTCGCGTTTGAATATTCTATTTTTAAGCGTTACGTTATAACCCTCCTAGACGGTAATAATATTGTTAAATATTGTGTAAAAACTGCAATAATAATTAATACACTTCAAAGGATCAAATATTGTGCAATAAAATTGACTGTCTGAGGAAACGGGAGAGCATTTGTCTCGTGACGCGTTGCGCCGTCCCTGCCTGCCCGTTGTATCGGACTCGTGAGTAGCCAACTATTTTCTATTATAACTCAAAAATTAAGCTTTGGACAAAATTTTTCAAGAGGAAAAATAATCTTAGAATTCGTTCAAAAATATCATATTTCAAAAACATCAGATTGTTTTGAATTACCCTGTATAATCAAATTAACAATTATAATATTTCCAGTTAAATTGTTATTAAATAATTGCTTAAGTTACATTTAGATGTAAAAATTCTAGCCTTTGATACAAATTAAACTAAAATATAATAATGATACTATAGAAAGCATGTGAAGCAAAACAAAGGGTAATTATTCAGTTTAGCTACTTCACCTCAAATATCAATAAATTTAAGGTCAATCGACGCGTTTTTGCATAAAATTAAAGAATCTATCAAAAAAAAGCGTCGCTCTGCCGTGAACCGAAATATTCACGATTAAAGTTCACTACTATTTAGGTTAGGATATTTGTCATACCGATGGCACCAGCACTCACTCTCACACACACACACACACACACACACACACACACACACACACACACACACACACACACACACACACACACACACACACACACACACACACACACACACACACACACACACACACACACACACACACACACACACACACACACACACACACACACACACACACACACACACACACACACACACACACACACACACACACACACACACACACACACGAAGCGGTGCAAGGGGGGCCTTTGCCCCCCCTCCCGCACCCACCCCGTCCCCCTCGCTTCGCGTGGAAAGTTGCAAAGTGGAACCTCGCTTCGCGCGAAAAGTGGCACCCTACCGTAGGCACTCCTACCGGCGGGGTGGGTGCAGGAGGGTACAACTTTCCACACAAAGCGAGATTTCACTTTGCAACTTTTCACGCGAAGCGAGGGGGACGAAGTGGGTGCGGGAGGGGGGCCGAAGGCCCCCCTTGCACTCCCCGTATGTGTGTGTGTGTCTTCGCATGCAAAGTTGCAAATGTGGAATTCTGTAAATATAAATCTTGTTTTGCAATCTAAGGAAAAGGAAATTGCATACACATAAAATCAAACAAAAATAATACATTAATAATAAAAATATAATTTAAAAATATCATATAATATAAAATAACAAAAATAAAAAATATATATATGGACATTGCACAAACATAAAATTCAGCATGTTAACATTATTGTATCGATGTAGAAAACTAAAAATATTTCTATGCAATACTTGTACTTGGTTCGCACGTTGTTGGCTGGTCATTGAATATAGGAGGATATATCTCCGCGATAATACGAAAGAAGATTTCAATTTGTTCCAGTCGTTTATAGTCGCGTTTGAAAAGAAATTCGGACAAATATCCAAGAACATGTTTCTCCCTGGTTCCGTATCATGGAATATTTCCGCGAACCTCTCTCCAAACGCGCAATGTGCTGGGTATGTGTACCTGTAAATTTAAAAGATATATTAATACAGCAGTGATACATTAAAAATATAATAATGATTAAATTCGAACTCGCGATTATTAATATCTATTAAATTTTAAATATTTCTTACCAGTTTCAGGATCGACAAAATTAAAAGAATGGTTTACTGTCAGATGTTGGAAGCCTTCATTGCCTAAACAATTATAAGATTTCCAACAATCTGACACGATGGTGGTTCCTGGCAGTATCCATTCTTTTATACACGCCAGAAGTGTTTATGCTGTGCGATCCTCGACTGAACAAATAAAAATCTTCTTCATGTCTCGTTCGTATCCTCCAAAAATCCAATGACCTTTTACAAGTCGGTCACGATTGTATTTTCTTTTTCCAATTTTTGCCTCGTCTATTTCGACTATGCGTTCTGGGCCCCCAAGCTTTTCACTATATTTCTCAGCCCAGAACACACAGACCTGTAATTAGAAATATTTTGATTAATATATTACTACATTTATTTGTTACATATCTGTTAAAATATACATATTAAAATATAATTACCTCGCGGCAAAAATTGAACCAATCTACAACTGTGGCCGATGCAACAGTCTCGTCGTGCGTGTCTTGACGTGGATGTTTTAACATTAAAAAGCATGCAACAATTTTGCATACTGTTGCAATGTCAAGATGACTACGCTCGAATCAAGTATCAATTTTGGCACTTTTCTAAAAGTCACACTGTATAGAGACATATTTTTTGTGCATTTTTAATGTAATGCCTTTTTCTACATCGGTACAATAATGTTTCTTTATCAATATTTAACTCATTACCACACTTATTACATTTAATTGATGATGCTAAAACACCATGCTGGATTAAAATATCTAATAATTTTTCGTTATCATATGTCAGATGTCCAAACTCTAACAAAGATAACATTTTTGACGTTACATGCAAGTACGTACGCGTCCACAACAATAATAACTATTAAGAAGATAGTAAGGCTCTAAATGTAAATATACAAATATTAAGATATCAAATGCGATAAGAGCCAAACGCGGGTGATCGTGCGGCAAGCGAAAGACTCGGGTTCGATTCCCGATTCAGCGACTTTCGGCCTGTTATTTTTCTCGTTTTTAACTTCTTTGGGAGGTTAGAGGGGTATTATAAGAATCTCGAATTGAGATTTTAAATTTTACTTGGTTTAACCAAGATAAATCCGTGCCCTGTGCACAAATATCAGTTTCACAGAAAAATTATTTTTCTGTGAAACTGTCGCACGATCACCCGCGTTTAGCTCTTATCGCATTTGATATCTTAATAATAACTATTATTATTGTAGACGCATATATACATCATGCATTGTTGCGTTTAAATTTCGTGTACTGTAGCCAAAAGTAAGCAGAACGCATGCGCATATTACCGTACAGAGTGCTAATGCCATCGATATGACAGATAACCTAACAGACCCTACAGATCCTAACCTAAATGGTAGTGAACTTTAATCGTCAATATTTCGGTTCGCGGTGCAGAGCGACGCTTTTTTTTGATAGATTCTTTAATTTTATGCAAAAACGCGTCGATTGACCCTAAATTTATTGATATTTGAGGTGAGGTAGCTAAACTGAATAATTACCAAACAAAAATAAGCGATTTCTAGAGATTTCATTTATGTATGTTTAGATTAATTATATAAAAATATTACATTATTTAAAATAATTTATCAACTATGTTGTATAATATAATTATATCCTTTTAATTATTGATACATATAATATATATAGGTCGAGCTTTAATGGAATTTCCAGTATTCGCTAAAGCAATCCAAAAATGCGATACTGTTTTGAAACCTTATGGTATATTTGTCACAGATATTCTAGTAAATAAAGACAAATTTATTCTTGATAACGTACTCAACTTATTTGTAGGTCTTATTGGATTACAGGTATGAACAAAAACTGTACTTTTAAAGATCAATATGTCATAAAAAAACTCATAATTCTTGTAAAAGAATTGAAATTAAGAAGAGCCTTTCATATGTTACATAATTGTGTGTATATGCAGAAAATTAAATTTGTAATATTTTATATTATTTTTTGGTAATTATTTATTTATATGAGAACCTCCCGATTTCAATAATTCTCACATATGTTATCAAAATTATCACTCTGAGTAATTTGTGAAGGTTTTAGTCGGCAGTCATTGTTTATTAAAAAGATATAAGCAAAAGAAGTTTCATAAGTTTATTAATACATTTATCGAAAGAAAAGTCAATTGTTGCATACTTCCACATAGATTTGTAACTTTCTGGTGTTATATCTCTTGAAAGTGGAGCCCCCCGCAGAGGGACGGAACATACTGTACCTACGCATGTACTTCCTAAGATGAAGCAAAGTTTACTCTTAATGAAGGTCAAGATTAAGTGAACTTTACTTCATCTTAAAAAGTACATGCATGGACAGTGTGTTTCGCCCTCCTGCGGGCGGCTCCACTTTCAGAAGATATAACCTAATTCAACCCGTGTTTGTGATGCGGGATACACTTCACTTTACATAGAAAATTACAAATGTAACATTTTTCGCGTACAAATAATTTAATAACTCATCATATTTTGTTGTTAAATCGAGAAACTCGTAGAACTTCATGTTTCAACTGTACAACAATCTGTCTTGTACTAACTCACCTTTTCTTAAATATTTTCAAAGTCATAAGAAATATTAAAAATATGGAAGCCTATCATTGTTCCACTACCTGATTTTAATATGAGAAAGATAAATAATGTCAACATAATGTTACATATTATTCATTAAACATTTTTTGTTTATAACTTTTTAATAAACAATGACCGCCGACTAAAACATTCACAACATTACTCAGAGTGATGATCTTGATAACATATGTGAGAATTATTGAAATCAGGAGGTGGTCCGTATAAGTAAATAATTACTTATTTTTTATTTAAAAGAAAAGTAGAAAGTGTTGAAATATATAAAAAAAATTTTACATATATTACAGATCGGAATAGTTGATCTCTTAATAAATATTGGTATCACTCCTGATGTTATAATGGGTCATTCCATTGGCGAATTGGTTTGTGGATATGCCGATGGATGCTTAACGGCCGAAGAAACTATTATGTTGGCTTATTATGTTGGTTTAGCATTTCTTAAGTCAAAAATAATAGATGGCTTGATGGCTGAAATTAATTTAGATTTTAAAACTATGAAGAATATATGTCCTCCATCGGATATCGATGTAGCTTGTTGTAATAGTCCGCATAATTATATTGTGAGTGGACCAACAAGCTCTGTGAGAGCATTCCTCGCTAAGCTACAGGTTTGGAAACACTTAAAAAGTACAAATAATATATCTACGCTTATAATTACGTTGAATTAAATAAATGAGTTTATTAAAAAATATTTATTTCTGTTTAGAATGACAACATTTCTGTAAAAGAAATTTCCTGTGGACACATACCTTTTCATAGTCGTTATGTCGAGCCGGCGAGAGTTAAACTTTTGGAATACCTGAATCAGATATTGCCACAGAAAGCCTCTCCGAGCTCAAAGTGGTTGAACATGTTGAATGAATCCTATGAATGGTTCAGCACATCTCCAAATATCTCGTATCTAGCAAAATATTATACAAATAATCTGTTAGCCCCGGTAGTATTTTCAAAAGCTGTGCGTTTTATTCCAAACGACGCGGTGACGATTGAGATAGCGCCGCACGACATTCTACAATACATTCTTAACGATTCGTTAAAGGCAACTGTGACAAATGTCGCGTTATACAAATTATCTCACAAACCCAACGTTGAAATATTCTTACATGGAATTGGAAAACTTTATAATGCAGGATTACAGCTGCAAATCGCAAATTTATATCCGGAAGTTAAATTTCCTGTGAATCGTAATACACCAATGATTTCTCATCTTATAAGGTAAATTTTGTTTAATATGATATAAGATAATATAAAATTCTTCAACGTTATGTTTACTACAGAAAAATAACAGAAAATTAAATTGCATTATTTTTAACTATATTAAACATTAATAAGGCTAATGTTTTATATATTGTTAAATTAATGACACGTTTTACAGATGGGATCATTCCAAAGATTGGTATGTATACCATTATGTCGGACAAAGAAGAATTGACATTAGGGAAGCAATTGTTACTATTAATTTATCAGAGGAAGAATTTATATATATGACCGGGCATGTCATTAATGGAAAAAATTTATTACCGGCTGCAGGATATCTTTTCTTGATGTGGCAAATGATCGGCTGGTTAAAAAAGCAAAATCATCTCGAGATACCAATTGTATTTGAAGATGTCAATTTTCTACGTCCTACAGTTCTCTCAACGCAAAATCCAGTCGAGTTAACTCTTATGATCCAAAAAGGTAACTTAATTTTGTGACATAGATATATAAAAAGATAAAAATTTTTTAAGACATAAAATATGAATAAGCGAAAAAATTCAGTTGAAAAAAATAAATTAAGAAAAGATTTGAACCTAATAAACAAATTATTAATAGTTTATCAATAAAATAGTAGCAGATTTGAGCAAAAATTGCAGTATATTGGTACTGCATTAAGCTTGTATTCTGCTAAGAAAGTTGGTAAACATAATCAAGAAATCTTAATTTCTATTATCAATTTACAGTAAGAAATGTATTGTAAATTTGTGGATTTGATTTTTATACATCTCATTTTTATTTTTATTTTTACTATTTTAATTAATGTATTGCTAAAATCTATTCTCGAAAGATTGCAATTAAGAGATACTATAGCTAATTTTCTGTAATTCATTAAAACTATTAGTTATCCAAGATATCTTAATTTCTGACGCAAATATAATCAGATCTACGGCGTATTTGACCATTAATAATGCTATGCACTTTCATTAAAATTAAAATTTATTTTTATTTATTTAATTTGCAAATTGTATACAATGATTGGTATTTCCTTTCCACTTGAAGGCCGTCTGGAATTTATTCTTCGTTAAAAATATCCTCTCGTTATGAAATATAAAATAGAATCTCGTTATAAAACATGGAATACAATTTCCGTTTGTAAATTAAATATTCATACAAGAAATTGATAATTGTATTCTTATAGGTAGTTGCAAATTCGAAATAATCGAAGGTGACAATGTTGTCGTCATTGGAACAGTACGAATTCCAGTTAATATTGAAGACGAGAAAATATGCAACACATTTATTGATCGAAATGACAATGACAAAGAGGAGATGAATATAAAAGATATTTACAAAGAATTGAAACTTCGTGGTTATCAATATACCGGCGAATTTCGTGGCTTAAAAAGCGCGTCAATCACAGGAAAGAATGGTCATATTGCCTGGACTCACAATTGGGTAACATTTATAGACAATATGTTACAGATGATGATTTTAGGGCAGAATTCAAGAAGTCTTTTTGTACCAACAAGAATTCGTAAAATGGTAATCGATCCAAAATCTCACATAAAACATATTGAAGAACTCCCAAATGGAGAAAAACGTAAGTTTATAGTATTATAAACGGACACAATATTTAATCGAATATTATTTTTCGAAAAATATATACTTGATATGCTATTGTCTTTATATCCGCAGAAGTCCTTGTACAAAATTATAAGCACTTAGATGTTTTGATATCTGGAGGAATAGAAATACACGGCCTCATAGCTGCAGCTATATCTCGTCGACAAAATGTAGGCAACCCCATTTTTGAAGAGTACAAGTTTGTTGTTCATCGAGATTTAAATGTGACATCTTTACAAGATGCAATAAGAATGTCGGTGCACGTTGCACTTGAGTGTCACAACATGATAAACGTAAAAATCATCGAATTTATCGAAAATAGCGATCAACTGATGCCGGAGAATTTAAGCTCCTTACATGTTTATAAAATTTTAGACGACTTACCGCAAATTTGTTACAATATCAAAATAGTAGCGACCAACGAACGATTCAAACATATTTCTTTGCCCGACAATATTTCTACGATGGAATTTGATAAACTGACAAAAAATGAAAATTGTTTGATGATCATAGGTTTCGGAATTTTAACAAAAAATAGAAACGATTTATACGAACAATTGTTGTCTGCCATAATGCCAAGCGGATTTCTTCTGACATTGGAAGAGTTAGATGCTTTTTACGATTACTCATGTTTAGATAAATATGGATTAAAAGTAATTTTGGAAAAACGCATCAACGATAAGACAATTATATTATTAAGAAAAATACAAGATTTTAAGACGAATCAACAGATTGTGCATGTAAACAATTACGAATTTTCGTGGGTAAATAAGATTAAATCATTCATGAACGTGGAAAATGACAACACAAATACGAGGATTATAATCGTCGCAGAAGGGGACTTTGAATGCGGTCTACTCGGCCTTGTCAATTGTTTGCGAAAAGAACCGGGTGGTGAAATGCTTAGAAGTGTATTTATTCAAGATGGAGATGCGCCTGCTTTTTCATTGCAAGAATCGTTATACATGAGGCAGCTACAGCTGGATTTACCCATCAATGTTATACGTTCCGGCATTTGGGGATCCTACAAACATTTTCCATTACCATTATTAGAACCAAAACTCGTAGAGAGTGCTTATGTTTCTCAAATGGTACGATTTCAAGAAATTTCGGTATTTAGGAAAATTGAAATCGAGGGGTAAACCGCTGATCAAAATTATGTATACTAATGCCTACTAATGCCCAATTCCTGGGCATTACTGCTAAATTTTTAAAATTTAATAATTTAAATTTTAATAAATTTAAAATTATTATTTGGAAGAAAAGACTTAATAATACTTAAATAACGTCCATAATACGCATTAATACTTCAATAAAACTTAATAATGCCCAAGTAATGCCCAAGCAATGCCCAGTAATGCCTCAAATCTGTACACCGCAATGCCTTCAGCGGTTTACCCCTCGATTGAAATAGTGATAATTTGTGATACTTTCCTTCATAAATTATGTAATAGTTTTTCTTACTGTAATTTTAAAAGACTTAAACTAACTTGTTATTTATTTATTTTATTTATATTTAGGTGCGAGGTGATCTGAGTACTCTTTGTTGGATGCAAAGTAGGATATCTTTCGTCAACAATGATGAAGAAAATCTTGTAAGAGTAGTCTATGCATCTATCAATTTTAGAGATGTCATGATAGCTAGCGGTAGACTCACCACCGAATCTATTACAACCGAACGAAATAATAATTCTTTAATTGGAATGGAATTTGTTGGTTTTAATAAAACTGGGCAAAGAATAATGGGATTGTGTTCAACGGGGTAAGTGAATATTGGGTAGTGATAGAAACTTGATAGAATCTTAATATGTGTGTGAATATATTCTTTAAAATAATTCTAATAATAAACTAAAAATAAAAATCTAAAAGTAAACAATATAAAATACATTTCTTATATTTAAATTAGAAACGTTTTTGATGAAAGAAATGAAAAAATTGCTATATTTTACATATAATTTATAATATTTCTATATGATTTTCTAAGTTATATTATTTTCAGAGGAATGACAAATATTCGCATAATTGATAAATATCTTTCTTGGATCATACCCGACAAATGGACGATGGAAGACGCTGCGACGGTTCCTTGTGTATATAGCACGTGTTATTACGCTTTGTATTTGAGCGGTAAAATGAAAAAAGACGATAAAGTGTTGATTCACTCTGGTACGGGAGGTGTTGGTCAAGCTGCCATTCATCTTGCCCTTTACGAGGGTTGCGAAGTATTTACGACGGTTGGAAGTATCGAGAAACGACACTTTATAAGAGAAACGTTTCCCTCTATTCCCGAGGATCACATCGGAAATTCTCGTGATACGAGCTTCGAACAAATGATTATTCAGGGAACGAGAGGTCGCGGAGTGGATATCGTATTGAATTCTTTAGCTGAAGAGAAACTGCAAGCGTCCGTCCGTTGCTTAGCAAAGGGTGGTCGTTTTCTCGAGATTGGAAAGTTTGATATGGTCTCCAATAGTCCTTTAGAAATATTTGCATTTTCAAAAGGCATTAGTTTTCATGGCATTTTATTGGATAAGTTATTTTCTGCAGAACCAGAGCGTAAGGCAATAATGTGGAATAAATTAAAAGAAGGCTTAAAGAATAGCGCCATCAAACCGTTATGCAGAAAAGTCTTCGAAAAGGATGAAATAGAAACTGCTTTTAGATATATGGCTGCTGGAAAGCATATTGGAAAGGTATGATAATTTTTTTAGTGTACGTACAACAGAGAAAGTATAATTAGAATTGAAATATTAAATTCTCAAAAAATGCAAATAGCTTTTGTTTCCATTGTATTATCTTCAATATTAGAATTATTTAATATAAATAAAAATCACCCTTGTTTCCTGTTTATATTTTGAAACGCAAACATTTCTATGCTAAGAATATTTCTATCTATTTTCCTTAATTAAAACTTAATATTGAACGTAAGTTGTGACGCAAACTTTTCCACTTTAAATATTTTTATTAAGAGATTTTAAAATAAAAATATTAAACAGTTTTTTTTTGGTGTATTGTATCTTCTTAACTATGTTGTAATATGTAAAAGTTATCCATTGTGCTCCTTTCCTCTTTACATTACATTTGGAAAAATTCTTCTTCTTTCAAAGGTTTTTTATCGATTCTTTAAAATTTGTTTCTATTTTGTTATTGTACAACTACATTTTATTTGATAATTTATTCATTCTTATAGTTTTCTATCTGTAATCTTCATTTTTTATAATAACCTCATTTTTTATGTTCATCCTATTTTTTTCTTGACACTTCAGAATATAATATAATGTTATTTGCAGATAATGATAAAAATTCAAAAAGAAGATGAACTGGATGTACCTATACTTGCACATCCCCGGTACTACTGTCTGGAACATAAATGCTACATCGTTATAGGTGGTCTGGGTGGTTTCGGTCTAGAATTAATTGATTGGTTAATATTACGTGGCGCAAGAAACCTAGTATTGACTTCGCGAACTGGGATAAAAAACGGTTATCAACGATCAAGAATAACGTTATGGCAATCTTACGGTGTGAATGTTCAAATCGTTGCAGCTGCTGATACTTCGAAATACGAAGACTGTAAATCTATATTACAATTTGCCGAAGAATATGGTCCCGTGGATGCTATATTCAATCTCGCAGTTGTGTTAAAAGATGGCATATTCAAGAATCAGTCCCCACAAACATTCGAAGATTCCTTTATGTCAAAAGCATGGACGACGAAAAGGATGGATGAATTATCCAGAACAATTTGTCCCCAGCTCCGACATTTTGTCGTTTTTTCTTCCGTTTCATGCGGAAGAGGTAACGCAGGCCAAACAAATTACGGAATGGCAAATTCCGTAATGGAAAGAATTTGTGAAAGAAGAATGAAAGAAGGTTTACATGGTTTGGCTATACAGTGGGGCGCGATTGGTGACGTTGGACTTGTCGCAGATATGCAAGAAGACGACAAAGAACTTGTTATTGGTGGTACATTGCAACAAGAAATATCCTCCTGCTTGGACACATTAGAAGCGTTCTTGCTACAAGATCGGTCAATCGTAAGCAGCATGGTTGTTGCTGAGAAAAAAAAGATTCTAGCGAAGCAACGAATCCATTTGAAGCGGTTGTAAACATTATGGGTAAATTCATTAAGTGTATATTATGTAAAAGATTCGCTTATACAAATTAAATTTTTATTGCAAAGAATATAAATTTTAATAATTCTTATATTACAGTTTCAAGATTAGATAAGATCTGATTAAAATCATGTGTAAATATTTAATTCTTTCTCTAATTTTTAAAATAGGATTGAAGAATCCAAACATGGCGGCGCCAAACATGTCACTGGCTGAACTAGGCATGGATTCAATGATGGCAGTGGAGATTAAACAAACATTGGAGAGGGAATTCGATATTTTATTGACGGCACAAGATATTCGAAATCTCACTTTTGCAAAACTTAGAAAATTGACAAATACATCTGAACAAGAAAAGATGTACGGAAAAGATGACGAAGCTAATGTAAATGATTTGGACGGTTTAAAAATGTTGACTCGAAAGCTTAACGATTCAGACTTGAGTCCAGACATTTATGTAAAACTCGCTACAGAGAGGAAAGTTGCTGGGAGTGAAATATTCCTTATACCAGGAATCGACGGGTGTGCAAGTGTATATAAACTGATAGGATCGAAAATTAAATCTTCGGCGATATGTTTGCAACATGGTATACTTAATATGCCGGGTGTTGCTCGTTCAGTAATGAAATCAGCAGCATATCTTCTGCCTGTACGAAATTATACTATAATCTGTTTGAAATCATTATTTAAATTGTTATGCACTTAATTTGATTATATATACGCGTACGCGCATGCATACATGCGCGCCATTTTTACGTACAGTTTCCTACATGTTTGATTATTTTTCCAGCACGTATCGGAGAAAATACAAAGTCAAAAAGAATTTCTAATTGTCGGTTATTCATTTGGAACTTTAATTGCCATCGAATTAGCGAGATTATTGGAAGCTAAGAATTTCTCCGGACGTTTAATACTTATAGATGGAGCTCCTGATCAAATGAAATTCTTGCTTAAGGAATTATTTTATCATACTACAGAACAAGAGCTACAAAATAACATTTTACTTTTTTTAATCAATATGTATCTTGACCCTAATGAAACGGTTAGTCAATTATTAAAAATATATATGTATAGTTAATAGGATAGTATATAGTTAATAGAATAAGAGGAAAAATTTTGAAATAATTTGTTAGAATGTGCTTTAAAATTATAAAATAAGCTAAATTTTTTATTATATTATTTTATATAATCTAAATTACAGATTTTGTAAAGTTTCTTTAACGTAATTAAAATTATATGAAATAACATAATATAATATAAGCATATTATTTTATTGTAAATGTTTACTTTAGGTTACACAGCCCGAAAAATTTTTATTTTCACATATGTTGTAGAGGATACATTTCTAAATAATACACCGTTAGAATTTTGCGGTAGTCTCTTTTCGTTTCTGAGATATGCACTTTTGAAATTTCGTACTTTTATGTCATCTTTTCACGTTTCTATTTATGTGTTTACATTTGCTCATCACGGTTTCATATTATATTTTACTTATGTGTTTATATTTTTTTGTTTACGTTTGCTCGTTGTCGCTTCCATGTCGCTAAGCTATAGAATTATTGTTTAGTTTCGCTAAAAATCTTGAAGCCAGTGTAACATTTAATAAGTGTTTGTATATAACTTCCTTTGTTTTGCAAAGTACACGCGTGGATACCGTGTGTTCCGCCCGTCCCTATTATACGGGGGGCTCCACTTTCGGAAGATGTAATCTAACCCAACCCGTGTCTGAATTATGGAATATATCTGGCTTTGCATAGAAAGTTGCAAACTTATATAAACTCATGAACCATATGAACCATGTGAAGCGAAATGTCATATGTCAAAATAAAATATTTCCTACACTTCAGACACAGGTTAGATTAGGTTATATCTTCCGAAAGTGGAGCCCCCCTGTTGGGGGGGGTAGCGGAACACACGGTGTCCACGCATGTACTTTGCAAGACAAAGCAAAGTTTACAAATAGATATATTCTATTAAAAATATTAAAATTATATTCTATTCATGAAACTTTTTGTTAATAACTATTTAATAAATAACAAGTGGCTAAAACTTTCTGAAAGTTATTCAGAAAAATGACCTCGGTAAATGTAAACAGAAAAATATAAATATTTAAAAACATATTTAGAATGTAACGAAAAGATGATACAAGTAAGTATAAAATTTCAAAATCGCATATCTCAGGAACGAAGAGAGACCGCTGCAAAATTCAAACGATATATTACTTAGGAAATATCCTCTACAACATATGTAAAAATAAAAATTTTTTGAGCTGTAACCTAAAGTAAACATTTACCTATTTTATTTCAGTTTAAAATGCAGATTGTCATTTTGTTGTACTGATACAATATTATTATTTACAGTTTGCATTAGAACTAAATAAGTGCAATACGTGGGAAGAGAAATTAGAATTATTTACTGCAAGCTTTTCGAAGGATATCAATGAATTATCTGTTGAAAATCAGAAATTGTTATGTTCGACGATTTACGATCATATAATCGCTATACGAGATTATAATATAACATCATTGCCACGTCTTAAATCATCTATAATCTTATTAAAACCCACACTTGCGCCTATCACTGTTACTGAAGAAGATTATGGTCTACATAAGGTAAATTTGATTAGAACGTAATATTTTTTTTTAAGATTATTTTTATAAATAAAAAATATTTTTAGATTACCGAAAGTGCAGTACAAATACATTACGTGGAAGGTACTCATATCACAATAATGGAGAAGGACGAAGTAGTATCACTTATTAATGAATCATTGTAAATTATAAAAATATGAATAAGAAGAGAGAACTGTACGCTTTTTCTCTAACAATGATTCTATTCCAATAATAAAAGGATAAAAAGATAAACCTGAACCAATAATAAACAATGATATTGCTATTTGAATGTCTCAATTTCATATGTTAAGATACAGCTAATTTTATTATTATCTTGCACTTTATTATTTAACCTGCCACTACTCAAAATGCGGTTAAATTATACATGTCACTAATGTCATATGTCATTAAAATCACAGAGCGCCGCTAATGCAATCTTCTGTCGAGAGAAAAACTGCAC
>JALHBL010000102.1:0-5000 GCA_023638675.1 Camponotus pennsylvanicus
TCTCCACAGAACTTAATATTATTAGGTGTACAACTTTGCTTCCGCCGTTTTTTTCCCGAAATCAGAGGCTTTATTGTAAAAAACTGGTTATACCATTTATGATTCAAAGTATTGTCCATCGCTGGCCACTACTTTCTCCCATTTTTCGGGCAGCGTACGAATGCCGCGTTGAAAAAACTGGTCATCTTTTGAAGCGATCCACGAATCGATCCAATTTCTTACTTCTTCATAAGACCGGAAGTGCTGGTCAGCCAGGCCGTGTGCCATTGATCGAAACAAGTGATAGTCAGAGGGAGCAACGTCTGGAGAATACGGCGGGTGGGGTAGGACTTCCCATTTCAACGTTTCCAAGTATGTCTTGACCACTTTCGCAACATGGGGTCGAGCATTGTCATGCTGCAAAATCACTTTAGCGTGTCTCTCGTTGTATTGCTGCCGTTTGTCTTTCAATGCTCGGCTCAAACGCATTAATTGCGTTCGATAACGATCGCCTGTGATTGTTTTAACAGCTCATAATACACTACGCCGAGCTGGTCCCACCAAATACAGAGCATGACCTTGGAGCCGTGAATATTCGGTTTGGCCGTCGACGTGGAAGCATGGCCGGGATATCCCCATGATTTTCTGCGCTTCGGGTTATCGTAATGAACCCATTTTTCGTCCCCAGTCACAATGCGATGCAGAAATCCCTTCCGTCTTTGCCTTTCAAGCAACTGTTCACAAGCAAACAAACGCCGTTCAACATCTCTCGGTTTCAACTCGTACGGCACCCAATTTCCTTGCTTCTGAATCATTCCCATGTCTTTGAGGCGTTTTGAAATTGCTTGTTGAGTCACTCCCAATGATCCTGCCAATTCTTCTTGACTTTGACACGAGTCTTCATTAAGTAATGCCTCCAATTCTGCATCTTCGAAAACCTTCTCTTCCACCGCTATGCCGGTCTTTGACGTGAAAATCACCGTTCTTGAAGCGTTGAAACCACTCACGACACGTTCTTTCACTAATAGCGGCCTCACCATAAGTATTTGAGAGCATTCAATGAGCCACAGCCGCAGATTTCTTCATATTGAAGCAGAAAATTAAAACCTCCCGCAAATGACGAGAATTGAGCTCGTAAACTGACATTTTCAATCGAGAATAACTTTATGATGCAGACACAAATCGACTAATGTTTCTATGGGGTTATGTTGACAGATGCCCAAGTTTATTGCATGACGTCTATGATCTGTTTATTTCGACCTACTTACCGTTAAACCCATCTATAGGAAAACGGCGGAAGCAAAGTTGTATACCTAATATAATACACAAACTGCAACACGTGCATTTTATATAAAATGCTTTTCAAAAGATCATTGATTCTTATTCTCCCATATATAATATAAACGCCACGGTCGCGAAGACCGCGCCGATTTACCCTGACGCTGGATCGACGATGCCGATTGCTTAGACGTCTTGGATAAATTTGTCTATCGCATGCGTTTAAGGCACGCGTAGTTTTCTTTCGCTATGGCGTACAAGGCGAGCGGGAAGAGAGATATCTCTCCTCCGCCACTCGTATTCGTAGAGTAAGCGTTCGGTAGGCGCGACGACTCAGCTGCTTCCGTCCAAGGCGAGAGCGAATCGCGCGGCCAACACACCAGATGCGTGCGCGCCACATAAGAGCCATTCGGTCTTGCGACACCGACTCGTGGCAATGCTGTGCTTGTAAAAAGTGTGTTTGAGACGATTCGCGAAGGAACGAGGCGCCAGGGACGAGCAGAACGCGCTCCGGCCCGTTTCGTTCGCGACCGACTCGTTTAGACGCGCCGAGCGCGATGTACCTCTTATAGTACCCAACCGACGTCCCAGGCGATCGGCGACGCACGGTCGATACGCCGGCGGCATACGGGCGCGATCGCCGACAGACGCGAGTGCCCGGGACGCGTTAGGAGAACGAAGGCAACGTTAAATAACGATTAAAGTTATGATTTTGCCACGATTATATATATTAAAAATTTATTCCAAATTCCGGGCGACACCTACGAAATAAGCTGCAGGCGGTACCTACGAGACCGTTCTCGGGTGGTACCTACGGCCTCGGCGCGACACGCGACGCACCAAGTCGACTCTCGGCGGTACCGAGAGGTCTTCAATCGGACACAGTACAATTGGACACGGGGCAAATGGACACGGAGCAAATAGACACGAAATATTGCACACGGTTCATTTGGACACGGTTCAATTGGACACATAAAAACGCACACCGATCAGTTAGACACGTAAAAATGCACACCGTTCAGACGTACACCGCTCAGTTGCACACCGCTCAAATGTACACCGTTCAGTTGCACATCGTTCAATTGGACACCGTTCAGTCGACCACGAAAAAATGCACACCGCTCAGTCGGCCACGAACAAATGCACACCGATCAGTCGGCCACGAAAAAAATGCACACCGCTCAGTCGGCCACGAACAAATGCACACCGCTCAGTCGGCCACGAACAAATGCACACCGATCAGTCGGCCACGAAAAAATGCACACCGCTCAGTTGGCTACGAACAAATGCACACCGATCAGTTGGCCACGAAAAAATGATCTTCGGGAACAGAGCCGGGCAACTTCGACTTTTTTAATTTTTATTTTTAATCGTTTGTTGGTCGTTTGTCGGTGATTGTTGGCCTAATTTCAACGTTTGTTGGTTTATATATTTTTTTAAACAAAAAAATAAAAATTAGCGTGGTTAGCCAGAAAAATTTCATTTTCGTTCAAAAAGCGGTTCAATCGATGCGGAATCGTTTGGAGATGATTGTTGGCCTAATTATAACGTTTGTTGGTTCATTGTTTGCTTAAAAAGCGAAAAATAAACTTTTACATTAAGGCCGAATCTACAATAGGAATAAGCCTTAAGGAATTGATCAATCACAGTTGAATGTGAAATAGTAATCGAATATGATTGGTTAATTTCTTACGACAAGGCTTTATAATCTAAACTGTTAGCATGGAGCTGACACACACACACACACACACACGGGGGGGGGGTGCAAGGGGGGCCTTCGGCACCCCTCCCGCACCCACCCCGTCCTCCCGCTTCGCGTGAAAAGTTGCAAAGTGGAACCTCGCTTCGCTTGGAAAGTTGCACACTCCTGCACCCACCCCGCCGGTAGGTGTGCCTACGGTAGGGTACCCGACTGATCGGTGTGCATTTTTTCGTGGCCGACTGATCGGTGTGCATCTTTTCGTGGCCGACTGATCGGTGTGCATCTTTTCGTGGCCGACTGATCGGTGTGCATTTGTTCGTGGCCGACTGAGCGGTGTGCATTTTTTCGTGACCGACTGATCGGTGTGCATTTGTTCGTGGCCGATTGAGCGGTGTACATTTATTCGTGGCCGACTGAGCGGTGTGCATTTTTTCGTAGCCGTATGATCGGTGTGCATTTGTTCGTGGCCGACTGAGCGGTGTGCATTTGTTCGTGGCCGACTGATCGGTGTGCATTTTTCGTGGTCGACTGAACGGTGTCCAATTGAACGATGTGCAACTGAACGGTGTACATTTGAGCGGTGTGCAACTGAACGGTGTACATCTGAACGGTGTGCATTTTTACGTGTCCAACTGATCGGTGTGCGTTTTTATGTGTCCAATTGAACCGTGTCCAAATGAACCGTCCAAATGTTTCGTGTCCATTTGCTCCGTGTCCATTTGCCCCGTGTCCAATTGTACTGTGTCCGACTGCACCGCTCCCGGCGGTACCTACGACGCTTAGCCGGGCGGCACCTACGAGACCGCTCTCGTGCGGTATCTACGACGTGTGGCCGGGCGGCACCTACGAGACCGCTTTCGGGCGGTATCTACGACGCGTGGCCGGGCGGCACCTACGAGACCGCTCTCGGGCGGTACCTACGGCGCGTAGCCGGGCGGTACCTACGAGACAGCTCTCGGGCGGTACCTGCGACACTTAGCCAAGCGGCACCTACGAGACCGCTCTCGGGCGGTATTTACGACGCGTGGCCGGGCGGCACCTACGAGACCGCTCTCGGGCGGTATCTACGACGCGTGGCCGGGCGGCACCTACGAGACTGCTCTCGGGAGGTACCTACGGCGCGTAGCCGGGCGGCACCTACGAGACGGCTCTCGGGCGGTACCTACGGACTTGGCGCGACTCGCCACGCACCAAGTCCGCTCTCGGCGGTACCTATGACACGTAGCCGGGCGGCACCTACGAGACGGCTCTCGGGCGGTATCTACGACGTGTAGCCGGGCAGCACCTACGAGACGGCTCTCGGGCGGTACCTACGGTCTCGGCGCGATTCGCGACGCACCAAGTCGGCTCTCATTGATACCTACGACGCGTAGCAGGGCGGCACCTACGAGACCGCTCTCGTGCGTTACCTACGGCCTCGGTGCGACTCGCACCGCACCAAGTCGGCTTTCGGTGGTATTTACGACGCGTAGCCGGGCGACAACTCTCAGACGCGGCGTGTTGCTTTCGCCGACGAGCGAGAAAATTACAAATGCCCTCGCGGCGTGTTACTTTCGCCGTCGTACGACGCGCGCTCGTGAGTCTCGTCTAACCGACAAGACGAATCCCCAAACCGAGGTCTGAGTCTCAACAGATCGCAGCGTAGTGACTGCTCTACCGAGTACAACACCCCGCCAGGTACTTAAGTCGTCTACAGACGATTCCGAGTCTCGACATCGAACTCGCGAAACCCATGATCGACCGTTAGACGCCGTGCCGTCGTAGCGGTGAGATCCCGACGACGGGCGATGGCGCCGTGCGGCAAACCGGGCTCGTGCGACGACCGGTCCGTGGACCGGCCGCCTAGTAGTGTCACATTGTTTTGAGCCTTTCGACTCACGAGACTCCTAGAGATGTCATTGCCACCTTCGACTAGAGAGGATACGGCCTTAGAGGCGATCAGGCATAATCCCACGGATGGTAGCTTCGCACCACCGGCCGCTCGACCGAGTGTGTGAACCACATGTCCGAACCTGCAGTTCCTCTCGTACTGAGCAGGATT
>JALHBL010000102.1:10000-83655 GCA_023638675.1 Camponotus pennsylvanicus
CTATAATCTCTCTTCATCTTGAACCTTACACCCCTCCTCATACACTCTAAATCCCACGGCAAACCACCCATCAACACTTGCATCGCCGCCGTAGAGACGGTTCTACACACATTCAAACACGCACACAAAACCACTCGCTGACATCTATTCATCATATCCCTCGCATACCCAAATCTCATCATACCACACCACACACTCGCTCCATACATAACGCAAGCAGAGAACAGCCCCTTGTATAACACACGCACTGCTCTCTTACGCAAGCCCCATTCGCTCCTTAGTACACGCCGTAGTTTACCTACCACATTCACACACTTTCTCCTCAAGCACACCAGGTGCGGCTTGAAACTCATCCTCTCGCCCATCCACACACCCAAATACCTCACACAGCTCACATATTTCACATTAACATCATTCACTCTTACACTCGGTCGCCTCGTCGCAGCCATACTACCTTTCATAAGCATGCACACCGTCTTTTCCTCGGACACACTTACACCCACTCTCATTCCCCATTCGTACACAGTTCTCATCCACTCGGTACCCATCCTCCCAAGGGAGGGTCCCGTTAGCGCACGGTGCGATAGCGCACCAACCCGATAGCACACGAAAAATTGACACAATTCCCGATAGCGCACCAACCCGATAGCACACGTCCCGATAGCACACAAAGTAAATCGCGCACAATCCCGATAGCGCACCAACCCGATAGCACACGGATTCACTGTGCAACTTTTCACGCGAAGCGAGGGGGACGGGGTGGGTGCGGGAGGGCGGCCGAAGGCCCCCCTTACACCCCCGTGTGTGTGTTTGTGTGTGAGAGAGAGTGCGTGTGTGAGGGGATAATGCTTTCGTGCGCTATCGGGTTGGTGTGCTATCGGGTTGGTGCGCTATCGGGATTGTGCGCGATTTACTTTGTGTGCTATCGGGACGTGGGCTATCGGGTTGGTGCGCTATCGGGAATTGTGTCAATTTTTCGTGTGCTATCGGGTTGGTGCGCTATCGCACCGTGCGCTAACGGAACCGGCTCTCCTCCCAATTCCACTCGGCTTTGTCTCTCCACAATCAGCAACAAATCATCCGCATACGCAACTACCTTACGCCCAGACCCTCGTAGCCGCCACAACAGATCGTCCATCATAAGGTTCCATATAAATGGACCGCAGATGGACCCCTGCGGGCAGCCACGACAGGCATCCTTCCATACAGTCTCACGCACCCCTTTCATACACACCCGTCTATCACTAAAATAACTCTCCCACAATCCCATTTCCTCGCACCCGATCTCACGCAGTTTCTCAAGCACACAATCCCATTCTAAATTATTAAACGCTCCCCTAAAGTCCACGAACACACCTGAAACATACTTCTTCGTGGACGCATTCACCCACTCAAGCACACAGTTCCACGCATCCTCGGCCGACCGGCCCCTCGTAAAACCAAACTGTGCATCACACATTCTTCCACACATCATTCGCTCTAATCTTTTCACCATCATTCTCTCAAGCACCTTTCCAAGCACAGATAGTAAACATATGGGCCGGTACGACCCCGGTTCAGACCGCACTTTATCGGGGGACTTAAGCAGCACAACCACTCTCGCAGACTTCCACGCCAAGGGAAAACAGCCAGTGCTCAAACACACATCATACACTCTCTTCAGCCAAACCGGTATCGCTCTCCAAATCATGCGCAACATCTCCGTGCTTACCCCATCCAAACCGGGTGCCTTCTTCAATCTCATCGACTTTATAGCCTCACTTACTTCTTCCCACTCAAACTGTCTTTCCTCCGTTCGCACTTCATCCACACGTTCCACACTCGCTCGTGCAGCCGGGAAGAACCTATCGAACAACACATCCACGCTCTCTCTTCACGTACTCGTCATTCTATCACCAAGTTTCATACTACTCAATAAGTCACGCCTATATTTCCCCATACACACTCTGTACCCTTCACCCACGGATCCTGATTATTTTTCGTACCCACAAACTGTTTCTAGTTTGCCTCTTTCGATCTCCATATACGCTCCTTATACTCACTCCTCGCCCGCCTATACTCATCCGCCCTCGCATTCGTTCTATCCCTGTCATCACCTTTCCTCGCACGCTGGTAGGCACGCCTACACTTCCTTACTTTCCTCTTCAGTCTCTCTAATTCTTCCGTCCACCATACAAACTTTCTTGATAACTTAGGCTTATGCCTCTTCAACCACCTATCATTCGCACTCAGGATCCACTTCATCACATTCTCCAACATCTCATTCGCATTCATCTCATTATTTATAAATCTGGCGTTTTCAGCCGCACTCTCCACAAGATCACTCATATACCCTTCCCAGTCTGCATCCTTACATATCCATCTACACACATCTTCATCCACACCGACAGTATCGTCCCACATCATCTGTATCAGTATCACATTGTGATCACTAATACCCCAGTCAGGCCTTACTTCCCATTCGAACCGGCACCCCACACACGCATCGTTCAAGAGAGTGACATCAATGTCACTCTCACCATTCGGGCCGCTAAACGTGAAGCTTTCGCTTGGCACGTTTAGCACATTCATACCATTCGCAACGATCCATTCCTCGAGAGCTCTACCGCGCATCTCACTCTCTCTACTACCACCTTACCCCTTTGCTAAACCACAAGGGAGAGATGGCATTCGCATCCATACCCACCAACACTCGCTTTCCCCTAGACATCACTCGCACACTGTCCATGTACGCCAAGTAAGGCTCGATTCTCTTACCATACTGGCAGTACATGGACACCACATATAACTCGCCAAAATCCCCCTTTATCCACACACACACACGCCATATTCATTCGTACATTCTCTCACACACATCACATCTAAGCTAAGATCACTCACAACAACTGCTGCCTTAATTGATTCACTCTCACATGCAATAACATTCATACTCACCGGCAGACCGGTCACGCGCCCTAAATCTCACATACGGCTCCTGCTGCAGTGCCACACTCACGCGCCGTTCACACAACCACTCACCTAAATCACACATTGCAGTGTAAGCCTTCTGGCAATTACAATGCACGACATTCAAGCAGGATTCACTCATCATCATTCACTCTTGCCTTTTCACGCTCGAGCGCCCGTCTATATTCCGGGCACTCTTCGGACAAAACCGAGTGGTCACACTTGCTCTCCTTAACTTTGCAATTTCTGCACGCAAATATATTCTTACATTCTCTCACCATATGACCACTCATACCGCACTTCTGGCACAGCCTCTCCTTTTCCATGCACTCGCGCATCATGTGGCCATAGGCGTAGCACCTACGGCACCTCAAAACATTCACGAATTCTGTCACTCTAAACGCTTTCCATCCCACAAACACTCGTCCTTCAGTACACACCACATTCTTCACTCGACTTGGCACCTCGAGGATGACATTCCCACAAGCCGCAACCTTTTTGCCGCCTCTGCTTACAATCCTCACACGCTCTTTAAATTCACTCTCCGATACGTAACTCCTCACATTCTTTTCATAAAATTCTCTCATCAACTCATCACTCGTCATCTCATTCGGCACATCGTAAACAATCATCTTAGGACCTATCCTACGGGGCATCTCCACACTCAGACCAATCTCACCAAATTTACCACACTTTAATTTTCATCAGCTCATTCTCACTTACTGTCTCAACTACTATCCCTCCACTCCTTGTCTTTCGCATCGCTCTAACTCTCACATCCAACGACTTGCTCACATCACGCATAACTATCTTTTTCACCTGCTCACTCGTCATTTTAACACTCGCATTCTTTGCTTTCACCACAACAGCAAAATTTCTCTCCTTCACGCTTTTAACATTCACTCTAGTATCATTAACATTCAAATTTTTAACCACACTCTTACCAGCCATACTCGCATAACTCACATTCGCTCCGTTTCCACACACATTCTGGGCCACATCTCGACCGACACGGCTCACACACTCATCCAGCCTCCTCTGCAATATCTCATTCCTTGCTAACATTCGCATCATTTGCTCTTTGTATTCACCTACGCAATTCAATATATACTCACTCGCACTCTTAGAGACCCTGTTGACCTCCGCAAATAGGAATTTGCGGAGTCTCAACCCAATCATCCTCAAACACGCTAACTCATTCGCCCCAGCAATTTCATCCTCCACAACTCTCCTCTTCGCATCCACACTCGCATCACTCTTCTTGCTCAACACACTCGCTTCTCTCACGTTTACACGCACTCACATCCATACTCTCCACACATACTTCGACCGGAGTCGTCGACTCCTTCTCTCCTTTCTCTAGACCCCCCGATTCCCCAATGTTTAATTTTAATTTGTTTGAACAATCCATTTTTGTTCCCACCAGCTGAGACGATCTACAAGTCACTCTCCGGGTGACGCTCTTTCCGGAGAGAAGGCTTCATACTCAGAAGGTCGCCTGGTATTCTGAGGTGGTCGCTCGCGACCGTTCCACCCCCCGGCCATGCATCCCATCACCGCGCACCTCTTCTTAGGATTAGGAGGCGTTTTTTTATAGAGGCTACCCACCTCGCGACCCGGGCGGTTAAGCCAAGGCCCCCGTTCCCTTAAGCAAGAGCCTCCAGAATTACGGTGTGAACGGTTAAGGCACCCTGGGTGCGCCAATACCCTTACCGCGACCACCGATAGGCAGCCACGGCCCTTGGGGTGTGGCCCGCAAAGCATTCAAGAACCGATGTTTCATCTAAGCAGACCTGGCCATGCCTGATGTTCGGCGGCCGGGGAACATGCGGCGCCAGCGATCACTTAGCCGTTGCGCTGGAGAGCGCAACGTTACCGTCGGGAACCACGAGGAGGTGTGAGTGCACTGACTTGACACAGGAAAGGCTGATGAATGCGCATCCTGTATCCGGCAACGCACGTTCCCTACCAGATCCTCGGGGCTCGTGAGAGGCTAAAAGACCTAACTAGAGGTCTAAATCGCTTCAATGGCCCAACCATCGCTTCTCAAGATTACGGGCTTACCTGCTCTACATCACTTGCGCTTTCAGACGCAAGCTCAGCAGAGCAGTGACACCCGGACGTCCTAGAGAGAAGCATGGTTATTCTGGGAGAACGCAGTCGCCCCGTATCGCGAAAAACTGCCCGGCAGGAGAATGATGTTGTTTTCTCCTAAAAATCACCGCCAGATCAACCAATGCAGCAAGTCTCTTAGCAGCGTGTGTTATGCTGCTTTCGTAAAATATTAAAGTCCTGCGAAGCGTATTGCTTTGTAACTGACATGAAAAATTTTTGTCCCGCACGGCGTGTTGCTTTTGCAACTGACGCTAAAATTTCTAAGTTCCGCGCGGCGTGTTGCTTTGCGATGGTTCAAAGCAAACCAGCTTAGTTGGTTCAACAGAGACACGCCACCCGGAGCAGCAAGATACAGCAAGATATGATCTCACGAGGTCAGCGCTTTGCTAAGCAGTTCACAAGAGGTGAACAAAATCCAGGTCAGACCCGGGTCACTCCTGAGACCGCCAACTAAATCAGCTTGAGCCTAAGTTTATTAGCGGCGTGTTGCTTTTAAAATTTTGCGAAATTTTAAAGTTTGCCAGCGGCGTGTTGCTTTAAAAAAGTTTAAAGTTCGCCAGCGGCGTGTTGCTTTTAGAAATTTCAAAAAAACAAAGTTCGCTAGCGGCGTGTTGCTTTAGGATCCAAGATAAAGCAACCCGAGCCCAACCTGGGCTACGCTTAAGATGTAAAGCGGCGTGTTGCTTTCAGAAGCTGACCCCGAAAACGCCTAAGTTGGAGAGCGGCGTGTTGCTTTGAGGCCTCAAGACGAGTTGAGCCTGTGCACACTACGGCAATAATATAATTTAAAGGTTTTAAATGAAGGATAAACCTGCATGGGAGAGAACTCTCCATCCGCTGGACACCAAGCCAATCTCGCGTATTTGCTACAACGGGTTGCGCAACTCTCCGCAACCAACCTCGCTTATATTCCACCATTTTTCGTTTATCGTGTTTGTTGTAATTGTCAGTTCTGCTAGCTTGCATTGATTTCACTGACGGGAAGTAAGCACAGACAGCATCCCACTCTACGTCCCAACAGTAGATAAAGACAAGTTTTATTGTGTGTGAAAGGACCCCGAAGAGACTCGCCACGTGCTTCACCGCCCTTTCGAGCATACGCCACAATAACCTATTTTCCCATCCAGCCTTCCCATCGCTTGCCCATTTCAGTTAGCCTCAGCGACAGAACAACCGACTACCAGCCTCGGTGTCACCAGTTTTCCTTAATATCATTAACACAGTTTCAATTTGGCGACCGGTCGCGGGAGAAGCTCCCCGACCCCAACACCATACCCCAGGGACTAGATATAATCATTTAAACATCATTCAGTGGGCTTCCCTGGGCCCGAGGACTACCAGGACTACCTTCTTCGTGTGCATGGCGAATGCCTCCCTCGGTCCGAGGCATCTCGTGGAGACTTTGAGGATGTTCCCCACCTCGCCGTCGTAGGTTTTGCATACACGGGCTCCTGCTGGTGTGGGAGATCTGCAGCGCGACTTTATGGCCCGGAATGATACCGGATGCCGTGGACATAGGCCCTTTTGGGAAACCTCAGCGCGACTGCAGTAAAAAGCCCCGCTCTGCACGAGCAACAGCGGGTAAGACAGGACGACAAGCGTCCCGTCTCGCCACAACTATCGCTCGGCGAGGCAGGGCTATAGTAGATATGGACAGTTATTGTTTGTGTCGGAACTCCGAAGAGACCCGCCACGTGCTACACCGCCCTTTCAAGCATACGCTATAATATAATTTATTTTCCCGCCCAGCCGTCCCATCGCCTGCCCATTTCAGTTAGCTTGAGCGACGAGACAACCAGCTGCCAGCATCGGTGTCGCCAGTTTTCCTTAATATTGTTAACACAGTTTCAATTTGGCGATTGGTCGCGGGAGAATCTCCACGACCCCAACACCATACCCCAGAGACTGAAAGTAATCATTTAACATCATTTAGTGGGCTTCCCTGGGCCCGAGGGCTATCAGACCTTCGGGTGTGTGGCGAATGCCTCCCTCGGTCCGAGGCGTCTCATGGAGACTTTGAGGGTGTTCCCCACCTCGTCGTCGTAGGTTCTGCATACACGGGCTCCTTCTGATGTAAGAGATCTGCTGCGCGACTTTATGGCCCGGAATGATACCGGATGCCATGGTCATAGGCTCTTTTGGGAAACCTCAGCGCGACTGCACTAAAAAGCCCCGCTCTGCACGAGCAACAGCGGGTAAGACAGGACGACAAGCGTCCCGTCCCGCCACGACTATCGCTCGGCGAGGCAGGGCTATGGTGCGCCGGAGGCTGGAATGACCACCCCAGTAGTTAAGGTTCGTCTCCAGGCGTAGCCGGCGCTCCGCCACGGACTACCTATTTGCTCGAATTTCGGTGCTGCATTTGCTAGCACTATTACCTCTATCTCGCAAGGACGAGGTCTGAAGTTGCCATACTAGGGCATGGCCTACCATACGAAGCGCATGCCAGCGGATGTGCAACATTTCGAGTTCTAGAATTTTTTGTCTCTACATAGTCTTACGACCTTTGGGGTCGGCTATTGATAAGCCCGCCCCGTAGAGCAACAATACGTCCTTACCTGCTACCCCGCTGCCACTTATCGAAATATTCACTGTTTAAATCAACTTTCTGGGGGTAGTTGGAGTACCATTACCCACGTAGAATTTTTCCCTACTTGTACGGCCAGTTCACGCGTGAAAATGGCCGGCAGTTTCCCGCACGATTTCCAGCGGATGGTCGTATGAGGCACTGTTAGGTTCGCATATTGGCTACTAGAGCTCCCTCACCACGTCAAAGTCGTGCCCCACGAGAGAAAGTAGATAGGGACAAGTTTATTGTGAGGGTGCGCTATCCGAGGACGACACACCCGTGCTTCCTGGCCCTTCTCGGGCAAACGCTACACAATAATATCCATTGTCTATCGAAACCGCCCCGAGCCGGGCGATAGAAAAATCCAGATGCGCCCACGGGATCCTTATCGCGGGAATGGACAGTTTGGTCACAGACCAGTGAGGTGCCTCATTACCACGCCACCCAGGAGTACCTAAAGCCGCCGGTCCGCACATTCGCGTCCGACTCAGTGCTCCACCCCCCACTGGCCGTGTACATGGGGAACAACGGGAAGTCCATTTGCATCCTGCCCAGATGCACGCTCTGACCCTATCGGGCGGAGTTTTGGATGGAATGGGATGTGATTAGGATAGATGGGTAGGAAATGGCTTTGTGGCCTAAGGGCCTTATAGCCATATGTGGACAGTGGGATTGTCAGGTTGGGAAGAGTCCTACCTATCCATAAGCTAACTCAGTCTACGCGGCGCGACGCGATCGCAGTTCAGGAATGCGGTTATCCCGAGAAGGTTACGGGGCCGCACTCCTATGTCCAGGGGCTCCGACCTCCCTGGGTGAACTGTGGGTCCACCTAACCTTTACACTACGTTTTCGTATCCCTTTAGCCAAAGTGATTCTCGACAAAAATCGGCAAAAACAGCAAAGACCTCTGGATTTTACACGGAGAAGCGTGCCACACCCGGCCATTGCAATTCTTGCTCTGGGACGACGCTACGCAAAGCCTCCCTTTGCGCGTCAAAGAGTGGACAGTCCAGCAAGAAGTGCTGTACCGTGTCTACTCCACTCTTGCATATGCACGCATCACCATTCACAAGGTTGAAGAACGCTAACTTGGCTCTGAAATCACCATGTCCGGTGAGGACCTGCGTGCTATAACGGTATGTTTCGAGACGCGCAGCTAGTCTGTCGCGCACATCTCTGAAAAAGGCGAATGTGGTACAACCTTTGTGGAAAGAAGTCCACCTGGTCTGCCACATGTTTATCACCTCGTCCTAAATTCTACTTCTTCATCTCTATCGCGTCCTTTTCCTCAGTCCCGGCGGAAATCTCTATGTTACCGATCTTGGCGTTCTCTTCTTTCCTAATATAATAACGCGCGGCGTATTCTTTGAGGACGATATCAACTGGAATCGCTCTCGCGACGACACAGAGCGACTCCCACGAGGCCGTACGATATGCACCGGTCGTTGAAATTAAAACTCGGCGCTTCAGAAGCCTAATATCACCCTCCGTACACAAGTCGGCCCACCCCGCAGCGGCATATGCCAATGTCGGAGCAAACACGGCCCGGTAGATTGTGGAGAGAGCCCTAAAGCGCTGGCCCCAGTGGGCTCTAGCTAGCCTACCTAACTTCGCGAACAGCAGCCCGACTTTGCTGTTAAGGTACTCGCAATGCGATCTGACTTTCAGATTCTTATCTAGATGAACACCAAGATATCTAACCGTTCGTTTGAATTTAATATTCGTATTCCCGATTTTGATTATTGGCGGCCTATTCTTGAAGTCGACAGTTTTCTTAACATTTTTGCGCTTCCTATCCGGTCGTGCTCCTCCCCGTCTGCCTATGGGGTTTCGCGCGATCACGTCTGATTTTAAAACAATGGCTTCAGTTTTACGCTCGGAAATCTGGAGCTTCGCGAACCTACACCAGTCCATTATAATATCGACTAGGTGCTGACCTTCTGTTTCTAATTCCCTACGCGAATTCCCGATAACGACGACTACGAGGTCGTCCACGTACGCGGCGAATCTATCCTGTATTACATTTCCTAGTTTCTGCAGAAGGTCATCGAACATGAGGTTCCAGCAGGCCGGACCGAGAACGGAGCCTTGCGGACACCCCCTCGTGGCCCGCTTGGACACCTCCGCGGAATTAAGGGGATCCTAAAACGACGACCGAACTCTGACGGGATAGCGCCCTCTTCTAAGCGTAATTAAAATTGTCGATAATACCGACAATTTTAATTTCGCCATTACCGACATAGTATATATGCGTAACTCATGTATATTACAAAGAATAATTTTTAATTGTGTTTAACATGTTAAAATCAGACAACATCTTTCTGCTTCTTTATCGCACGCATATCGAAGCATGTAGATAACAGAAAAATATAGATGTGTCTGGCATATCATATGTATAATTTAAATACAATTTAATGATTATTCATGACTATACATATATATACAGGGTGTCCGATTCCTGAGTGACCAAACGAAAAGTAGTGGTAAATTGGATCAAATTGAGAAGAAAAGTTTTCTACTATTTTGCAAAATTCGCAATTATTAAAAAATAAGCAAAAATGTTTCGACGCATGAGAAGCGGTAGATCGCTCGCAGTGTCCGATTAATGAGTGATCAAACGAAAAGTGGTGGTAGATTGGGTCAAACTAAGAAGAAAAGTCCTCTACCATTTTGCAAAATTCGCAATAATTATTAAGTAATAAGCAAAAATGTCCCGACGCATGAGAAGCGGTAAACCGCTTGTAGTGTGTGATTATTAAGTGATCAAACGAAAAGTGGTGATAGATTGGGTCAAACTGAAAAGAAAAGTTCTCTACCATATTGCAAAATTCGCAATAATTATTGTTATAGGCAAAAATGTCTCAGAGTATAAGAAGCGGTAGACAGATCGCTTCTCATGCGCTGAGATATTTTTGCTTATTACTTAATAATTATTGCGAATTTTGCAAAATGGTAGAGGACTTTTCTTCTTAGTTTGACCCAATCTATCATCACTTTTCGTTTGGTCCCTCACGAATCGGACACTGTATACATGTATATATATATATATATATATATATATATATATATATATATATATTGTTGCGTCCCCGTGTTCCTTCCCTGTGGATTATTCGGTCACCCGTGACGTTCGGCAGAAGATCGTCTTCGAGCGCGTTGCCAAGAAGAATGTTGACAAGACGTATGACAGTCGAGTCGGAAAATAGCTGTCAAGCTATACGGACGCGTTCTCGCTTACGTGCGATAATTGTGTTATAAAACCCGTTGTGTTAATCTGTTGTTCGAGTGTGTTCTGTGTTCCTGATTAAAGTTCACTTAATCATTTAAACCGTGTCATTATTTACGAGTGCGCGGGTGCCGCGTAAAAAAAGCGTGTGCCGATCGGCTGTGTCGCGCGCATTCGATAAATATCGTTCCGCGGGCGCAACAATATATATATATATATATATAGGTATTATCACACATGTAACTTCTTATAAAATACAATGTATGCAGCACAGCTTGTTTTTTTTCACACAATGGAATTAGAAAATAATATATGAAGTCACATATTTTAATCATGTGTACATATTTGTTTTGTTATATGTATGTACAAATGTTTATATTTATAATAGAAATTTACAAATATTTACAATATATTATCTTGATTGGGATAGAATACATTTGTAAAAAATATGGAAATATAGAATAATAAAAATGTAGAAATGTATATAAATATAGAATGGGCCCCTCCATCGCCCATTCCCGTAAGAACGCAACCAAAATATTTTATTTATTTTATTCGTCTCTCCGACAGTTTTATAAGCGAAATTGAGCGCATTTTCTATTTGTCACTCTTACGAGTATCAGAATAGATCTTTTTATTAAATTATAACACTTTAATTTGGAAAAGGCAACAGTTTATTGCTTTTTAAAATTATATAGAAATGTTCTCTCATACATTTTACATCTGTAGAATATTTCTCCTCGCAAGGATTGCCTCCTAAGGCTATAGTCGTGGCAAAAGCTGCAGCATAAATTCCACAACATATTCCATCAGGTTGAGTTTGAACTTTTTCAAAAATTATGTCATCTGAGTTTACTCTCGAAGATGTATATAATTTTTTTCTTTAGCTACCAATTTATCGTATGTACAGCCGGGTAGACTATCATACACATGAAGTTTGGTGCCATCAAAGAAAATACATCTCCAGTGATTACTACAATTCCCTCCAATTATTTGTAAGCTTTTGTTACTATGACTAGCTACAATCATGTGAGGATATTCTAAATATAACACTTTGTGTTTCGAAACAAGAAGTTTCTCTTATGATGCGCAAGAATAAATCCAACGATTCATCATTTAATTGACTTTTTATAGGAAAAACATTATCCTTTACCACAGAGAGAGAAGCAAACGTCTCATCTAAGAATTTTCTTTGTCTTACCATATCGTCTTCAGTTACATCTCGTTTGTTTTTCGAGTAACTTATGATAATGCAGCCATCATCATCTTGCTCTTTATTCAAAACAGTAGCAGTAGTCACTGCTGCTTCTATTGACGAAACGTTCGGTCTGAATCGTTTGCTATCTTTCATGCCATTTTCGCTTTCTATTAAACTTCGTGTACTTATTCGAGTAGCTATCTTTTTTGCTGCTGCTTCTTTAGCTTCTATAATATATCTTGGATTTCTGATAGGCATATGTCTATTATGACGACTGTCCAAGATTTCTGGAAGCATGCATTTATTATAGAAGCATATTACGAAAAACAGCATTTGATTTCTCCAAAAAATATTATCTCTATTAATGTGCAATATTTTCATGCTTTTTGGAGTCCAAATAGCGAAAATACAATATTCTCGCTGTGTTATATTTAACTGACCTTGAATTTGATAATAATATCGATGATTCCGATTCATTTTATCTGGATTTTTTTTATCAAATATAATTTTTAAAGCAGGCAATGTCTGAATGGCTTCTTCTGCTGTTAAATTTTCAGCCGACAGAGGACATTTAATTCCCATCAGACCATTTTCATCAATAAATCCGTCAGGGGAAGCACCCAAGCATGGATTTTCAGTATCGATAAATAGTCCGCAAAGTTTCACTTCTTTGTTTAATTGTAAGGCCAATTCTTTCCTTGCTATTTTTTCATTGTCATGGCCATATTGTATGGCTGCGTTGTCAATGAACGAAGGATATAATATTGCTTTTACTGTCGCTGCGCAAGACGTTGTCGGTCTCATGCGACATACTGTTCCAAAATTGGATGCTGTCAACATTTCTCGTCTCAATGATAACCATAATTCTGATGCACTTTGGTTTCTTGTATCGAGTTCAATTTTCTGCCAGTTTATAACATTTTCGGACAATTTTTCGAAATGGTTTTGCCGAAGTTGTACCAATATATCGGATGGAAGATCCGGCTTTTGAGATTGTGGACCGTAATGACGATCCACTCCTGACTCTGATTTAAATTTTTTTTGCCTTTCGTGTGTTTCTCGAGATTCTCTGGTTTTCGCAACTTTTATTTGTCGTCGCTTTTCCAGATTCTCAACGACAGGCGGAACAGTTTTACGCATGCTTTGATGCAATTCTGTAAGGACTTGTTGCGTATTGTATTGCACAACTGCTCTCGAAATTCGAGCATTGTAAGAGCCTCGTTTGCCAAAATTAATGCGCTTTCCACCAATTTCTTTGCAGATTATCGAGTTAAACGATTCTGCAGGATTATTGGTGAAATTTAGCAACAAGCTGTCGAAATAACCGCTAAGATATATGATAGCGCTTTCTATTTTTTGATATAGACCATATAATTTGAGAGATGGTACATAATTCTGTTTCGTTTCATTAGCATTTTCTTTGCATGTACGACCGCGTGCTTCGCATCGCTTATGTTCGCTAAAAACATGGCTAGGAATGTTTAATATATCTTTTTGTAATTCCATAGCCTTACTGTGTTGAGGTGTTTGTTCTTGTTTTCTTCGCAGTTCGGCTGTCTTTTCTATCTCTTTTCGGATATTCAAAATGTTTTTTACGTTTCGCAATTGTACAAAGCCACGCTGCCTTTGTGTTTTTGGCTGAGTTATCTCTGCCACAGTTCAGCTTTTTGCATAAATTGCGACGCAAATGATTTGTGCATTCTACTTTTTTTACTGTTATCATCTGTTATCATCATTCATTATATGGTCTGTTATCAAGAATAGTCTGATAAACACTACTGTCTCCATCAGCAATAACTGTTTTATAAATTAGCCCATGCATTTCGAGACTACATTTAAATCCTTCCGCGATAACATCGCTCTCCATGCTTGTGGAGCTTGCGTCGCGATTAACCCTTGTCAGTCACACTTCCCGAGAATCCCGTACCGGTCACACTGAGTGAAATACACCCCAGCGTGTTTGCAAGTGTATAAAAAATTGTAGGTGACCTTAAAAAAAAAAATATCCTGTTGTAGTTTAAGTCTTCCTTAAAAAGACTATAGGTTTGATTTGCAAAAAATTAATTTAACGTGTAAAAAAATTGTTGAAAAGAAAAAGTCGGAAAAGTGACTTTTTTTACAAAAACTAATGTAACTTTCAATTTTTAAGATATTTTAATTTTTCAAACTCGGTTTTTTCATCCTTAGATGATGGTCCCCATTGAAGGTCCCAACTACCTGTAGATGGCGGCACAAGGCCCATTTCCATTGGTTTACTGGGTCGTTTTCGAAGTCAAAAAAACGCTGGGGTGTATTTTACCCAGTGTGACTGTTAAGGGTTAACATTTTTATAGCATTTGTGAGCTCTTGGTTCGATACTTTTTCGCTCTGCCATATCACATATTGCACAATATTTATTGCAGACACCAACGAAGAGAATTTTTTTCGTATGGTAACCAATTATAGCTCCAATACCGGAAAGTGAGTTATAAGCATTACCATATGATCTTTTCATCCAACTACCGTCTGCTACAACAGTTATGTACGGAATACCGTTAATAGTATCATTTCTCTCGACAGCGAATTGTTTTTCAACTTCGCCAGCCAATTTCATATTTTCCATGGCAGTTTTTTTAAAATCATCGACTAAATTCTCTCTGTATTTGATATAAGTTGGCTCGGACATACAAGGAATATTCATGGCAGCACAGCTCTTCTAACTGGGCATAACCAATTCCCATTGTAACAGTTCCTGCTACAGCAGCTGTATTAATGTCCAATATTTCCGGTTTTGTGGGTTCTGACCAGATGTTAGCTTCATAATTGCACATTTGGCATTTGAAGAACAACTGCGTCATTAAGAGGATGCTGGAGCGACGGCCGAACTTCGACGGGTAGGCGCCCTCATTTTAACATAACTAAAAGTGTCGGTATATTACCAACACTTATAGTTACGTTACCGACAGTATTATCTGGGGTAATAGGACACATGCATGCATTAAAAAGAGCAATAAAATATAAATTTTTTTGCATTGTGTTTGATATATTGATGCAACAAATGTGTTGGATTTCTACTGCTATAACATCTTGCACAAACGATTGTAGAGCACAAATCTGTATTTGTCGCATATATATTTTGAACACACTGGTATAATTGCTCTCATTAGTCATATATATATATATATATATATATATATATATATATATGAATGAATATTTATACATAATACACACACAGAAATATACAATATTACATTGAAACACAATTTGCATAATATATTATGTATTATTAGTTTTTGATTATAGCGATTTAGCAAACACACGTCATGCATAAATTATAATTTGTAGAAAGTTACGTACAAAAATCCTTTTTATTGTGTATAACTGTGTATATATACTAAAAAGGATTTTTGTATGTAACTTTCTACAAATTACAATTTATGCACGACATGTTTACTAAATCGATATAATTAAAAGCTAATAATACATAATATATTATGCAAATTGTGTTTTAATATAATATTATATATTTGTGTGTGTAATATTTACAAATGTTCACAATACATTTTGTTACCTCAAAAACATCGACATAGATTTATATCGAGAAAAGAATGAGCCCCTCCATCGCCCATTCCCGTGAGACGCAACCATAATATTTTTTTTCGTCTCTCCAATATTGCAAACGAGATATTTGCATTGAAGCGTCTTTTTGCAATGATATTCATTATAATATAATTTCAAAATGATAAATTTTTATCATTTTGGAAAAGGCGACAATTTGTTTTCTACAATTTTTAAAAAATGTTTCCTCATATATTTTACGTCATTGGAGTATTTCTCATTGCAAGGATTTCCTCCTAAGGCTATAGTTGTAGCGAAAGCCGCAGCATAAATTCCACAACATGTGCTATCAGGTTGTGTTTGAACTTTTTCAAATATTATACTATTTTCGTTTGTTTGTGGATAACGGCGACGAATGTAATTTTTTTCTTTAGGTACCAATTTGTTGTATGAACAGCCGGGTAGGCTATCGTACACTCGAAGTTTGATACCGTCAAGAAAAATACATCGCCAGTGATCGCTACAATTTCCTCCAATAATTTGTATGCTTTTGTCGCTACAACTTGCTACAATAATATGAGGATATTCCAAATATAGGACACTTTGTGTTTCAAAACATGAATTACCTCTTATAACGCGTAAAAATCGATCCAATGATTCGTCATTTATTTTACTATGTACAGGTAATACATTATCCTTTACTAAATGTAAAGGAGCAACCGAATTATCTAAAAATTCTTTTTGTCTTGTCATATCGTCCTCAGTTAGTTCTTCATTTTTCGAAGAACTAACAACGATGCAATCGTCATTTTGTTTTGTACTTAGACTAGTAACAGTTGCTTCCATTGTTAAAATATTAGAGTCGAAACATTTATTTTTTTGTATAATGTTTTCGTCTTCTATATTACATCGTCGAAGACTTTTTTTATTTTTTTGGTTGCTTCTTGTTGAGCTTCTATTATATATCTTGGATTTCTAATTGGCATATGTCTATTATGCCGACTATCCAAGATTTCTGGAAGCATGCAATCGTAATAGAAACGTGTTAAAAAGGGCAACATTTGATTATTCCAAAATACATTGTCCCTATTTACACGTATTATTTTCAAGCTTTTTGGCGTCCACACAGCAAAAATACAATAATCTCGCTGCGTTATATTTAACTGGCCTTGAACTTGATAGAAAAATCGGTGATTCCGATTCATCTTATCTGGCTTGTTTTTATCAAAGATGCCTTTTAGTTGAGGCAGCGTTTTTATGGCCTCTTCTACTGTTAAATGTTCAGCTGATAGAGGACATTTTATTTCTACCAGACCATCTTCATCTATGAGTCCGTCAGGAGAAGCACCCAAGCATGGATTATCAATATCAATGAATAATCCGCAAGTTTTAATGTCCTTCTTCAGTGTTACAGCCAATTCTTTTCTCGCCATTTTTTCCATCTCGCGACCATATTTTATAGCCGCAGTATTGATAGAGGGAGGAAATAAAATGTTTTTCACAGTCGCGGCGCAAGATGTTGTTGGTCTCATGCGACATAAAATTCCAAAATTAGACGCCGTCAACATTTCGTGTCTCAATGAATGCCACAAATCCAGCTCATTTTGCTCCCTCGTATCACGTTCAATTTGTTTCCAATTCTTCCCATTTTCAAACAACTTTTCCAAATGATTTTGTCGAAGTTGCTCAAAAACGTCGGGTGGAAGATCTGGTTTTTGTGATTGCGGGCCGTAATGACAATCCGTTCCTGATTCCCGTTTAAATTTCTTTTGCCTTCCATTCATTTCTCGAGATTCTCTGGTTCTTGCAACTTTTGCTTGTCGTCGCTTTTCCACAGTCTCGACAATGGTAGGAACATTTTTACATATGCTTTTATGCAATTGCGTGAAAACTTGTTGCGTATTAAATTGTACAACTGACCCCGCAATTCTAGCATTGTAGGAACCTCGGTTACCAAAATTTATGCGCTTTCCACCTATTTCTTTGCAGATTATCGAGTTAAACGACTCTGCAGGATTGTTGGTGAATTTCAGCAACAAGCTATCGGAATAAGCGCTTAAATATACAATAGCACTCTCTATTTTTTGGTAAAGACCGTGCAATTTAAGATATGGAACATAATTTTTCTTCGTCTCATCACAGTCATCACATATACGACTGCGTTCCTTACACCGTTTATGTTCACCAAATATATGGCTAGGAATATTTAATATATCTTTTTGTAATTCCATAGCCTTATAATGATCAGGTTGCTTTTCTTCTCTTCGTACATCAATTGCTTTTATCACTTCTTTTCGTATGTTCAAAATGTTGTTTTTTACAACATTTCGTAGCTGCACGAAACCACGCTTTCTGGGCATTTTTTGCTGAGTTGTTTCTGTTACAGCTCTCAACTTTTTACATAGATTGCGAAGCAAATGATTGGTACATTCTATTTTTTTCACGGTTACCATTTGTTCGCGATATGGTCTACTATCAACGATGGTCTGATATACGCTGCTATCACCATCGGCAATAACCGTTCTATAAATTATTCCATGCATTTCCAGGCTACTTTTAAAGCCTTCTGCAATGGCGTCGCTCTCCATGCTTGTAGAGCTTGCGTTACGATCGAAATTTTTGTAGCATTTATGGTTTTTTGGTTCGATTCCGTTTCGTTCCGCTACATCACATATCGTGCAAAATTTATTGCGAACACCAACGAAGAGAATCTTTTTTGTGCGGTAACCAATTATAGCACCAACACCAGAAAGAGAATCGTAGGCGTTGCCGTATGATCTCTTCATCCAACTACCATCCGCTACAACGGTTATGTATGGAATACCGTTTATAGTTTCTTTTCTTTCGAGAGCGAGTTGCTTTTCAACTTCGCCAGCTACTTTTATATTTTCGGTGGCTGTTTTCTCAAAATTATCGATTACATTTTTTCGATATTTAATGTAAGTTTTTTCGGACATACATGGAATATTGATGGCTGCACACAGTTCTTCCAGCTGGGCAAAACCAATTTCAACTGTAATAGTTCCTGCTACAGCAGCCGTATTAACGTCCAATGTTTCCGGCTTTGTGGGTTCTGACCAGATATTGGCTTCATATTTGCACATTTGGCATTTAAAGAACATTTGCGTCTTTAACCCGCGAGATTGAGATTTAATGAGTTTCCAATCTTTAAATTGGCACTCTATTCCTCGCGCGTGATTATCAAATGTTCTGTGGATTTCACTTCACATAAAAGAAATGTCGACAATGCGACGGCCTTCAAGCATGCTTTCCTGGATACGATCTATATCCAGAGAGCCATTTTCGATAACAAAATTATTGTTATTAAAGTTTTACATTTCGACAATACGTACCTGTATTTAAATTTGACTCCAGGCATTGCATCGTGGGTACTAAGGTTTGGGTACTAACTTTCGAATCCATCGTGTCGGAGAATAATTTCACCGATTTCTGAAAATCGATGGATTCGTTGCTAGTATCCTTAGTAAACGTGCTATTCCTGGAGTCATTTTCCTCTTGACTCTTTATAAGTTTCAGCAACCGTCGCCTGCAAGGAAAAATAATGTTAAATATTGTTACAAAAATAAGATGTGTCAATTATTATATTACTTTACATAATCTAGAAAAAAGTAAAATCTTTGAAAAATAAGTGCAGTCTTTTGTTAATAAATCTATATCTAATTAGAAATTAACTATATTATATGATACAATACATGTTTTAACAACATATATTATATGATACTATATTATATGATACAATACATGTTTTAACAACAAATGTCTTATATTTTATAATAACCAGAGCGCACATGTAAATCGCATCTGATGTGAAAAACAACCAATTCACGAATAGATGGTCTGTGGCATAAAACATCTTTTTTTAATAATCAGATAACGTACGTGCAAATCGCTTCTGGGAGAAGATTTTTAAAAGCAACTAGCAGACGGATATACCGTCTCTGGTATAAAATATCTTTTTATAATAACCAGAAAACGCACATGCAAACCGTTTCTGGGAGATATTTTTAAAAGCAATCAATACACGGATATACCGTCTTTGGTATAAAATATCTTTTTTTTAATAACCAGAAAATGCACATGCAAACCGTTTCTGGGAGAAGATATTTTTAAAGCAATCAATACACGGATATACCGTCTTTGGTATAAAATATCTTTTTTTAATAACCAGAAAACGCACATGCAAACCGTTTCTGGGAGAAGATATTTTTAAAGCAATCAATACACGGATATACCGTCTTTGGTATAAAATATCTTTTTTTTAATAACCAGAAAACGCACATGCAAACCGTTTCTGGGAGAAGATATTTTTAAAGCAATCAATACACGGATATACCGTCTTTGGTATAAAATATCTTTTTTTAATAACCAGAAAACGCACATGCAAACCGTTTCTGGGAGAAGATATTTTTAAAAGCAACCAGCACATGGACATATCTTCTCTGGTATAAAATATCTTGTTTTAATAACTACTACTACTATTACTACTACTAACTACTACTACTAATATTTCTACTAAGTACTTTTAAAAAGTACAGTTAATTTTTAGTTATAGATTGATAAATAAATAAAAGACTGCGTTATCTTTCAGAAATTGCTATTTTTTTAGAGATTACTTATATATATATAGTGTTTTATTTGAAGTAATGCAGCAGAATATCTTTTAGTAAAAAAGATTGGAAAAAATGTTTCAGACAAAAGTTCTTTGACTCGAAGGGGGACATAAAATGATGCCATTGGTTTGACTTTGGATAATTATTTGAAAGTCACATGCAGACCTTTAATTTTTTAAACGAAATCCCTTTTTTATTACTTTTTATTACTTATTCTTATAGTTTATCTCAAGAGCTTTCCAAAACACTATAATTAAGTACTTTTTCATTGAGTACTTTTAGAGTTATGAGGCTTCAAATAATTTCTTACTTTTACATAAACCGTAAAATATCTTGTAAAATATTCACTTTTTGATTATCTTACTTTAATACTTTTATGTACAAAATAATGAGAGGAATCAATTGGTGTTAAGAAAACACATGGTTATTTCTAAGAAAAAATATGTAATTGTTAATTGCAAATTACATTTTTTTTCCGAAACAATTATGTGTTTTCTTTACACCAATTGATTCCTCCCATTATTTTGTACATAATAGTATTAAGGTAAGATAATCGAAAAATGAATATTTTACTAGATATTTTACGGTTTATGTAAAATTGAGAAATTATTTCAAGCCTCATAACTCGAAAAGTACTCAATGAAGAAATACTTTATTATAGTGTTTTGGAAAGCTCTTGAGATAAACTATAAGAATAAGTAATAAAAAGTAATAAAAAGGGATTCCGTTTAAAAAATTAAAGGTGACCTGCATGTGACTTTCAAATAATTATCCAAAGTCAAATCAATGGCATCATTTTATGTCCCCCTTCGAGTCAAACAACTTTTGTCAGACATTTTTTCCAATCTTTTTTACTAAGAGATATTCAGTTGCATAACTTAAAAAGAATCACTCTGTATATATTATTTTAAATCAAAATATTTTTAATTAATATTTTGTGAAAAATGATTGAAAAAATTTTAAAATAATGAGGAAATTAAATAAAAAGACCTAATTATTAAATTATTAATAAAATGTTCATATAAATTTAAAATATTTTGATAATTTATTTCTCTAATTTAAAAGTAGAATTTATAAATTAAAAATAATAAAATGTATAACCTAAAAATATAAATATTTTTTTATGATTACAATTGATTATAAAGTTTCAAGCAGAGATTTCTTTGTTTTAAAGAAATAATTTATAAAACTATTAATTTTAGAGATTAAAAAAGATAAGTAATATGATTATTATTTTGTTGAAGGACAGCAATAGTTGGATCAGATTAGTAAAAAAAAGATATATATATATATATATATTGCGTACATATATTACATATGTAGATGTATTAATTTTATATATATATATATATATATATATATATATGTATATGTACATAATATTTATATAATCTAAAATAAAATTTATCCTTTTAATAATATTATCCAACTACTGCTCTCCCTCCATCAAAAGAACAATTGTATTAATTCTTTTTTCAATTTGTAAAATTAATAGTTTTATAAATTATTTATTTATAATAAAGAATTATCTACTTTAAACTTTATAATCAATTATAATCATAAAAAATTTTTATATGTTTAGATTAAAATTAATTTATTTTTAATTTATTAATTTAATGTAATAATATTATTAAATTATAATATATAATGTATGTATTCAATGTCTATCTCAATGAAGAGTATAATTATGTAATTAAAATTGAATAATTTGTTTAATTAAAAATTATCCGATTCATGTCGTATTTGATGTCATTTTAATCGCAAAAATCCCATAGATCCATTGCAATTATTTTTATCTAACAAATGGGAAATAAAAATTTTAATTTTTGCGATATTTTAATCCCTAAGTTGTTATAGATAAGGAAAGATCTCCGATATCGTTGAAGCGAGAGCGACAAGGAGTAAGGAGAAAGCGAGATAACGAATCAAAAGAATTCCGAAGACTCGCTCGCAAGGCTCGCTTTTTCTCATCTTAAATAAACAAAATACCGCCGCGCAGCAACAATGCACGTGCTCGCGAATCGGCCAGCAAGCCTGCCAAGGAAGGGAACCGAGTACACATATATATGACTCTTTCCCTGTGTGCGATACCCTTCACTTGTTATTACGTGCTGTTGCGGCTGGAATCTGGCAGTCTTGCACGGTCAGTCGCCAGTCGATAACCAGGCCTTACAGTGTTTTGTGCAGTTATGCCCAGGCCCAAATGTATTTTTTTTTCATTCTCTCTCTCTCTCTCTCTCTCCCCCCCCATTGCTCTCTCTTCCTCGCTCTCTCTGCCTCGCTCTCTGTGCCTCGCTCTCTCTCCCTCGCTCTCTCTGCCTCGCTCTCTGTGCCTCGCTCTCTCTCCCTCGCTCTCTCTCCCTCGCTCTCTGTGCCTCGCTCGCTCTCCCTCGCTCTCTCCCCCTCGCTCTCTCTCCCTCGCTCTCTCTCCCTCGCTCTCTCTCCCTCGCTCGCTCTCTCCCCCTCGCTCTTTCTGCCTCGCACTCTGTGCCTCGCTCTCTCCCCCTCGCTCTCTCTCCCTCGCTCTCTCTTCCTCGCTCTCTTCCCCTTGCTCTCTCCCCCTCGCTCTCTCCCCCTCGCTCTCTCCACCTCGCTCTCTCTCCCTCGCTCTCTCTCCCTCGCTCTCTCTTCCTCGCTCTCTCCCTCTTGCTCTCTCCCCCTCGCTCTTTCTCCCTCTCGATCTTTTACTTTTACATACAATCTATGAAAAATTATATATGTATATATATTTTTTTTATTTTTTAGCGAGAAGCGATGGATGCATTTCAAGAATGCAGAAAACGACGGCGCCGTCGCCGTCACCAACGCGTACAAAAGTGACGACGGCAACGGCGTCGTCACCAGCGTGCACAAAGGTGGTGACGGCGACGGCGCCGTCCCTAGCGTGCACGAACATGGCGACGGCGACGGAGCCATCACCAGGATACAAGATGATGACGGCGCCGTCCCTAGCGTGCACGAACATGGCGACGGCGACGGAGCCCTCACCAGGATACAAGATGATGACGGCGCCGTCCCTAGCGTGCACGAACATGGCGACGGCGACGGAGCCGTCACCAGGATACAAGATGATGACGGCGCCTCTATCAACGACGAACACGACACAAGAATATATGTCCGCCCCAGCGACGGCGCCGCTACCACCGGGCACAAGAATGTTCACGCCACAAAATATAAAACAGGTAAGCAAAGAAATAAATATTGTATATATTTAATAAATAAAATGAAATATTATATGTAAATATAAATAAATTATTAAATTTGTTGCGGATCCCGTATAATAAAATTAAAGTTCGGTAATCTCGGGACCCCGTCGCGAAACAACAACGAAAACCCTGACACCCAATGTCGAGCGATGATCTCGCAACGTTTACGTACCAAACTGTTCTTTGTTTGATATCTCAAAAACAAGCCAAAACAGTCGGATCCTCGCTCGAAAATAAAATCACGCGATTCTACGTAACGCGAGAGGATTGGTTCTCCGAAATCACCTGTTTTCGAAGAACAGCGAAAACGGGGAAGAAAGCCTCTCCCGTGCGACCAGACGACCAAAGGATCTCACTCGAGTCAGACATTCGGGACAAGGCAATTCGGTTATCGTTTTTCAAAACGGACTTAGTAAAATACGCGAGCATTTTCTGGTTCAATACTTCGCATCACAACGCGATTTCTTGTCCGAGCATTGGCGAGTCTCCCGCTTATCGTGCAGCTTGCAAGTGTCGTGTGCATCCACGAAAGCCCGAGACCCTCTCGTGAAATCAAGGCGCTTCGCCCTCCGCAACCAGCTCTCTCTCGCGCTCTCACGCATCAGCTGAGCGGCTCGGTGCGATTATCGCTCGTTCTCTACGATAGTGCGCTCTCGCTCGCACTCGGTGCTCACGTACGGAGCCGTCGGGCCGAGAGACTCTCCTCGCGCTTTTCTCAATAATTATTTAAGTAAATTCGTGTGTACAACAGTTCGTTGAGTTAAATAAACATTAAATTTGTGTGCAAATCATTCAACGACCAGTGACGTCTATTCCTCGATTAACCATTGCTCCTCTTTCCGTATATCCCTGGTATCGACGTGTCTTTCGACGCGTGTCCCGGCAATCTAAATTTCGAGCGTTATTTAACGTTCTCGAAACAAAATTAATCATAAATTTTTATATTCTTATATAGTTTAATTATAAAAACCTTAATTTTGTAAATTAATAATATTTTTAAAATAAATTGTAAGATTATAGAAAATTATATAGTTACATAAAATTATATATACATATATGTATGTATATATATATATATATATATATATATATATTGTATATGTATATATAATATTATGTAACTTTATATAATTTTCTATAATGTTACAATTTATTTTTAAAATATTATTAATTTACAAAATTAAGATTTTTATAATTAAACTATATAAGAATATAAAAATTTATTATAATTGATTTAATAATTTATTTATATTTATGTATAATTATTTTTATAGGGTTAATTTTTATATAAATATATAATATATAAATTTATATTGGTAGTTTTTATATTAATTGAATTAATAGTTTTGAATTTTTTAATAGTAATATTATTAGTTTATAGGATAAATTTAGCATTATACACACACACACACACAAACACATATATATATATATGTGTTTGTGTGTGTGTGTGTGTGTGTGTGTGTGTGTGTGTGTGTGTGTGTGTGTGTGCATAATTCTAAATTTATAATCCTATAAACTAATAATGTTACTATTGAAAGATTCAAAAATAGTTTAAGTAGAATATTAATTTTAGAGATTAAAGGTTATATTAAATGTATTTATATATATATATATATTTATATATATATATATATGTTAATTGTAATATAAACCTGTAATTTAAATTTTTGTTTTAAATGTTTTAATGATTATTTAAGTAATTTTATATTTTAATACTTTAATAAATAAAATTCTAATTAAATTTTCAAATTGAAAGTAAATAAGTATTTAATTAACATATAACATATTACATTAACATATTACATTAACATTAATATAACATAATAATAAACATATAACGTAATTATAATTATATCTTTTTTCTCATATTGAATTCCTTTTATTTTGTCTGAAATGAAAAAAGTTTTGTATATATGTACTATAAATACTATTAGATAGTTATTATTAGATACTTTTTAAAAGTTAATTATTTTAGATATGTAATTTAGTTTAGTATCATTTAATTTATTAATTTAATAATTTATTAATTTAAAAATTAATATTAAATAAATAATTAATAATTTAGTTTAGTAATAATTTAGTAATTTAGTTTAGTATTTTAGTATATTCAATTACTTCTTGTGAATTTTCCTCTATTTTTCTTTTCTTCGGTATACATACGCCATTTAATAAAGTGGTGAATGGCATATGACCTTTCAATTTGCGAATATCTCTTAAATCATATACCAATAAATATATTGGATCATCTGCAAAAATATATGATTGGTAAATTAGATTATAGATTTATTGTAGATAATTTATAATAATAAAGATAATTGTAATTATTTATAATATTAGTTACAAATTTTAAACTAATACATTCAAATGTATAATACTTGTAGTTTGCATAATTCCTATTAATTCTATTTTATCTCCTTTATTTATTTGTAGATCCGAGTATTCATCATTTGTAAAATTCATAATATGTGTTTCTATTTTGTAAATACCATCCGTGATAGATCCACAACCAATTAATTTATTTTGTTCATTCGTCTCAGTAAAATTTGTTTTGACATAAGCTTCCAAAACTAAAAAGTATGAAGTATGTGTAAACATTTAAAATAATTAATATAATCATTAAAACATTTAAAACAAATAAAATTTAAAATATAAAAATCATCAAAATCATTTAAAATAATCATTTTATATAAGTATATATATATATATATATATATATATATATATATTGCGACGTCTTTTTTTTTTTTTTTTTAATTTTTTTAATTTTTCGATCCTCCTCGGGTGTTGGAGAGGAGGAGGTAAAAAGGGGGAGCGAAAACGCCGTCAAAAACACAAGGCGGGTAGAGATACTCGCGCTCGGGGGAACTAAGATGGAGGGTGTTCTCGCGCGAGCCGCGGCGAAGCGAAGGCCGTCTCGATACCTCGAAGTTGGGCGCCAGATACGGTCTTTCACGCATCAATTCGCGAAAACGGCAGATTAACGCGAAAAACGTTAGCCTGTTTCGCCACGGGCCGACTAGCTCACCTAACGGTAGAGGGGCAGGGTCCGTTGAGAAGGATATTGAATTATTTTATGCGAGCTGTCGGTGATTATGAAAATTAACGAACACAACGGAATTTAACACACACGAGAAGCGAACACTGAAATAAATTACGCGAATTTAATATAAACGAGAATGTAACAAATTTATTTAAATAAAAGAAATATAATAGAGAAGAATATAAAGTGAAAGGAATAACAAGTTCTAGAGAGAAAAATAATAATGACAATAAGTAGCGAGACTGAATTAACAAAATAAAACTGAGTTTAACATGAATTCGAAAATTTGAAATAACATACAACAGATCGACAGCGGTGATAACAATAGCAGTATGATATCGAGATCATAAGAACGCGGAGATATTTATCGTCCTCCAGGCCCGTTTTTATGGCCGGACTTTGCGAGACCGAACGGCATTTCGAGAGCGTAACGGAAATTTCGATAACCTCCTCGAGAACACATTTGACAGGTCTATTCTCTTGATTACTCGCTCTTTTAATCGACAGCCCTATGGTTAAAGTACGGCTCAATAATTGAGCGATAGTAATTATGCGATTTGCGAAGACGAGAACCCTCGCTTGCTACGCGCAAGATCGATTCGCTCGGAATTCGATAGCCGTCGGACGTTATTTCGCTTCTTTTCGGCGTAACGCTTTCTATCTACGCGAAACCCTCGAATTTCGACACATTCTTAATTCGCTGTAATATGTTATGCACCGCGATACACTCACGCGTACGACAAATACTTTACAATATGCGCGATTCGTACAGACAATAAGCGCGACAGAGACAGCACGACTTTTGCCACGACGTCACACGCACACGGTCACACGCTCACATACACGCTAATTACAAACGAGAATTGCCCGGAGGTCGATTGCGGGGATGTCTTACGCGGTTTCGACAACTCTTTTCGACAGCACGGATAGCGAACGCATTCCCCGCGATTTACCGCGCGCGTGGTCGATATACGAGAGCCGGTCACTACGCGTTTTACGACACCCCGAATCCCGGAGAGAGACGAACGGTTCCTTATCGGCTACGGCCGACGTTGCGATCGTCCTTGATACCTCGGTCGCTTGTCTCCAGTCGCCCGAAATGCACGAAAATCGCGAGCTCGGTACAATGCCCGAGCGACAGCGAGACACGAAAATGGCGACGGCGACAGAACGGCCGGTCCGCGGACAGAATCGCGTACGTGGCTTACACTTAGCGATGGGCAACCTCACCGATACTCGCTCCTGTGGCCAGGGGATGATCCTCGGCTCCGTCCTCTCAGTAACCTCGGCGACAACGACGGTGACGATAAGACGACGAAAACGACAAACGATATTCTTAGCGATCGACTATCGGCTCAGAGCGCCCGCACCAGAATGAATCCCTGGATCTCGCGATCCAGGGTCGATAGCGGCGTCAATTCGGCGCGCAGGGGTGCGCGGATTAGCGGCCAATAGCGCCGCGACACGCGATGTATTACTGCGCCCCGCGACAACGCTGTATCGGGGGCCGTAACGGCCCCGATAATTTCAAATTCCGAATCTCGGTGATCCTGTTATCCGCGGTCTTCCGGATGCTGGTCTTGCGTCCTCCGTCTTTGGAGGGCGGCGCCGATCCGGTCCGGTCATTCCGGCTTACAACAGCTGTTTCTTGGCTGTTGTCCCTCCGTTGTTTGCAGGGGGCGAAATCCACCCGCGACTCTGTTCCTCCGACGTTGTCGTATCGGCTGTCGTAAGGATTCCTCTTGGGCCTCTTCTGGTTTCCTTCCGGCGGGTTGCCCGACGTACAAAATGATAAAAAAAAAAGAATTAATACTAGCGCAAAAGAATAATTGCTCGTCTCTCCGGAGATTTCGATACGGCTCTCGCAATCTTTTTCTGGCGCGGCCGCTCGGCTCGCGCCCCGTGAAGATTCCCGGGGCGGATGGACGCGCGTCGGGACGGCAACGTCACAATATATATACAGGGTGAGCCATTTTAATTAACGCACGCAATTATTTCGGAAACAAAGCATTTTAGAGAAAAATGTTTCAGACAAAAGTTTTATGGTTTCGAGGGGACCATAAGATGGTATCATTGGTTTGACACTGAAGAGTCATTTGAAGGTCACGTAAAGGTCACTTCAATTTTTTTAAATGGAACACCCTATATATTTTTGCACATTCTTGTAGCTCATCTTGAGAGCTTTCCAAAACATTTATGATAAAGTATTTTTTATTAAGTATTTTTCGAGTTATGAGACTTGAGTTGTAGTATTTTGACATAAAAAACAAAATATCTCATAAAATATTCTTTTTTTGAAGAATTCTGACATATGTTTATTAACATTTTCGATTTGTTTTCATGTCCTAAAGCTGCTGTATCAATTTTGGCACTAAGTACAGAGACACCTTATATAATCAGGAATAATAGAAAATAAAATAATAAAAGAAAAAGAGAAAGGGAGAGAGTGAGTTTGAGAGATAGATAGAAAAAAGAATGAAATATAAAAAAATATTGAAAATACATTTTTAACGTTGTTGCTTTTTATTTATAGTTTAAAAAGTCCAAAATTGTTAAAAAGAAAAAATATAAAGAAAAGAAAAAGAGAAAGAGAAGAAAAAAGTATACGTAAAAGAAGGAGATATATAAGATATAAAAGGTAGAAAGAGGAAGATTGACAGACGAAGATTGAAAGAAAAAAATTAAGAGAGAAAAGTTCAGAGAGAGAGAGAGAGAAAAGATACAGAAGGGAAAAAGAAGAAAGAGAAACAAATAGAGAAATGTGCGTATTTATGTTTAGATATGTATATGTATATAATATATATATATATATATATATATATATATATATATATATATTGTGACCGTTTATTTTTTTATGTTGGGCTAATGTTAATTGTGGCCGGTGATATTGGCCCACGGCACACCTTCGGCGCGATCTTTTCTCAAAATGCAAAACTCTAAAATTGCCTGGGCGCCAGGTGCGGGAATCCGCACCGCTCTAATAAAATCTCAATAAATTATATAATTTACAATACTCAAAAGACGAAAGAATTCGAAAGATATCGCGACGGACACTCGGCTAGCCCCGTATCGAAATTGGTAGAGGGGCGGTCCGTTTAATTAATTCACAAGGAAGGATCGAGAATACAAGGTGGCTGCAAATAAAACATAATATTTTAGTAACAAGAATAAATATATTTAACATGTGAATAAATTTCAATGGCAGACAGACTTGCGTAGATGTAAAACGATTTTATAAGATTGATTACCAGATTATTAGCCGACAGCGACGGGCCGGCATTCGAGCGCGATCACCGCGGTATCACGTATCACGCGGCAGAAAGAAAGCGTAAAAGAAAAGTCCCGGAATTCCGCGCTAAACGAAACTTGTTAGATTTTCGGCAGCTACGGATTCCCAAATAATTTTAACAATAAATACCGCGATATCGGCTCCTTTAATAGTATCCGTCTGTTGGAAATGAGAATAATTGACGATAATAATCGATCTACTCGCCGCGCACGCAGTTAACAGAATCGATTAAAGCGGCGAGTCGGATATACTGATCTACTACTTTAACGAAAGAATTGAGCGACTACTAACGTATCTCACATAGACAATTGAATCTAGACATGAAAAAGTATCAATAACAATGAAGTATCAAACGATTTGAGCCTCGGAAATATGCGAGCCGACGCCGCGACGTGGTTGCCGGTTATCGAGTATCGCAATCGCCTTCGTGCGCGAGCTCTTCGTATCGAAAGTTTAACAGGCAAAGATTCTCACAAAATCACAATAAACGCAACAAGAAAGACAATTAATTTGACCGTCGATTATCGGTATATTACGCGTTAACGAAAAGAATTTAGACAAGACTCGATAACTCAATAAAAGACACATTAAATTCAACGCGCACAATTACTCTCTATAATATAATACACGGAATGCGAGTCGACGCTGCAACGCAATTGCTAGCTATCGAATCTCGAGATCGCCTTATGTGTGTGAGCTCAGTTAAAGTAATCTTTACTGACGAAAATTTACAGTTAACAACGATAATCGTACAATAAACACGTAAAGTGACTGTCGGCGCGCAACTGGGAGAGAGGGCACTTAATTTTACGAAAGCTCGAACAAAGTCTTTAGGCCGGCCGTCGTACGGTAAGACGCAAATATCGAGGACGCAAAAAAAACGAAATTTACAATGAAATTTAGTGACGGCAGCTATACGGCCCCGACACTGTTCGAGCTAATTCTACCTTATTACACAAAAAACGGCCAGATGGGGTCGACGCCTGTCTCACCGGTGACTCCTTGCGGTCCTCCGCGCTCTCGGCATCCGAGTTTCCGATCGATCACTCTGGGCCGTCGCTCTCGCCGCCGGTCCGCCGAACAGTGGCGAGCGGAAGGCTCGTCGGAATCACGCCGGCGAATTAATTTGTAATTGGGCCACCTGTGGCGCTTCCGCAACCCTCAGGATCGTCGTGTGGCCCATTTTATCCTGCGGCCTTCAGGGCCGTACCTGTGCTTGTCGCACCCCGTTTTCCTCGGATTTTCTTATAATTTCTCTCGTCGAAGCCCGTCAGGAGGGATATCTTCGGCAGCCACTCGCCGTTGATTATAATGTTCTTCTTGAGATCTCTTCCGGCCGAGGCGGCTCCGACGCGGGGTCCCAGTGTTAATTTATCCGCTGGTTGGCCTTCCCCGCTATTATTCTCCGTACCTGCTGGGCATATTAATGTTCACAGGGCGGCAGCGACAGTCTTAAGTGGACTTTAGATAAATTGGCACAATCAAATAATACTTATCCTGGCGTGTTCCTTTTAATCGGCGCCTCCACTCGCCCGTTTCCTTGCATGCTGGACTTCTTCCTCAAAGTTGGAGCCACCGGATGAAATCCCGTCCGTGTTTCCCATCGTGCCCGCTCTTAAACCTAATCTTACCGCTAACAAATGAATTTTCACGCAAGGGAGGCGAGTATAACCTCGCCTCCAATAGCCGCTCTCTCCCTAAATTAGGGGAGAACGAGGGCCCAAATTCCCTCTCGGTCGGATCTCGCGATCCTTGTGACGGACCGCCAAGTGTCACGTCACAATATATATATATATATATGCATGTATGTATGTATGTATGCATGTATGTTTGTTTGTATGTATGTATGTATTTATGTATGCATGTATGCATGTATGTATGTATGGATGTATGTATGTATGTATGGATGTATGTATGTATGTATGCATGTATGCATGTATGCATGTATGTATGTATGCATGTATGTATGTATGTATGCATGTATTTTGTATGTATGTATGTATGTATGTATGTATGTATGTATGTATGTATGTATGTATGTATAGGAATAATTGAAAGAGAAAAAGAAAAAGAGAGAGAAGATATAAAAGACAGAATGATAGAAGATATGCAAATAAAGAAAAGCGAGAGAAAGACTGAAATAATAAGAGAGAAAAAGATTAAGAAAGAAAGAAAAATGAAATAATAAGAAATAAGTGGGGGGAAGTATAAGTGAGATTGCAAAAAGAGAATTGAGAGAAAGAAAGGACTATATGTATGAAGAGAATGAAATAAAATAAAATAAGGAAAAAAGAAGTGTAGAAAAAGAGAGAGACAAGAGAGAGAGAGAGAGAGAGAGAGAGAGAGAGAGAGAGAGAGAGAGATTGAGAGAAGAATAAAATAATGCGAGAGATTTGGTTTTTTTTCATAAACATTTTTTTTCCGTTTTTTTAGAACCATATAAATATAATAATAATTAATATTATAAATAATATAATAATTGTTAATATAATAATTATATCCTTAAATTTATAATAAAAATTAATATAGTTTTCTTTTTTTCAGAAATAAGCAGCTACAGTTTGAATTATTGGAAAGCAGTTCAATAAATGATTATTTATTAGAAATTAAATATTTAATTAATTATTTGTACTATTTATTATATGTATTTTATTTAATAATTTAGTAATTAAATGTAATTATTATTATCCATTATTGATATAATAAGTGATACTTATTACAATTAATACTTATTACAATTAATATTGTTTATTAAACTTTTATTAATCATTTCAGTGTTAAAAAATATGATTTAAATTTTCAATCTTTTTCATATTTTTATAACATAATTATAAATTTCTATTGTTAATTATATACATATATATATGTATTAATTATTGTTAATTATAATTATATATATAATAATAATTATAAAATAAATATATAAATATATATCAAATATATATCAACCTTTTTGAAAAAATTAAAATTGCAATAAAATCTAAAATAGTGTATAGTTTTTTATAAAAATTACAGTAAATAAAAGTGTTGTGTTACTTTACTTATATATATATATATATATATATATATATATATATATATATATATATTATTACATACAGGAAATTTTTTTGAGATTTCTTAATATTTTATTTTTTCGGTTATATAATAATTTTTTATTATTAAAAAATGGTTTTATATTTTAACAAACATAAAAACATGTATATTTAAAAACATGTAGATTTATGTTTATATTTAATATAATAAAACATTAAATATAAAATTATTTAAAGGCAAAAAGAATAAATTTAGTTTAAACTTACATGGTTGAATCATAAATTTGGATTGCATCCAGTACTTCATTAGATGTAAACAGTTCGACTGGATTAATTTTCTCCAATTCATCACGAATATTTTCAACTTCCATGTCTGTCATTTTGTTATTTTTTGTTTACAACTTCTGAATTGTCATAAAAAACAATAAATTATTAAAATAATAACAATTTTAAGAGCAACAGAGACGAAGGAAAAAGACGAGATAGAGAGAGAGAAGAGAGGAGAGGAGTGAGAGAGAGGGAGAGAGAGAGATAAAGAGGTAAGAAATGGAGATGGAAAGGGGGGAGGGGGGAAAGAGAAGCGAAAGGGAGAGAGAGGGAGAGGTGAGGGAAAGGGAGGGGGAGGGGGAAGGAGAGGGAGAAAGGAAAGAGGGGGTGGGCAGACAGACAAACAGAGAGGTGGGAGGGAAGGAGTTAGAGAGAGAGAGAGAGAGGGGGATGGAAGAACGCATAAGCTAAAAGGCTAAAGAGCGAAAGATTAATAAGACGAAAGAATGTGAGAATGTAAAAGGAAGAAAATAAAAAAGGATAAATATAGAAGGTTAAGCGATAAATACAATAGTGAGAGAACGATAGCGTAAGCGTATGCACGAAACTGAAGCGATATTATTTACCTTTTAAGATGTGTAAATCCGTCCGAATTTCTTACTACCTCTTTGATAAACTTCTTTATCTTCTAATAAACTTTTTATTTTAATTAAATAAAATTGCTTGAATTTTTTAATTTCTTTTTATATTATTTTATATTATACTTCTTACCTTTCTTTTTCTGAACGTTTTCAAAAACGTTTTAAATAACAAATGAAATTTGTTATTTAGGTTTGTAACTAATAGTGAACGTAAGCAAGATAGTTTATGTTCGTATCGATATGTTATTGGCGGCTGTCAAATTACGCAAATTTTGACAGTTTAAAGGTAGAGAAATTAAAGAAGTTAAGTTTGGAAGTTAAAGAGAAAAGAGAAAAAAAATAAAGGAGAAAATAGGAGCAGTGATAAGTAAAAAAAGGTATGTATATTATATTGGTGTATAATATTAATGTGTTGTGTCAATGTTTATATGTTGTCTAGCGTGTTTTAAAAATAAATATTTATCTCTTTAGATAATAAATTCGTAAAAATGGGCTAAGCTGTAAATAAAATTTTTTCAAGAAGCTGTCAAGAAAAAATACAAAAAGAAGGAGAGAGAGAGAGAGAAAGAGAAAGAAAGAGAAAGAGTGGAGAAGATAGAAAAAGAGGAAGAGGCGAATAAAGCAAAGTATGTATATCATAAATAGATAAATAAGTAAATAAATAGATAAATGAATAGATAAACAAATTAGATAAATAAATAAATAAATAAATTCTTTTCAATTTTTTAAATATCTATATATAAACATGTGCGTGTGTGTGTGTGTGTGTGTGTGTGAAACCATTTATTTCAAAGATACATGTACAATAATTTGAGGGATATAAATAAAAATATATTAATATTGATTATTTCTTTTATTTCAGGGACTTCAAGTAAATTTTCTAAAAGAATTTGTAAAGAACAAAAAGAAGTTAAAAAGAAAGGAAGAGAGAAAGAAAAAGATAAAACAAATTTAATATATTGAAAATATGTTACTATAATTGTAATTATTGCATTGGAATATTTAGTTAATATATTCAATTATTATTATATTTAATTTATACTATATTAGTAATAAATAATATTTAATTATATTGTATATATTTATTATAAAATATTATTTATTGTATTATATATCATTTATTGTTTTATATCTGCTATTGTATTAATAATAAATATAATATTGATTTTATTGATGATAATAATGATGTAATGACAATGATGATATTGACAATAATGATATAATGATGATAATGAAAATGACAATTATGATATTATAATGATGATGATAATGACGATTATGACAATGATGATAATGATGATGATGACGATGATAAAAATGATGATGATAATGATGATGTTACATACATTTGTATTTAGGTTTTTATTATAAATATAATATAAAGATTGATATTGTATTTTAAAAACAATATTTTAAATACAATATAGAGATTGATTTTTTAAAGATTGATTTTTAATAAAACAATTTTAACAATTTTTCTTTAATTATCATTTCCTATATTATATTCACATTCTGATTATTTGTATGTTAATACTTGTATTATAAATACAATATAAAAATTGATATTGTATTTTAAATATAATATATAGATTGATTTTAGATTAATTTTTAATAAAACAATTTTAATAATTGTTTCATAATTATTGTGTAAAATAAAAAAGTTATTGTTTCAGAATTATTATTTATATTCTTATATTTATTTGTATTTTAATAAAATGCCTAGACGAAGAATAGAACGTTGTGCAGAAGAAGAAGAGGAATTTAAACGACGACGTCTTGAAAGAAAAGCAGAGAATCAACATCGTCGTCATCAGATTGTAATAAATAATAAATCAAAATCAGTTAATTACAATAATACTATTTGTGATACAATACATGATAATCGTATAATAGAATTGGATGAAGAATTAATTGGACAAAGTTCTAGAAATACCATATCAGTATGTCAGCAACGTTTTGCAGAATGTCAATCTCGTTATCGATCACGACAGAAAAATCAACCTCGTTTAACTAATGATAATACTTTATTAATTAATAATGTTGTTGAATATTATATTGGTTCTATGGATATCATTTGCGTTCATTGTAACGCCAAACACTTTGCAGCTGAAAAAATATCTAATAAAGGAAATTCCTTTCACGATTGTTGTAATCATGGTGCAGTACATTTGCAATCATTGCCTGAGCTTCCCCAATTTCTTCGTACTTTATTCGATAGTAGTCATGCAAAATCTAATGCTTTCTTCAAACATATTCGTAGTTACAACAGTTCATTTTCATTTGCATCATTTAACGCTAATTTGATTAATTTTGAAAATAGAAGACCTGGCCCATATTGTTTTAAAATACATGGACAGATTTATTATCAAATTAATACAGCATTGTATGCTGCTCAAAGTGAAAATCCGACTTACGGTCAGCTTTTCATTATAGATTCTAATGAAGCAATAAATTATCGTCTTAACGAAAATTCAGATTTAGATTTGGAAATCATACAAAATCTTGAACATATAATGCGGGAATTGAATATATTTGCTCAATCTTATCAAATGATGGGTGAAGAATTAGAAAATCAACGACGATTAGAAATAGAATCTGGAGAATTGTTGCCAGAATTACAATTATTATTTACATTAAAACCAGGTATGGATCGACGCCGATATAATGCTCAAAGAACTAATGAAGTTGCTGCTGTTTTTCGTACAACTGCTGATGGAGAAATTCCAGAATCATATGTAACAATACGTAATAGAAATAACAAATCTTTGCAAAATATTAGTACCATGGATCCAAATGTTGAACCATGGATATATCCATTATTTTATCCATATGGTACTCAAGGATGACATTGTAATTTAAAAAAATTAAATAGTAATAAACGAATAACTAGAGGCCAGTATATTAAATATCGCATGGCTATTCGTGATGAATTTAACGTCTTTTTATTAGGTCGTCGTCTGTTTCAACAGTGGCTTGTAGACAGTTATGTAAAAATTGAAAAGGACAGAATAAATTATTGTAAAGATCATCAAAAAGAATTACGTACTGAAACATATCAAGGTTTAAGAGATTATATACAAACTATGGCGAATAATTTAAATGGACGTATTGGAAAGATGGTTATACTTCCATCTACATTTATTGGATCACCGCGTATATGTTACAAAATTACCAAGATTCAATGGCAATTGTTAGTAAATTTGGAAAACCAGATCTCTTCATTACAATGACTTGCAATCCAAAATGGCGTGAAATTGAAGAAAATCTTTTGCCTGGTCAACAAGCTTCTGATAGACCTGACATTTGTGCTCGTGTTTTTAATATTAAAAAAGATTATTTAATTAATTTAATTGTTAAGCAAAAATTTTTTGGAGAAGTAGTAGCCTTTGTATATGTTATTGAATTTCAAAAACGCGGTTTGCCACATGTCCACATGTTAGTTACTTTAAATTACAATTTCAAAATAACAACACAGATCGTTGACAAATATATCTCTGCTGAAATTCCTGATCCTTGTGAAAATCATGCTTTACACGACATTGTTATGAGACATATGATTCATGGACCTTGTGGTGATTGGTGTTTGGTAGATGGAAAATGTTCGAAACATTATCCTAAACCCTATCATGAAGAAACCAGAATGGATGAAGATGCTTATCCTTATTATCGTCGACGAAATAATGACAAAAGTTTTGAACGTTCTGGTGGATATATAGTTGATAATCGTTATGTAGTTCCATATTGTCCTATTTTATCGATTATATTTAATTCTCATATTAATGTTGAAGTTGTTTCAAGTATCAAATCGGTTAAATATCTGTATAAATATATTTACAAAGGACACGATGCTGCTGCTATTACAATTGAACCAATAACAGAAAATATAATTATAGATCATGATGAAATACGCAATTTTATAGAAGCTCGTTATGTTGAACCTGTACAAGCGAGCTGGCGTATTCTTGAAAAAAATTACAAGATAAAAGCCATACTATTGTACGTTTACCAGTTCATCTTCCTAATGAACAAAATGTTATAATTGAAAACGAAGCAATTGAAGAAGCTATGACTTCTGCTTTAGATCAAGTTACTATGTTAATAGATTATTTTGCATTGAATTCTCGTGATGAAGAAGCAAAACAATATTTGTATATAGAAATTCCACGTTATTATACGTTTAAAAAAGAAAAAATTAATGGTAGAAATGTATCGCGTTGGAATAAACACAAGAGTCATTATAATTGCATAGGACGAATGTATTCCGTTAGTCCAACACAAACTGAATTATATCATTTACGACTATTATTACTCACAGTAAAGGGAGCTACGAGTTTTGATAAGTTAAAAACTGTAAATGGAGAAGTTTGTCAATCGTTTTCAGCAGCATGTTTAGCTTTAGGTTTGATTGAAGATGATGATGAATGGAAACGAGCTATGAACGAAGCTGTTGGATGGATGATGCCAAGACAACTTCGTAGATTATTTGTTCGTATATTATTACATTGTCAACCATTGCATCCTGAAGAACTTTGGGAAAATTTTAAAGACGCAATGTCGGAAGATTATGTTCGACACTTTGGAATGTTAGAAGGACAAAAGAAAATATATGCGCAAATCAATGCTATGCTGTGTGCTGAAGGCAAAAGTCTTGCTGATTTTCCACAAATGGAACAATTGCAAGAAAATAACGAAGGTGATGATTATGTGACACTTGAAGAAGCTATGGAAGTTGGTGTCAAACAATATGAACAATTAAATAACAAGCAGAAAGAAATAGTAGATCTTATATTAAATAGATTAGACAATAATAATCACAATAATAATTGTTTTTATATCGATGGTCCAGGAGGTTCAGGTAAAACGTTTACATATACAACTATCTATCACTTAGCCAAAATTCGTAATAAACATGTATGTACAATGGCTTTTACGGGTATTGCAGCGACATTGTTGCCAGCAGGAAAAACGGTTCATAAGACATTTGGATTGTCGGTTCCATTATTTGCTGATTCATCATCTAGCACTAAAATCCAATCAAAGGAAGCTCAATATTTGAAAAAAATAGATATTTTTATTTGGGACGAAGCGCCAATGGCACCACGATATGCTCTAGAGATTAGGGATCGAACGTTGCGTGACGTCATGAATAATAATTTACCTTTTGGTGGAAAAATTATCGTATTAGGTGGTGATTTTAGGCAACTTTTTTCTATTAAAATACATGGTACCCGATGTGAAATCGTGAATCTTTCCATCAAGTTTAGTCCTAATTGGCGACATTTTGTTCAAGTTTCTCTTTAACGGAAAACATGAGAGTTCTTCCAGAGGAAACTGAATTTGCAAAATTTCTATTGGATTTAGGAGATGGCATATTAAATGATTCTAATGATAATATACAACTTCCGGATTATTGTATTGCACCCATAAGTGCTGATGTTGTAGAAGATATATATGGTGATCTAATACAAAATAAAGAATTTAATAAAATGACTAAGTGTGCAATACTTTCTGCAAGAAATGCTGATGTCGAAGAAATTAATAAACGTTGTTGAACTATTAGATATATCTGAGGAACGAATTTATACAAGTACAGATAGTACTGAAAATTGCGGTGATAATGATGACATTGGTGAAATTTTACTACCAGAATATTTAAATACTTTGTCTCCACCATCTCTTCCTCCTCATGAATTACGTTTAAGACCGAATTGTATCATTATGTTGATTAGAAATCTCAGTATCAATGAAGGACTTTGCAATGGCACTAGATTAATGATTATAAAACTTGCTGATCATTTATTGAAATGCAAAATCTTAACGGGTGATAAAATAGGAGATATCGTTTTCTTGAATCGTATAACATTGTATTGTGAAAATATATATCCTTTCACTTTTAAAAGAAGACAGTTTCCGATAAAATTGGCTTTTGCTATGACAATTAATAAGTCACAAGGACAGAGTAGGAATAGATCTTCGCAAAGATGTTTTTAATCATGGACAACTTTATGTTGCCTTTTCACGTGTTCGTACTTGGCAAGCATTAAAAGTTTATCTTGGTAGTCAGCGAGATAATAAAAAAGTTAAAAACTATGTATATAAAGAAATATATATATGATTTTTCTCCTTTTAAATTTTTATATGAGGATAGTTTATTACATATTAGATGCGTATGGATTTGTATTGCGATATTGCATGTGTATAAAGCTGATGTACTTGATCTTGATATAGATGCATACACATTTTTTGCAGTGATTGCAATTATATTGCAATGGTTTATTTTGTGACATATATGATTTTGTGTATATATCATTAAAAATGTAATGAAAAAGAAAAGAAATGGCGCGCGTGAAGCGCGCGCTTGTGTTGTTCTAGTATATATTAAAATTTTCATTATTACAAATTAGTATATTAACATATATTAGTATATTATAAGTAAACAAAGTCCTGAACATTATTCTTTTTGCCTTTAAATTTATTTATGCTTTACAAAAGAAGAAATATAACGTTCTTACTAAAATAAAAAATTATGACTTTAAGACTGAATTAATTTCAATGGATACAAAAGTAATTTATTTGTTTTAAATCAATATATGTTCTCTCTCAAATATTCGTTTTAAGTGTTTTGGTAATTATATAACTAGAAAATTCAATGATTTAAATGTATTTGTTTTATAACTTACTAGTAATATTAATGTAAGTAAATAATAATAATAATAATGTAACTATATTTATTATGCGAGCAAATTATTTTCTCATAGCAGTTATATCTATTGTAATAATTTTAATATTACTTTATACTTTACGTAAAAAATATCTTACTTGAATTTAAAATAGATATATCTTGTGATATAGCTCTATCACGTTCATCATGTGACACATTTTCATGTAAAATATGAACACGATTTTCTCTTGATGTGGAATTTGATGTTTGATTATCCTCAAGGTTAGGAGGTGATGTGGTCGATTGTTCTAAATTGTGTATTGTTGAATTACTTATTTCCGAGGAAGTATGAAGTGATCTTTGTGGAGAAATAGAATGTCCTGTTTGACCATAACCACGACCACGACCACGACCACGATTAGGAGCACGACTACGGCCACGACCACGACTACGAGAGTATGCTGTATTTACATGTCTAGATGAAGTATTATAAATTGTTGCATTTTCTAGAAACATATTGCAACATTAATGAAATTTTTTATAATATTATTATAATTTCAGATTATATTAATAGAATTTTAGTATTTTAGTATTTCAAACTTTTCTTTAGTTAAATATTTTATTAATATTCACCTTTCTGTAGTTCAGCAAAATGTTCCAAATTTATATCATTGTTGTTATTGCTGTCTGCAAAACAGAAAATATTTCATTAATTCATTATAAGTAAATATATATAATATTTTGTTTTAAACTTTTAGAATATTTTATAAATGTAAAGTATTTTTTCGAAAAATATACAAACATAGATATTACAAGAAATATATAAATTTATATAAGAAAAATTAATTATTTATTAAGTACCTAGCATGTAATTATTTATTAAGTACCTAACATTTTTTAATAACAATTTATACAAATAGAGTACACATAATAATATAAAATATATAATTTGTAAAAAAGCTATCATTAAATTTTAACGATGCTGATAAAATAAAAAGAAATTGATATTGATAAATGTAGATTCTAAAATAGGAGTGACATACATAGCTATAGAGATAAATAATATAATAAAAGAAATGTTTTATAATTTAAAAATCAATAATTTTGTAAATAAATTCACGTTGCTAAATTTTCTTTAGTTATATTGACGAATTTTGTATGACAAAATGGGATCAGTGGTCATTTAATTTATCATTTGCGTTAAACGCAAACATACAAATATTTATGAATAATCTTTCTCCTAATATTCAAAAATAAATTGTAAAAAATTTAATTGGTTTTTATCTGTGCTCTTTTTGATATAAATATGAAATAATGTAGCTAAAATATCACAAATAAATAAAATTATACCTTCATTTGTTAACTTCTGCATACTCTATTGTTGATGTTTATGTTCATTATTAAACATTTTCAAAAATTGTTGCAAAGATATTTTTCCAGTAATAAGGTCTTCCTGAACTTCCGTAATACGCAAATTCTTTTGTCTTTGTAAACGTGAACATATTCGCCTTACACGCAAACCTCTTTTTGCTCTTTCAAGATCGAGTTTTTGATCCATTATTAAATTCGTCATTTTTTCTGGAAAAAAAACAAACAAATAGAACAATATTGCATAACTTTTGATAAAATAGCAGATAAGACAATAAATGAAAGCAATGAATAAAGATAAAAATAATTACCTAAAAATATCCATAAATTTGGATGTTTTGTACCAAATTTTTTAGTCGCCATGTTATAGAAAGATTCAACTATGTTATTAGTCCTCGCAGGACACTTATAAACACTAACTTTTGAAGCTGCAGAAAGCCAATTGCGACGTAAATACGCTAAAAATAAATGTATATCCGGATATTCTCTCATGCTATCTGCTTGTTCCTCTATTATTTTATAACCTTCTACAAAATATTCAGGTGGGGCTAAAGGTAAAGTCATTGTCATGAACAAAACATCAAGAGGTGCATTAGAAAGATGTGTCTACATCTTTCTGATGTGTTTCCATCTTTCAAATGGAAAAGTCTTTTTCCATTTACGGAAAACTGCCTAAAAACATTAAAAATATTTAGAAACTTTGTTTAATATACTAAATTTAAAGCATTTATATTCGAAATTTTTCTTCAATTTTTGATTTTTCATCTCTTATTTTTAAAATTTATGCAATAAAACAAATTCTCATACAGATTCCCGTCTACATAGATATTTTTTGATTAATAATATAAATTTACCTGATTATAATGAAACCAGCATCCAATTGAATTGAAGCGGATGGGAAATGATCACTAACTGATGCTCCTGCAGCATGTTCATAATCTAACATTATAAATCGAATATTCTTCTCAAAATCAGGAATTAATTCTTTAATTTTTATCCACACAGCATCATAAAGGGATTTAGTTCGTGTTTCAAACAGTATAAAAACTGTTGCAATTGTCTAAAGTATTAAATTTAGAAGTCATTCAGAGAACTATTTTTTTTAAATTTATATTAAATCTTACTGTTAAAGCTTACTGTTTGGAAATGACGCATATGTATTGTATAAAGCTGTGAAACTTTAGGAATTTTTGGAAGAACCTGAATAAATAATTTAGAAGGATATTTATACATCATTGTTGAAGGTGCAAATATATATATATACAGTCTTAAAAAAAGTTAAATATTTTAAGAGCAAATAGTATTAATCAAAATAAGAAAAAAAAATTAACATGGATCTTACAATCTGATCTTACTATCTAATAAACATTGATCTTACAATTAATATCTTCGAAGATACAGGCTATCTTTCTATTTCAGCTTATTATTGTTCTTTTCTTATTGATCATATCACTTTTACATTATAGTAAACAAAAAAATATCTACTAGTTTTAATGTTACTATAGCAAAATTAATAAGTACTCTTTTGTTTATTTTAATATAAAGGTGATACGATCAATAAGAAAATAATAAGTGTAAATAGAATGTATCTTTGAAATAATCTGTATTTTTGAAGATGAATTGTAGGACTTATATTTATTAGACTTTTTTATTTTGATTAATATTACCTGCTCTCAAAATATGTAACCTTTTTTTAACACCCTATATATTTATACACATACGTATACACACGCGCGCGCGCGCATCTTTATACATATATATATATATATTTACAAAAAATATATATACTTACAGAGAATGTTCCATCTAAAAACATTTCTGTAGAGGAAGCTAATTCTTTTAATAATTCGTCTGTACTAAATATGAAGGCTACTTCATCATTTAATGATGTTGCTTTACCTTTATATATTATTTTTAAAGGTTCATAGCTTTCTAACTGTGTTTGTAAACTTAAGAAATTTGTTGGTAAAGATGGTCGATGTTTTATTTTTTCACGATAAAGAGGCGATCTCATTGTATTATACTTTAATGATACAGCTGCTGCCGGATTATTTCGAGATACATGATCAAAAATTTCTTTGTTATTCATATATGCATTTTTACACATTTCTTTCATTTCTTTTTTCATTTTTAATATTTCTGCTGTAGTTATATCTGGTTGATGATCATGTTCAAACATTAAAATATACGTTTCACCTTCTTGTTGAAGCCTTCCTTGACATTTAAAGTTACGTTTTTTGCTGCAGCGATATATATTTTCATTTCGTTTATCTTTATGATAAATGTATCCATCAAACATATATATATAGGTGCCTGCTTTTTTCCTAGGAAGTTCTTCCATCTATAAAGATGTATTACATATTAGTGATAATCAAATTATTAAATAAAAGTTAGTAAACTGTATATACCCAATAAGCAAAATGTAAGCAGTATGTCGACAGACTGGCAACAGATTTGATCAAACCATGTCAGCAGAATGACATCTACTGCGTCCTCATTCTGCTTATGATCTACTAGCAGAATCTGCTCACAGAATCGGATATCAGATTGCTGGCAGAAACTGAGCAGGATCTGCTATCAGTGCTAACATGACTTGACGTCAGACTGTTAGCAGAAATCGAGCAGAGCCTGCGTATTGCGTATATAATCTGTCGGCAGATTGGCAGCAGAAATGTAGCAGACTCTGTTACTTGTTAGCATTTAAATTGTGACGTCACATCCAAATGTCATTCATACTTTTCTTTTTAAGGAAACAAATTTTACTCATAATAATATTTTTTATTAGAAAATATATAAAATCCTTTTCTATATAATACATATATATACAAATATATACATATATATACATGAAAAAAAATATATATATATAAAATATTATAAAAAATATAACAATTACGAAATATATCAAAATACATATATATATATATATATATATATGTATATAATGTATATATGTATATATATAAAATGTAGTTATATCATATATTAAATGCACATTGCGAAAACCGAGTGTAATTCCCGTAGGATCAATAAAAAGGCATTAGGCCAAAGGCACTAAAAAGTGCCGATTGGTCTCCTCGGAGACAGAATGGCATTGAAAAATGCCGATATGAAATGCACATTGGGAAAACTGAGTATAATTCCCGTAAGATAAAAAAATGGCACTAAAAAGTGCCGATTGGTCTCACTAAAACTGTACGAGAAAGTCTCAGTTTCGAACTAAATACTATAATACATAGATTCATAATCATTCTGTAATTTATACAAACTATTACTAAAAATCGATTTATGTATCGAGATCTCAAGACTAAATATGTTCTCATACAGTTTTAGCATCCACTAGACCAGATTTGCATTAAAAAATGCAGATTGATTTTTTCTCCGTTCTTTGGTGTCTTATGTTCTCCTCCATCGTCCTTTGTCATTCTCCTTCGTTTTCCGTCGTCCTCCGTCCTCCTTTTTCCATGTGTTGTTCTCCTTCATAGTTATACGTAATCGTTGTCCTGTAAATGCACCTGTAATTACATAAAAATGTCATTATCATTAAAACATTTTATATATTAGGTGTATAACTTTGCTTCCGCCGTTTTCCTATAGATGGCTTTAGCGGTAAGTAGTGGTCGAAATAAATAGATCATAGACGTCATGCAATAAACTTGGGCATTTGTCAACATAACCCCATAGAAACATTAGTCGATTTGTGTCTGCATCATAAAGTTATTCTCGATTGAAAATGTCAGTTTACGAGCCAAATAGCGGTGGAAGAGAAAAGGTTTTCGAAGATGCAGAATTGGAGGCATTACTTAATGAAGACTCGTGTCAAAGTCAAGAAGAATTGGCACGATCATTGGGAGTGACTCAACAAGCAATTTCAAAACGCCTCAAAGACATGGGAATGATTCAGAAGCAAGGAAATTGGGTGCCGTACGAGTTGAAACCGAGAGATGTTGAACGGCGTTTGTTTGCTTGTGAACAGTTGCTTGAAAGGCAAAGACGGAAGGGATTTCTGCATCGCATTGTGACTGGGGACGAAAAATGGGTTCATTACGATAACCCGAAGCGCAGAAAATCATGGGGATATCCCGGCCATGCTTCCACGTCGACGGCCAAACCGAATATTCACGGCTCGAAGGTCATGCTCTGTATTTGGTGGGACCAGCTCGGCGTAGTGTATTATGAGCTGTTAAAACCGACTGAAACAATCACAGGCGATCGTTATCGAACGCAATTAATGCGTTTGAGCCGAGCATTGAAAGACAAACGGCCGCAATACAACGAGAGACACGATAAAGTGATTTTGCAGCATGACAATGCTCGACCCCATGTTGCGAAAGTGGTCAAGACATACTTAGAAACGTTGAAATGGGAAGTCCTACCCCACCCGCCGTATTCTCCAGACGTTGCTCCCTCTGACTATCACTTGTTTCGATCAATGGCACACGGCCTGGCTGACCAGCACTTCCGGTCTTATGAAGAAGTAAGAAATTGGATCGATTCGTGGATCGCTTCAAAAGATGACCAGTTTTTTCAACGCGAGATTCGTACGCTGCCCGAAAGATGGGAGAAAGTAGTGGCCAGCGATGGACAATACTTTAAATCATAAATGTATAACCAGTTTTTTACAATAAAGCCTCGAATTTCGGAAAAAAACGGCGGAAGCAAAGTTGTACACCTAATAAATTAATTATTTTAAATATAGAAATGTTCGCGAGCGAATCCGACAGTGGACAGTAGGAGAGAAAGGTCTTTCAGGGAAAAAAGTGCGCCTCGTTCACTTAAAAAAAAAGAGAGGTTTATAGAGTCAAGATTAAAAACAAGTGTTTAGTGCAGTGATTGCGATTCGCGAAACGGCGGTGCAACATAGTGAGAGCGGTTTTCGTAAGCGATATCGCGAGCGGTGTAGCGAGATGAGCGGTTTCCGAATTCCTAGGCGGTTAATCGTAGTCAAGGCGGAATTGCGGTCGTTATAAGCTGTTCGATTAGCGGATTAATAAAAGAGATAGCGAAAGTCCGAGTGAGTAAGCGGTCGTATAACGAAATAGCGGTTTAATCAGCGGTTTTTCTAAAGCAGTTTAACAAAGCGGTACTACGATCGGAAAATAGCAGACTGCGAGGTGCCCACGTGTGGTGCCCGTTATATGGCGAGCGGAATTTTGGGCCCTTTGCGACGTGGACCAATAAATTTTATAATTTAGCGGTGACCTCAGGGCGCCGTGTACAATTGGCCGATGAGGTCTGACGGTGAAAATTCTTTGGTTGTCATGCGCGCAGTATTTTTCGATCAGCTGATTGGCAATCAGCTGATCCTGACGTATGGGCGCGCATGCCCGTGCGCTGCGCTGATTTTGTCGACGGTTGACAATGTTATTGTAAACGTTCACAACAAACGTTTCTTAAGCGACGAAAAAAATGAAAGATACCGGGATCGGTCGTTTTTCTGACAGATCGAAGGATCGAGAAGATTCTTGATGCTCGTTAAATTCGAATTCTCGAATTATGAATTGCTGATTCTTGCCTATGCGAATTTTTTAACCGGGATAATCTTTATGATTTTCGAACAGAAATATAAGAAATAGCTAAATTTATAAAGTAGATAATAAAAGGTTTAATTTCAAGTTTCTCTATATGAAATTCAATTTTTTGCCCGACATGAGCCAATGAAAGAATATAATACCGAACAAATAAACAGAGACAAAGAGAGAGAGAGAGAGAGAGAGAGAGAGAGAGAGAGAAACGCAACATGTGTAACCATGCGTAAAGCATAAAGCTGAGCGATATGTGTAATGAGCGCGAAATTATAAGACAGAATGAGCATATGATCGAGAAAACAAAAGAAAAAGTATGAGATAGAGTGCGATAATAATAATGCATATATATAAATTATTATCACACGCATGAAAGAGGGAAAGAAACAATACGATTTTACGAAATCCCTAACAGTTGTTATAGATAAAGAAAGATCTCCGATTTGAAGCGAGAACGAGAAGGAGTAAGGAGCAAGCGAGATGACTGTTAAAGCAAAATTCACTAGATTATATTAACTAAAGTTTACGCATAGTTTTCTTTCTTATTAGTTTTAGCTAAAAAAGGTTGGCAAGCTTGACAAACATACAGTGTGAGTCGGGTAAGAAAAAGAAAATACACAGTCTGTCGCTAGCACTTAATTAGGCTAAGTTTCTTATTGTATTTTAATCTAAGTCGCAAGAATAAATACTAAGAATGTATGTAAACAGAATAAAAAGGCTGTAGTAAATTACTTACAAGAACACAACAGGTTATGGGCCCAGTGCATGCTCAAAAATTTGTCAAAGGAAAACAGCAAGTATATTCTTGGTAAGGTTAGATTCACATTACGATGGATTTAATAAAACATATCAAGCCGTTAACCGGAGAATCAGATTGCCTACTTGGAAGCGAAAAATACGAGATCTGGTTGATTATTACGAAGGAGCACTAGATGTTATTGATGGTAAGCTTGTAAAACCAAAACCGCTAGCAGGAGCTACGAATGCACAAATCAAGACTCACAAGGAATGGTGTGTGTGAAGTTGGCGTCTCATTTCGTGGAAACTCATTAATTGTTGAGAGTTCTGGCTTTATTTTTAATAGTTCTAGAGTTCTTGATGAATTAAACTAATAGTTCTGGCCTTTAAACCAAAAAAATAGCCCAGGACAAACTGAGACGCCAAGTTCACACTGCGTCTCACTTTGTCCTCCGACACTTTTTAATCATTTCTTGCCAGATTTTCAATGTTTGAGAGGTATACAATAGTTCTAGAAAGAGTTCTATGCATAAAAACCATTATTAACATTTAATAACATTATTAAACAAATTAGACCGCCAGGATGTATAAGTACCGAGGTGAGACGCCCGTTGATTTTCGAGAGTTCTGATTATTCTAAAACAGTTCTCGTATAGTTCTGAGCATGGTGAATGCCTTTCCATAGAGTTCTCATGGTAAAAACAATTAGAAATTTTTTTAAACAATCATTTTGTCCGCAAAATGCATATTTTCGAGTATAAAGATGAGACGCCGGTCGATTTTTCAGAGTTCTGATTATTCTAAAACAGTTCTCGTATAGTTCTGAGCATAATGAATGCCTTTCCATAGAGTTCTCGTGATAAAAACAATTAGAAATTTTTTTAAACAATCATTTTGTCCGAAAAATGCATATTTTCGAGTATAAAGATGAGACGCCGGTCGATTTTTCAGAGTTCTGATTATTCTAAAACAGTTCTCCTATAGTTCTGAGCATAATGAATGCCTTTACATAATGTTCTCGTGATAAAAACAATTAGAAATTTTTTTAAACAATTATTTTGTCCGAAAAATGCATATTTTCGAGCATAAAGGTGAGACGCCGGTCGATTTTTCAGAGTTCTGATTATTCTAAAACAGTTCTCGTATAATTTTGGGCATGGTAAATGCCTTTCCATAGAGTTCTCGTGATAAAAACAATTAGAAATTTTTTTAAACAATTATTTTGTACATAAAAATATTAAGGTAAGATAATCGAAAAATGAATATTTTACTAGATATTTTATGGTTTATGTAAAATTAAGAAATTATTTCAAGCCTCATAACTCGAAAAGTACTCAATGAAGAAATACTTTATTATAGTGTTTTGGAAAGCTCTCGAGATAAGCTACAAGAATAAGTAAGAAAAAATAGGGGGTTCCATTTAAGAAATTGAAGGTGACCTTCACGTGACCTTCAGACGACTTTTCAAGGTCAAACCAATGACGCCATCTTATGGCCCCCTTCAAGCCATACAATTTTTGTCTGAAACATTTCTTTCTAAAGTGCATAGTTTATGAAATATTCAACCGGTCCGGGACTTTTTGAACACCCTGTATATTTCTAATAAATATTTCTAAAACAATACGCATTTACAGTGATATAACATTTTCAAAATCCATAAAGATCTAGCAATATGACCACCGTCTCACCTCGGTACTTATACGTACGGCGTCTCACCTTTATGCTCGAAAATATGCATTTTTCGGACAAAATAATTGTTTAAAAAAATTTCGAATTGTTTTTATCACGAGAACTTTATGTAAAGGCATTCATTATGCTCAGAACTATACGAGAACTGTTTTAGAATAATCAGAACTCTGAAAAATCGACCGGCGTCTCTTCTTTATACTCGAAAATATGCATTTTTCGGACAAAATAATTGTTTAAAAAAATTTTTAATTGTTTTTATCATGAGAACTCTATGGAAAGGCATTCATTATGTTCAGAACTATACGAGAGCTGTTTTAGAATAATCAGAACTCTGAAAAATCGACCGGCGTCTCACCTTTATGCTCGAAAATATGCATTTTTCGGACAAAATAATTGTTTAAAAAAATTATTAATTGTTTTTATCACGAGAACTCTATGGAAAGGCATTTACCATGCCCAAAATTATACGAGAACTGTTTTAGAATAATCAGAACTCTGAAAAATCGACCGGCGTCTCACCTTTATGCTCGAAAATATGCATTTTTCGGACAAAATAATTGTTTAAAAAAATTTCTAATTGTTTTTATCACGAGAACTCTATGGAAAGGCATTCATTATGCTCAGAACTATACGAGAACTGTTTTAGAATAATCAGAACTCTGAAAAATCGACCGGCGTCTCATCTTTATACTCGAAAATATGCATTTTTCGCACAAAATGATTGTTTAAAAAAATTTCTAATTGTTTTTACCATGAGAACTCTATGGAAAGGCATTCACCATGCTCAGAACTATACGAGAACTGTTTTAGAATAATCAGAACTCTGAAAAATCGACCGGCGTCTCACCTCGGTACTTATACATCCTGGCGGTCTAATTTGTTTAATAATGTTATTAAATGTTAATAATGGTTTTTATGCATAGAATTCTTTCTAGAACTATTGTATACCTCTCAAACATTGAAAATCTGGCAAGAAATGATTAAAAAGTGTCGGAGGACAAAGTGAGACGCAGTGTGAACTTGGCGTCTCAGTTTGTCCTGGGCTATTTTTTTGGTTTAAAGGCCAGAACTATTAGTTTAATTCATCAAGAACTCTAGAACTATTAAAAATAAAGCCAGAACTCAACAATTAATGAGTTTCCACGAAATGAGACACCAGCTTCACACACACCAAGGAATGTTCAGATTGTTATCGTAAGGCTAACAGCTATGCAAAATCGATAATTACAAGTGCCATCACTGACGAAGTTTATCAGAAGATAATGGATAAGGAAACAGCCAGTGAAGCATGGGAAGCATTAAAGCAACAGTTCGAGGCACCGTCTAAAGATCAATTATTTAAAATATGCTGAGTTTTTTGCTTTCAGCTGGAAGTCAGATAACAATGTATCTACACATATAGCATATTAAGAAGTCTATAGAGTGAATTAAATAATGGACTTCAAATTAAAGGAGAAAATGCATTGCCTGATCTAATATTAGTTTGCAAAACCTTACAATTTACCAAATAATTTTGAAACATTCAAATCTAGTTGGATGTTATTAACCAGAGATGAAAATAAAACTCGATGAATTGGTGGTTTAGCTGTGCATGTTTGAAAGAAATTTCACAAAGAGTGACAAAAACGACAAAGTAGTGCAAAAGGCACTTGTAGCTAAAGTAAGTAACAAAAACCAAAACAAAACACTAGGTTATAAGAGAAAACCGAAAAAGGACGATGTCTGCAATTATTGTAAGAAGAGTGGACACTGGGTAAAGGACTGCAAGCAGTGGATTGCTGATGAAAACTCATCGAAAAATACTGCAAAAGATAACACAAAGAGTAATGCAGTTGCAAGTATGGCATTTATGTCAATTTACGAAAAAGCCTGTACAGTAGAAGAGGAGTCCTGTTCTGTACAGCTTGGTGATTTGATAATGGCGTAACAAGACATGTAACTAATTACTCACATTATTTCTTAGATTTTCAGAAATTTAAAGAGCCGTGTTGCATTAAGGCTGCTGGAACAGAGACACTTACAGCACTTGGGAAAGGTTCAATTCGTTTTTCGTCTATTGGTCACCAAGAGATTACACTAAATAATGTATGGTATGCTCCAAAGGTCTCTAGAAATTTGTTTTCAGTTTTGGTTGCTCAGGACCAAAATCCTAACAGCAAGTTTACATCATCAGCTACAAAATGTTCACTTGAAGTCAATGGTAAACAGTTGCTGTATGGAACAAGAAGACTACATGGAACACTGTTTAAGGCAGCTATCAAACCTATTTTACTCGAACGAGTAGCTGAGATAAATACCGTTACTGAAGATATCTCAATGCTGCAACTACCATGAAAGATGGGGACATCAAGACAAATGTCATGTAAAATTAATGCTTGAAAAGGAGTTAGGTATTAATATTCGATTGGAAAAGGAATTTTGCGAGCCATGCGTTTACGGCAAGGCGCATCGACTACCATTTAGTCACAGAGATAGAGCATCTAGAGCTGGTGAGTTAGTATCAGCTGATGTTTGTGGTCCATTCCAGGAATCTTTTCAGAATAATCGATATTTAATTGTATTCAAAGACAATTACACCAAGTTTCGGTATGGCTACGTTGTTAAAGAGAAGTCAGAAGTCAAAGATGTTCTTAAACATGTTATTAAACATGCGAAAACGCTAGGTCATTCAATTACCCTCTCGATGCGGGCCACCTTATCATGATGAGAGGGCTTGCGGGCTCCCGGCTCCCCAGGGCGCATTGGTGCGGCATTGCCGGCCTTTGCGGCCCGGGGTGGCGGGGGCTCGGACTAAGAGCTCGCATTGCACTTCCCTCTCCCGGAAGGAGGAGGAAGAGGGGATTCCGCTCCCTTCAGGCGCCTTGGCCCAATGCGGATAGGAGAAGGAAAACTCTGATTTCAAACCCGGTTTGAGGATACCGTGAAGGGTGGGAGAACACTTTCTTTACTCCCTAAGTTGTTCCTCCATCCCTTAGACATCCTTTCCAAACTTGTTCTTCCTTCCTTCCCACATCCTGACTCTTCCATTCATCCTACTTCCCAATCCTTGATTTGTATGTGTGTTGTGTGAATGGTGTGTGGCGGTTGGTGGGTCCTTATCCATCCCAGAGAGGCGTACTCTGGACAAAAAACGCACATCCTCTATATGAAAATGACAACCGAACAGAAAATACCCTTACCTATTCCAGGGGTTTCGGATGCTCCAGGAATCGGCGATGCGCGTGGTACTGTCCCTGCCACGCCTTTGTCGTCATCATACGAAGGGCTAAGCGTGGTGTTGCCAGCGGGTGCCACGCCTGAATTGGCTACCGCTGATGTTATGATTGAACAGGTGAGCTCTGTATCTGAGAATCCCCAATGTACACCTGGGGAAGATAAGGCAGCTATTAATGTAGTTGAAGATGACAACTTAATGGTCCAAGAAAAAACTCAGATACCGGTGTTGTCAACTGAGGAGACTCCAAAATTGATAATTGTTGAGGATGAGAAGTTTGATAACTTCTCTCAAGTTTCAGAAAGTGTGTCCCAAGTGTCAGATGACATGAATTGAGGAAATGTGCAACGACCGGCTAAATGTAAGGCCACGGATCATGATTCGCAACAGGAGTGACGATGAGAGCATCTCGAGACGTGCCAAGATAGTCGCCAAGAATCGAAGACGGCTAGTAGAAAATCAGAGCATCCGTCAATGTACCTCGAACCCCGATATACCTGAAGCACTGATGAAAGAGGAGATAAGGAAGTTGGGTGTCGTTGGCCGCCCCAAGAAGAAAACTAAGGTAATCGATCCAGCGATAGCTGAAAGAGAAGTGATGGCTAAAACTGGTACAGCTCCAGAAAAGATGGAAAAAAAGTTACTCGAAGGTATGACTGCTTCAGACATTAGTGCTCAGGCATTAGAGTATATTGGTGACATCGAGCTGATTCAAGTGAAGAGTGGCAGATTACAGAGAGGTCTCAGCGGAGAACTCCGGAAACGGGCCAGCTGTCTTGAGGATATGATAAGAGCCTTGCAGGCTAAAGCTGAAGCTAATGAGGATCCCACCCTTCTTAAACACAAGATAGAAGTTATTAGAAGAAATTAGGACTTATAAAAGGGAAGAGGAAAAGCGAAAAAGGGAGATGAGCGAGTTGAAAGAAATTATACGCGATCTGAAAAAGGAGAACAAAAATATGAGAGAGAAAATAAGGAAAATACGTGAGAGTGTAGAGAGAAAGGAGAGTGTGGATAGGAGAAGGAGTTTGGAGAGACGTGAAGAAAAGAGCTCCCTTAAAAGAAAAGAAATGAACATAACTTACCTGATCCTGTCGTGAGGTCCCACGTTGAAGTTATTGATGTTCAGGATGATGATGGCTGGCCTGTCAACCCGGAGACTAGATGGTCTCAGGACGAGGAAGCGACGGTAATGAGACCACCTTTGGGTGGCAAATCCGTTCCTATCCCAGTGAACCTGAAACTGAAAGAAAGATCTGAAATAGTAAGTCGGCAGATTAAAGCACTGGAGGAATCTGGTAATAAAATCCGCCAAATAGAAAAGGAACGGGCGAAAGGCAAGGATGTGGAAAGGACTGGGAAATTACAAGTGATAGAAAATATACAGCTGGTTAAACCCAGAGAGGAAGGGAAAAAAGATCAACCGGATAGTAAGCAAATAGAGATGGAGAAGAGCACATGGACGCGTGTGACTAGGAAAGGTAGGAAAAAAGGAAAGGGGGAGGGGGTACCAGAATTCGTGTGGAACTCATGATCCCCACTTCCCTACCCCAAAGGTCAGGAAAAAGGAAAGGAGAAAATTTCGAAAAGGAGACTACCTAAAACTGCGGCTGTTAGCATTAGAGGTAGTGATAAAAACTTCTCCTATGCCGAAGCACTTAAAAAGGCGAGAACCCAGATCTCTCTAACTGAATTGGGGGTTGATGCTCCCAAGATTAGAAGGGGCATCAATGGATCCACCATTATTGAGATCTCGGGCCCTGATAACACGGAAAAAGCAAATAAACTTGCTGAAAAGTTACAGGAGGTACTCAAGGATGAAGCCCTTATCTCTAGGCCGGTTATTAAAAGTGAGCTGCGTATAGTCGGTTTGGATGAATCTATTACTGATAACGAAGTAAAATGGATGGTTAGCAAAGAAGGAAGCTGCGATGTTCGCGATGTGAAAGTAAGTAAAATTAGGATGACCAGGAACAGCCTAGGTGTCACGTGGGTTCGCTGCCCACTGTAAGCTGCAATGGACATTGCCAAGAAAGGTAAGGTGCTTATTGGCTGGTCGGTAGCTAAAGTGGAGCTTCTGAAAGCGAGGCTATTACAATGCTTCCGCTGTTGGAAGCAAGGACACGTCAAGGATATGTGTCGAGCAGATGTAGACTTGAGCCGATGCTGCTTCAAGTGTGGTCAAGAAGGACATACTGCGATTGAATGTAATAATAGACTTAAATGTAGACTATGTTCTAACTTAAAAATAGAGGACAATCATAGAGTGGGGTCTGCACGATGTGCAGGTGTTAAATCCTCCTCTTCGGTGAGAGACAAAACAACTTCGTCTTCTGCCAAAACAGATACTACTTCGGAGCGGAGGTCCAAACATGAAAATATGGACATATCACCATGAATATGACTAGAAGATTGACTAGAAATGATAGGACTAGAATTGTGACTAGAAGTGATAGGAAGAATATTAGAGTTAAAGTGGTTCAATGTAATTTGAACCACTGTCAAGTTGCCCAAGACCTGTTAATGCAGTATGAAAATTAAGAGAAGATAGGAATTAGTGTGATTGCTAAGCCATATAGGATCCCTGAGGACCCTACATGGGCAAGCAGCATAGACAATCGGTCTGCGATACACTGGAATTATGATTATACCAGAAGTCCCTGCGTGATGATCAAGAGAGGGCAACGTTTTGTTGCTATGAAATGGAATAATGGCAAATTTGGTGTCGTTGCATGTTACATCTCGCCAAACTCTGATGACAATGAGTTTGATGAACTTTTGGATGAGATGGAGATGATCCGCGAAGTTGGCAACAATGTCATCATTTGTGGAGATTTCAACTGCAAAGCCAAATTATGGGGATCTCCTAGTACCAACCTTAGAGGTGAGAGATTGGAGAGATGGGCAGCAGCTAATGAATTAAGTCTAATAAATGAAGGCAGGAATCCGACATGTGTAAGGCCGCAAGGCCAGTCAATCGTGGATTTGACGTGGGCTTCGGCTGATATGAGGTGTCGGATTGATACATGGGCAGTATTACCAAACTATACTGCGTCAGATCACATGTATATAGGCTTTGTGATACTTGGCTCTAGGAAAAAGAATGTACATAAAGTCAAAAAGTATGTACATAAAGTCAAGAAGATGGACGAAGACGTATTTAGAGAAGCCCTAGAATGGAGCTGCAGGGGAACATCATCACCACCATACCAAGAATCGGCAGCTGAAGAGGTTGCTGCTGAGATTAGAGGCATTATTACTAGTGCGTGTGATGCAGCTATGCCTCGTGCTAGGCGAGTATGTAGAGACTCGGTGTATTGGTGGGATGACCATATTGCAGAGTTACGTAAGATATGCTTACGAATGCGTAAGAAATGGCAGACTTAAAGTTAAAAGACGTTCTACACTCGAAATGATACTGAAGGCGGAGCTTGATTATAGAGAAGCTCGAGGTAATCTAAGGAAAGCTATAAATACGGCTAAGGCTCGAGCATGGACGGAACTTATTGCCAGTATAAACAAGGACCCGTGGGGACTGCCGTACCGGCTTGTCCTAAAGCGATTAAGGAGGGCGTCTCCGAATCTATCCGAAATTTTGGATCCAGGGATCCTACAGAGAACAGTTGACTGTTTGTTCCCAACAGATGAGAACTGGGATCAGGAACGCGATGTAGAAATCCCCCCCTCAATGACGAAGATAGAATTACTGCGTTGGAAGTCCATCGCGTAATGCGGAAAAGATCTACGCCGAATACGGCTCCTGAGGCAGATGGCATTAAGGCATCATATCTGAAGAAGGTGCCTGATGTAATAATAAGCAAAATTACAGCTTGCTTTAATAAATGCCTTGAAGATGGCCAGTTTGCGAAGGAATGGAAGCAAGCAATCCTAGTATTGATCCCCAAGGGGACCTTGGACATGTGCGAGCCCAAGGTTCGCCCGATTTGTCTTCTCAATGAGATGGGGAAAGCTTTTGAAAGAGTGCTGGCATGTAGGATTGAAGACTGGACACACATCAACCCTGAGTCTAGATTGGCGAACAACCAATCTGGTTTCCGCAAGGCGAAGTCAACATGTGATGCCTTAACCTATGTACGTAACTATGTGATGGACGCATTTGACAATAATGAGGTGGTCATAGGCACCAGCTTGGATGTGAAGAACGCCTTCAATTCTATCAGATGGCCACATATAAGGAAAGCACTAAGGGACAAAGGATTTCCGGGTTATATTCGCCGAATAATCGATAATTACCTGTCGGATAGAAGCTTGAATACAACACATGCGATGGAAGAACGGTGACACGTCAGATAACCGCCGGAGTGCCCCAGGGCTCTGTCTTAGGCTCTATTTTTTGGAATATTGCGTACGCCTGGGTGCTTCGCACCCCAGTCGAGAGAAACAGCGTTGTGATCGGATATGCCGATGACACGCTGATATTGGTCCGAGCAGAGACCCTGGTAGAGGCAACATATAAGATGAACTTACAAATTAGTAAAACGATCCGGCGAATTAGAAGTCTCGATCTGTCGGTCGCGGAGTCCTGCTGGAGGCCTGCCCCGGCCCTCTGGAGGCCTGCCCCGGCCCTATCTTAGGGTCCATCCGCCACTGCTATTTGGTACAGTGGGGATTTTAGTATATACTAGAGGGATCTTGGGGGATGTGGTCACTCTACGGCGTTGTGCTCGTCGGTGCCGTTTCATACGGAAGGCCAGTCGGAAGCCAGCATGCACGCGAATACCTCCACCGACACTTATTTGGTCAGCGAGCGACCTTTCAGGGATTCTCCGTGGCAATCGGCATTGCATCCATCGAGTGAGATACCAACATCGCTCTGGAGTCGCATATCACTGTGTTAAAAAGCAGCATTAGGTATGAGGTCTGGATAGCTCAGTGGTCTAGAGCAGTTGCCCGGAAAGCGAAAGACTCGGGTTCGATTCCCGATCCAGCCACTTGCGCCTCACATATTTTTCTAGTCTGCGAAATTGTTTTCTAGCAATTATTCGTTAGGCTGAAAGATGTGTGAATGCTCTCTCCACAGGATATGCGTCAATGCCGTTGCCACGGATGGATTCTGTCGCTCGTTGATCAAATGGGCGTAAAGAAACGTCCGACCTCCTCCCACATACATCCCTATCTTTCTCTGGTTCTCCAGAGAAAGATAGGGATGTATGTGGGAGGAGGTCGGACATCCAATTGGGAACCCTTATCTAAGGGTTGGGAATGAGATGGTAGAATCTAAGCCAGCGATGAAGTATCTTGGAGTCTACCTGGATCAAAAATGGTCATTTCAGAATCATGTCGATTATGTAGAAGACAAAACATCAAAGCTGGTTCGTGTTCTTAGTAAATTGATGCCAAATTTGAGAGGCCCTGGCGAAAAGAAGAGAAAGCTATACGTCAACGCAATAAATTCTGTAATTATGTATGGCGCTCCAATTTGGAGTGAGGCAGTTAATGGTTCACCCAAACTACAGCGACAACTAAGACGTATTCAAAGAACACTTGCTATACGGGTGGTAGCTGGATACCGAACCGTGTCGGCGGATGCTGCGTTGCTTCTTGCGCGTATCCCGCCCGCCAGTATTCAGGCGGCATGTTATGGTAGAGTGTACGCCCGAGTCTCTGATCTCAGAGACAGTGGTGAATGGTCGAGGAAACTTGAAAACGAGATTAAGGATGATGAGCAGGCTCTACTAGAAAGACAGTGGCAGATTTACCTCCAGCGGCCGGACACAGCTGGCAAGAGAACATGTGAGACAATCGTACCAATTCTCACTAAATGGGTACATAGGAAGCACGGTGAATTGACTTTCCGGATTACACAGCTGGTAACAGGCCATGGATGTTTTGCCACTTACTTGCTTAGAATAGGGAAGGTTGACAGCCCACTATGTCTTTATTGTGTTGGACAATGACTCTCCAGAGCATACGCTACAGGTGTGCCAAGAATGGCAGAAACCCAGACGATAGATGGTGGAGAAGCTGGGACCAGATCTCAGTTTATCCACAATAATATCTAAAATCTGTAAAGATAAGGACGCTTGGAAAGCATTCTCAGTTTGCTGAAAAAGTGATCCTCCAAAAGGAACAGGACGAACGTGATCGACAACGATTAGCGTTAACACCAAGATAATGATTTACTTGGACTTTTGCCCCATCTTCACTGGTGCCCCATCTCCACTGGATCCAGAAACTCGGACTTGACACTAATTGATAAAGTTGACGTCTGGTTACCTGAAACATTAAACGAACATTGGTGTGCGCAGGCACGCTCACACAAACACGTCTCACACATACATATGGTATGTACATACGTATGTATGTATATATACACACACACGCACACATACAATACGTGGGGTGTGTTGGCTTGTAGCCAACTCCCTACGTTCAGACGGATTCATTCACACATATACACAATACATGCGCAGACAATAATACCGTGTAGACTGATACAGAATTACATACGCTTTATGCGTTTCCACACGACCACACACACGAACAGATACACAGACATTATTCTAACAAGTAAACGAACACATACGCAAACATGGTGGTGTGCGTGTCAGCGCTGCACATACACACTCATACAACACATATACACACACACACATACATATACAGGGTGTATAAAAAAGGTCGGAACCCTTGAATATTTCGAAAAATATGTTTTATCAAAAAATGTTTCAGACAAAAGTTGTAGGGTTTAAAAAGTTCTATTTACTGGCAATATCATTTTGACCTTGAAGAGTCACTGGAAGGTCACGTGAAGGTCACTTCAATTTTTTTAAATGGAACACCCTATATATTTTTGCACATTCTTGTAGCTTATCTCGAGAGTTTTCCAAAACACTATAATTAAGTATCTTTTCGTTAAGTACTTTTTGAGTTATAAGGCTTGAAATAATTTCTTAATTTTACATAAACCGTAAAATATCTTGTAAAATATTCATTTTTCAATTATCTTACCTCAATACTTTTACGTACAAAATAATGAGAGGAATCAATTGGTGTAAAGAAAATACATAGTTGTTTTGAAGAAAAAATATGGAATTGTTAATTGCAAATTACATATTTTTTCTTAAAAACAACTATGTATTTTCTTTACACCAATTGATTCCTCTCATTATTTTGTACGTAAAAGTATTGAGGTAAGATAATTGAAAAATGAATATTTTACAAGATATTTTACGGTTTATGTAAAATTAAGAAATTATTTCAAGCCTTATAACTCAAAAAGTACTTAACGAAAAGATACTTAATTATAGTGTTTTGGAAAGCTCTCGAGATAAGCTACAAGAATGTGCAAAAATATATAGGGTGTTCCATTTAAAAAAATTGAAGTGACCTTCACGTGACCTTCCAGTGACTCTTCAAGGTCAAAATGATATTGCCAGTAAATAGAACTTTTTAAACCCTACAACTTTTGTCTGAAACATTTTTTGATAAAACTTATATTTTTCGAAATATTCAAGGGTTCCGACCTTTTTTATACACCCTGTATATATACACATATATACAGGGTGATCCTGAAAAACGATATGTCTGTTAAATGACGTATTCCTGACACCATTCTAAGACAATTTTTCCTTTACCAAAATTTGATTTGAAGCGTAGTTTTTGAATTATAAGCAAAAATAGTTAGTAAATCACGCGTCGAGTACAGAAGGCAGGCAGGAGCGGCGCGGCGTGCCGCGAGCGCGGGCGCAGCTGACCGCCCGACGGGTGATTACCACCGCATGAGTCGCTAACTATTTTATCTTATAACATAAAATTATGCTTTAAATAAAATTTTGGTAAAGAAGAAAATGTCTTAGAATTACGTCAGAAATACGTGTTCCTTAAAATAACGTTATTTTAATAATGAAAAGTTGTTCCGGATCGCCGGCCGTCCGACGTTGCAATCAGCTGATTGCTACACGCGATGTATGTATGGCGGAGTGTGTGCGTAAGAGAGAGAAAGAGAGAGAGAGAGAGAGAGAGAGAGAAAGAGAGGGAGAGGGAGGGTAGGAGGGACAGACATTCATACACACGCACGCACTTTTTTTCTCGCTCTCTTTCTCTCTTTTACGCAACACTCATACACTCTCTCATTCAGTCTCTCACTCACACTCTCTCGGTCACTCACTCACTCACTCACCTGCTTACTCACTTGCTCACTCACCTTGTAACAGCGTAGCGAATCTTCATGCTATGTATTGTTGTTATCTGCTGCACGGTTATGATTGCTAGAGATGCGCCACACATCGAAATTTTTTCGATTATTAGTCTCACACTCGATTGACACAATACAGATTACACGATAACGAGTTTACTGTTTATTCACTTACTATTGATTTATCGATACCAAAAATTACTTTCAAAGAAACGCGAATGCAAACAGCACATGACTCGACGCGAAGCGACGGACCGCGGAGACTGCGCGACCACAAGAGTTATGTTGCCAGAAACGCGACACGCGACATCTAACAAACGACTTGCGCGTGGCGCGTGATTGACGCGAGATAAGACGAACAATCGGCTAAAACCTTCGCATTGCGAATGCGGTAGAAAACATGAAACGTATAATGACATACTTAAAAAATTAATTATTTATTATAAATAATAACTATTTCTAATTATAATAAATAATTATTATTTTAAAAAGCATGTGTTGTACGTTATTACGTTTTCGAAATTATTGCATTCACGATGCGAAGATTTAAGTCAATCGCAAGAAGCATCTGCTTTAAAATTTTTTTTAGTCAATCCGCTCTTTTCAGAGCGACCAATACATTTTCACGTTGGAACATTTCATTGTGAGCAGAATAAAAATAAATTTTTCCAAATGTAATTTTAATTACATTATTCTTGCGATTGACTTAAATCTTCGCATCGTGAATGCAATAATTTCGAAAACGTAATAACGTACAACACATGCTTTTTAAAATAATAATTATTTATTATAATTAGAAATAGTTATTTATAATAAATAATTAATTTTTTAAGTATGTCATTATACGTTTCATGTTTTCTACCGCATTCGCAATGCGAAGGTTTTAGCCGATTGTTCGTCTTATCTCGCGTCAATCACGCGCCACGCGCAAGTCGTTTGTTAGATGTCGCGTGTCGCGTTTCTGGCAACATAACTCTTGTGGTCGCGCAGTCTCCGCGGTCCGTCGCTTCGCGTCGAGTCATGTGCTGTTTGCATTCGCGTTTCTTTGAAAGTAATTTTTGGTATCGATAAATCAATAGTAAGTGAATAAACAGTAAACTCGTTATCGTGTAATCTGTATTGTGTCAATCGAGTGTGAGACTAATAATCGAAAAAATTTCGATGTGTGGCGCATCTCTAGCAATCATAACCGTGCAGCAGATAACAACAATACATAGCATGAAGATTCGCTACGCTGCTACAAGGTGAGTGAGCAAGTGAGTAAGCAGGTGAGTGAGTGAGTGAGTGACCGAGAGAGTGTGAGTGAGAGACTGAATGAGAGAGTGTATGAGTGTTGCGTAAAAGAGAGAAAGAGAACGAGAAAAAAAGTGCGTGCGTGTGTATGAATGTCTGTCCCTCCTACCCTCCCTCTCTCTCTCTCTCTCTCTCTCTCTCTCTCTCTCTTTCTCTCTCTTACGCACACACTCCGCCATACATACATCGCGTGTAGCAATCAGCTGATTGCAACGTCGGACGGCCGGCGATCCGGAACAACTTTTCATTATTAAAATAACGTTATTTTAAGGAACACGTATTTCTGACGTAATTCTAAGACATTTTCTTCTTTACCAAAATTTTATTTAAAGCATAATTTTATGTTATAAGATAAAATAGTTAGCGACTCATGCGGTGGTAATCACCCGTCGGGCGGTCAGCTGCGCCCGCGCTCGCGGCCCGCCGCGCCGCTCCTGCCTGCCTTCTGTACTCGACGCGTGATTTACTAACTATTTTTGCTTATAATTCAAAAACTACGCTTCAAATCAAATTTTGGTAAAGGAAAAATTGTCTTAGAATGGTGTCAGGAATACGTCATTTAACAGACATATCGTTTTTCAGGATCACCCTGTATATACATGCACCCGCACAAACACACACACATATATACATACATACACATTCACACACATATTTATTTGGGACACAGGGGATCAGGGAATACTCACCTTAACTCATTTACACTTCACAGGGAATATACATGGCAGGGAGGATGGGTATGGGGTTGGAGAAATGGAGTGTATGGGGTAGGGAGGTTGATAATAATAAGACAGGGGGGAAGGGCGGAAGGGTAGGTAGCTAGGAAAGGAAGGGAAATACCGGACTAGGATGGAGCGCGCGCAAGGTTATGACTGGTAGCCCGGGGATTGTGCGAAACAGGTACCGGGCTTCTGGTTTCTGACCGTAACAAGGAAGGACGCGATAGAGAGGAGTTTTTAGCGGGTAGAGGCCGTTAAATAGGCCGAGTCCCGCACTATCCCCCCGCAATTCCGGGGGAGGGGTGCATAACAGCATTTTCTCCTCTCGTAAAAAAAAGGTCATTCAATTAAAGAACTATTAAGTGATAATGGAGGTGAGTTTGATAATAAAGATGTTCAAGAGATCTTATGTGCAGAAGGCATCATGCAAAGGTTAACGGCTCCCTACACACCAGAGCAGAATGGTGGTAGTGAACGTGAGATGCGCAATATAGTGTAAATGGGAAGAATCTTCAAATATTCCAATCCAGAAGCAAGTTTTCCAACAGCGATGTGGGCGGAAGAGTGGGTTCCGTTAGCGCACGGTGCGATAGCGCACCAACCCGATAGCACACGAAAAATTGACACAATTCCCAATAGCGCACCAACCCGATAGCCCACGTCCCGATAGCACACAAAGTAAATCGCGCACAATCCCGATAGCGCACCAACACGATAGCACACCAACCCGATAGCGCACGAAAGCACTATCCCCTCACACACGCACCCTCTCACACACACACACACACACACACACACACACGGGGGGGTGCAAGGGGGGCCTTCGGCCCCCTCCCGCACCCACCCCGTCCCCCTCGCTTCGCGTGAAAAGTTGCAAAGTGAATCCGTGCGCTATCGGGTTGGTGCGCTATCGGGTTAGTGCGCTATCGGGATTGTGCGCGATTTACTTTGTGTGCTATCGGGACGTGTGCTATCGGGTTGGTGCGCTATCGGGAATTGTGTCAATTTTTCGTGTGCTATCGGGTTGGTGCGCTATCGCACCGTGCGCTAACGGGACCCTCCCTGGGCGGAATTGGTTCGTACGGCAGTGTATATTCTAATCTCACAAAAAATAGCTATTACAAAAACTAGCTACCTTTATTTACAAAAAGTACTGATATAAAAATTGCGTCAAGTTGGGGTGCAATTTCACTTTAACTTTGTTAGTGTTATTAAATTTTATACATATGTGCTTTTATATAATCCGCTGCTGACAAATAGGTAGAAGTTCCGTTTAAAATCTATTACATTTTTGTCATAAAGAAGAACATTTTTGTTAGAGTTGAATCAATTTTTTAAAATAAAAGATTACGCCAAATGATTTTTAAATTTTCTAAAAAATTAAAATAAGATTAAAAAACTTATTTAAAAATTAAAAATTAAAAAAAATGAAAGATTACGTCAATAATTTTTAAATCTTCTACAAAAATAAAATAAAAGAACAAATTTTTTAAAAATTAAAAATTAAAAAGAATAAATTAAAAAAATTTTAAATAAAAAACTCGGCACGCTACCAATTTGATTGACAATAATAATAAATGAGCAATTACATACTAGCATTATTTCAATAATTACTAGGCAGCGCCGTTTTTTTATTTAAAATTTTTTTAATTTATATTCTTTTTAATTTTTAATTTAAAAAAAAATTTGTTCTTTTATTTTATTTTTGTAGATTTAAAAATTATTGACGTAATCTTTCATTTTTAAAAATTTTTAATTTTTAAATGTTTTTTAATCTTATTTTAATTTTTTAGAAAATTTAAAAATCATTTGACGTAATCTTTTATTTTAAAAAATTGATTCAACTCTAACAAAAATGTTCTTCTTTATGACAAAAATGTAATAGATTTTAAACGGAACTTCTACCTATTTGTCAGCAGCGGATTATATAAAAGCACATATGTATAAAATTTAATAACACTAACAAAGTTAAAGTGAAATTGCACCCCAACTTGACGCAATTTTTATATCAGTACTTTTTGTAAATAAAGGTAGTTAGTTTTTGTAATAGCTATTTTTTGTGAGATAGTTTTTAGATGAACTCGACGCTTTTTCTTTACCTTTTTTTAAAAGGTATTTTTTTAGGGACATCACTTCTTTTTGTATAAAAAATCTTTAAAAATATGTAGCACTTTTACTTTTTTTATATGACTATTCTTATATCTTTAAAAATTAGTCTTTTTTTTTATATGTATATGATTTTATATTTGTTTTGCTGAACGTGCATAAGTAACAAGCAGCATTGGCTGTGTCTATTATAGCGAGTATACTGAGTATACACTTAATTTTATATTAAAGTTTCTTAGATTTGTATTTTAGTTTTCTTTTTAATGCAAAGTCTACCTTACTTATGCACGTTCAGCAACACGAATAGTTTATATAAAGCAACACAAATAGTTTATATAAAGTTATAAATTATAAACATAAACATTATCTTAATATAAAATATTGTACAATAATAACAATATTGTACCGGATTATGTTGAATGTGATTATACAGTTAATTTTATGTTAAGATAAAGTTTATTATGTCTTTAAAAATATGTAGCACTTTTACTTTTTTTATTAAATTTTTTTACTTAATTTTATATTAATTTAAAGTTTCTTAATTTTGTATTTTAGTTTTCTTTTTAATGCAAAATCTTACTTATGCACGTTCAGCAACACAAATAGTTTATATAAAGTTATAAATTAAAGACAAATAGTTTATATAAAATTATAAATTAGACATAAACGTTATCTTAATGTGTGTGAAATGCTTTAATACATGAACTTGTATACATGTCGAAATACATAGATATTTTCATTTTACATATACAGGGTGAGTTTTATTATTGCTTGTGTCAATCTTTTTATCATGCGGGAGATTACCGACTACATAATAAATTGATCGGTACATAAATGTCAATTATTTGGATCGACCTTATATATCGAAAACCCAAATATAATGTATACAATTAAAACAAATTAAAAGCCGAAATTATATAGTATGAATTTATTGCTATTATTATTATTAAAGTTACATATTTAGTATTATTATTATTATTATTATATACATTATATTCGGGTCTTCGATACGATCGATCTAAATAATTGACACATTTAATTTATGTACCGATCAATTTATTATGCAGTCGGTAATCTCCCGCATGATAAAAAGATTGACACAAACAATAAAACTCACCTGTATTTGTATTAAACGCGATTAATTAATTATTAACTTACTTACAGTCAATTCCGACAAACATTTGCACCGTACAAGGCACATTAAAGCACTTGTTGTAACATGTGTTGCGTACGTGTGTTAATACGTATATATATTATCGACAGCGACAGTCGTACGCCAGATCTATCGCCATCTGGTGTCGACAGCGGCAGTCGTACGCCAAATTTTGTTCTATATATATTGTTTGACGACGACCACGACGTGGACGTTTCTTAATCGTATTTTCACGATTTTAGAATTAATATCGCGATATTTCCACTTCTACAGCTCGTAGAGTAAAAATAAAGACACTTTTACTATATAATTCGAACATAAGCTATCGATTAAGCCTAATAAGAGCTTGATCCGTTCAGCGGTTATCGTAATATAATAATATGAAATAATCTGAACTGGTCTCAATTTCCCGTCTCGCGTAAAGAGACACGGCGCGCGTCTTGCTAGAGAGATGAACTCGACGCAAGACACTACCGTGTCTCTTGAATCGAGCTGGGAAGTCATCTGTAGAAGGCGTCAGTCCGTTTAAGCTATGGATGTGTAAAAATCCCAGGATTAAGCATTTACGTATTATTGGATCTACCTGTTATGTTCATATTCCGGTTTAAAGACGACGAAAAATGGATAAACAAGCAGTAAAAGGTTATCTTGTAGGATATGATGGTGATGAGCGCTACAGGATTTGGCTGAAAGAAGAAAACAAGATCATCTTATCAAGAGATGTAATCTTTCAAGAAAAAACTAGCAAGTGTGAAAAACACGTTGAATTACCATTTAAAGATGCAGAAAGAATTAATGATCAAGAAGAACATGAAAAAAACAAAGAAGAAAGTGCAAAATATAACTTAGATAAAGAAAATCAAGATAAAGAAGATCAAGATAAAAAAGAGACAAAAAGCGAAGATAGTGAAGATGATAACAATTCAGAAGAAGACGATTCTACAATCATTCAACAAAAGCTTCGAGATAGATCAAAACTAAAAAGACCAGCACATTTTGATTATTATGTTATGTTAACTATAGAATTTATTAGTGAGATAAAAAATCCTGAAACATATGAAGAAGCAGTGAAAATAGTGTTCACTGGAAGCAGGCAATAGACACAGGGATGGCTTCATTAAAAGAAAATCAAACATGGACATTGACCACATTACCTAAAGATGCGAAGGCCATATCGAGTAAATGGGTTTTTCGTATCAAGACAAACCCAGATGGAAGTGTTGATAAGTATAAAGCTCGACTTGTCATTAAAGGTTTTAGCCAACGTCAAGGCATTGACTATAATCAAACATTTAGTCCTGTGGTCAAACTAAGTACTATTCGTTCAGTGTTAAGTATAGCTGCAAGTCAGAAGATGCACTTAACACAGTTTGATGTATCGTTTGCATTTTTGTATGGAGAATTGAATGAAACAATATACATGCAACAGCCGAAAGGGTACAATAACGGAACGAATCAAGTTTGTAAGCTTAGGCGAAGTCTATACGACTTAAAGCAAGCACTCAGATGCTGGAACAAGTGTTTTGATATCTTTCTAGTAAAACTTGGATTCAAAACAAGCGAAGCTGATCCATGTCCATATACCAGAAATAAGAATGGAAAATTGCTGCTGGTTGCTCTCTACGTTGATAATGGGCTGGTTGTAGCAACTGATCAGGAAGACTCTAAGACGTTCATTGAAGAATTAAAGACGGAGTTCAAGATTACTACAAAGCCAGCTTCATATTTTTTAGGTCTTGAAATTGAACGCTTCGATGATGTTACCATTAAGATTAGTCAACAAGCATATGCAAAGAAGATACTAGAACGTTTCAACTTAGAGAAGAGCAGGCCTGTCTCAACTAGAATTTTAAAGAGCTCTGAAGCACAAAATCCATCGGAAGAAAACGTGAAGAAAAATGACTTTCCTTATCGACATGCAGTTGGCGCTCTTATGTACTTAATGGTTAGAACAAGACCAGACTTAGCCTATAGTATAGGCTTTTTATCAAGATCACTCGAGAATCCATTTACAGAAGATATACAGGGTGTTCAAAAAGTCCCGGATCGGTCGAATATTTCATAAACTATGCACTTTAGAAAGAAATGTTTTAGACAAAAGTTGTATGGCTTGAAGGGTGCCATAAGATGGTGTTATTGGTTTGACCTTGGAGAGTTATTTGAACGTCACATGAAGGTCACCTTCAATTTCTTAAATAGAACCTACTATTTCTCATTGCATATTCTTGTAGCTTATCTCGAGGGCTTTCCAAAACACTATAATAAAATATCTTTCCTTCAAGTACTTTTTGAGTTATAAGGCTTGAAATAATTTCTTAATTTTACATAAACCGTAAAATATCTTGTAAAATATTCATTTTTCGATTACCTCACCTTAATACTTTTATGTACAAAATAATGAGAGGAATCAATTGGTGTAAAGAAAACAGTTATTTTTAAGAAAAAATATGTAATTGTTAATTGCAAATTACATTTTTTTTTTCGAAACAACAGTGTTTTCTTTACACCAATTAATTCCTCTCATTATTTTGTACAGAAAAGTATTAAGGTGAGGTAATCGAAAAATGAATATTTTACAAGATATTTTACAGTTTATGTAAAATTAAGAAATTATTTCAAGCCTTATAACTCAAAAAGTACTTGAAGGAAAGATATTTTATTATAGTGTTTTGGAAAGCCCTCGTGATAAGCTACAAGAATATGCAATAAAAAGCAGGAGGTTCCGTTTAAGAAATTGACGGTGACCTTCACGTGACCTTCAAATGACTCTCCAAGGTCAAACCAATGACACCATCTTATGGCCCCCTTCAAGCCATACAACTTTTGTCTAAAACATTTCTTTCTAAAGTGCATAGTTTATGAAATATTCGACCGATCCGGGACTTTTTGAACACCCTGTATAATATTTTATGATATACTGACAAAAATTCGCAATGAATACCCATCCGATTTAACACAATATTTTCCTCTACTGAAAGTTCTCTGGTAATCTGTTTCCCTAAAAAGTAGATATCGCCAACCTGATATGTCACTTGTTTTCTTGTACTAGTTAAGAGAGTTTCTAATTGTGATTTTACCGTACCGGATAAGTCAATATTACTGTATAAAACATGGTGCACTAACCATTGAATTAGGTGGCGATGAATAATTTGCTCAGTAGCACTTTGAGGTGATGAAACATGCATCCTAATACACTTGTTATTCCATGACTCAAAATTGAAAGTGGAATACACCCATAGAGGGCCCCAGTTGCGAACACAAGTAGTGAAATGAAGAAGAAGATGCACATTGTAATACATATGTTGGATACCAAAATATTCTTCAAATAATGTTACATATTTAAGCAGACAATTTTCAGCCACATTCATTTCATATCGAGTAATTTCATCTTGAGATAAGAGGAAAGTTCCAAACGAGAGCATAGCTAAGTGGTTTATGTATTTATGAGGGATTAAGCCAGTAAGACATGGTATACTATAATAAAAAAGCCAATTTCGCCATTCTGATCCCTTCCATTGAGCTCTGCGTTTAATATCTTGGGGTTTCCTTGCTATGCCAGTAGGTGTTTTGATAGTCCTCATTCTTGCATTAATAATTCTTATTTTTTCTTCAGCTGAAAGAGCTCCAATACCAGGCTTCAAAAGTAATTCCGTATGATGCTGTGCATTACCTTCATGTACTGCATGCAGATCATCAACAGCTGATCCAGAAAGCAAGCCATAATGATGTAAATTCATTTGCTGCTGGACCTTTGACTCCCTTCACAGGTGTACCGATGTGATAAGCAGCTATCATATTTTGCAAAATGCTCTCATTAGTTCGCAATTGTGGGACATTCATCTCAGGATTAGGCAATATAGGATATCGGATTCCTCTATTAACAGAAACTCCCAAAATATCACAAAATGTACAACCAAAATAACCATTATATTGAGTCATATTTAACAATTTCCATCTTTCTTTTGAGTCAACACAGTGACAAGTAGGAATAAATCTGCTGCGGACAGTATGAACATTATCTGCTTTCCACTTTACTCCCACTGAACTGAGATAGTTGGCTTCTTCCACAAAAGGTTTAAGAAATACATTCATGATTGGGTTTATTGTATCCACCCAGACACCAGCAAGGAAAAGATACTTTTGTCGAAGATTTGGTGGAAGTTCATTAATTCTTATATATATAGGCAAAGCCTCCAATTTTGCACCTTTAGTAATTTTTACACCGTCAAGATTAAAGACATATGTGTAGTCGTACTCTGATCGCACAATACCATTTTGTAATAGTTTATTGTATTCTGGTCCATCAAAAATATCTTGCAAAGAATTAGGATTATGCTTTTTCCTTGATTGACGATACTTTAGTTTATCAGAAATTCCTGGAATAGTAAGGAACTGCTGAAATTGTTTCTTTAAATCTAAGGTAATGAAATATTTAACATTGTTTTTTGTTCTTCTGTTTCCACATTCACAAATAACTTGATAATTTAATTGTTCTCTGCGTCCCAAGTAATTCAAGCATTTGTTACAGTATGCATGATATCGTATCATTGTTGAATCTCTACGTATAGTTTTCCATAACTCTTTTTTTGATTTTGGTAAATATTTTATATCGACAAGAGCATTTTGTGACTGAAGATGGTGAACAATATTTTCATAGGTCCAGCTGTGACGAACACTCAAAGCCAGAGTAAGTACAAGTATATCCCTTACTCGGACATCATTAGACAATTGTAGAGAAGTATCCAATCTTGAGTGATCAAGACTTAAAAAGTTGGGTATATTATCAGCATAGTTGTTCTCTTGACCATTGTCTGTTTCATGTTCACTGCATTCAACACTCGCATCATCGCACTGAAAAGAAAACAGACATGAAGTTGATGCACAAAGATATATTAATATGCCTTAATATATGAAGTTTCACCAAACATTGACAAATTGAAATGGATATTTAGATATTCTTGCATTATCATTATTGATAAAAAATATATTATAATTTTATATAAAAATATTATTTATATACATATATATATATGTAAATATATTTATTATTGTATATATAAGTTATTGTTAATGTCATTAATTTGGATAAATACATTAATATATTTTATCTTTTACATTATGTCAAATTGTCAAATACAGTTGTAAGCCATGATATACAAATACTTTGATATAGTACAAAAAAATTGCAAAAATTGATGTAATTTATATGTTACAATATTAATGCGTTTATCTGGAACATGCAAAACAAATTATAACTAGTGCTATAAGGATAATAAAACTCAATAACTATAATTTTTCAGAAAACAAGATGGAAAAAAACTAAAAATTTCAAAAATATAATTTTTTAGAATAATATTGCTGTGATAGATATACTCACTTCATTAATGTTGACTTCAGGTTCATCGAATACTTCGTCTACCTCTGAATCTTGAATAAAAGATTCATCGAATACTTCATCTACCTCTGAATTTTGAGTAAAAGATTCATTGAGTACTTCATCTACCTCAGAATCTTGAGTAAAAGATTTATCGAGTACTTCATCTACCTCGGAATCTTGAGTAAAAGATTCATCGTGTACTTCGTTTGCTTTGAAATCTTGAATGAGAGATTTATCTGATACTTTATTTCCTTTGTAATGTTGAATATCTTGCAAACGTCTTTTCTTGTGACGTCTGAAAAACGTTGCTCGACTAATTGATTCGTTATCGCTGCTCATGGTTATCTATCTGAAATTTAAAAAATGACTAATCTAATATAGCTTAATTAAAATAAACTCACATGAGTATTGCTTTGCATTGTTTGTTTGTTATACTTTAGACACTTGACACACAATGACACTTGACAGCTATTTGAGAATTATTCTTACCAAAACAGTTCATAAAAATAAATTGATGCACGAGCACTAGTATTTTTCTGCCGACTAAAAATTGCCAGAGCTAACTTAATAAATGTGCGAAAAGATTGCTGAGTGCTCTTAAGTGAAAATTGAATGATGAGGAACGAACGTGCATGAATGAATTGCGTAATATGTCCTGGAGAACGAAAGCTCCTCGGTTCTAGGTGATAATTTTTAAAAATTTTAGGTGTTATTAAAATAATAACAAAGTGTGCTGTCTGAAATATCCTTAAATATAATTACATTTTAAATTAACAAAAATAACAAAATGAATAAATTATAAATATTGAAAATATTATATTAAAAATATATTTCAAAATATATTTCTGGTTTCTAACATTTATACTTACAATATAAAATTGTATTTGATTAATTCGATTGAATAAAATCAATCGGGGGCTTCATGTGGAGTCTTTAAAGCACGAATAAATTGAACGTACTGTCCACATTGCTGCATTGAAAAATGTAATCCTGCTGTTGCATTAAGATAGCATCAATTACGCCTTTGATATCAATTGAGAGATTCACAAGAAGAATAACCTTCACTTGCACAGTTTGTAAGAATAAAAATGTAATTGTTATACTAAAAATAAAAAATCTATTTTAGTTACATTTCTTTCGATTAGAATTTTTCAATTTTTTTGTAAATATTTTGATTATTAATACCAATTTCGATTAATACTGCACCACTTAACCTAAAACTAGCAAAGCAAAAATCACTGTGTGTCTAGAGTAGGCTATGCAACACAACTGACAAGCTGACTAGCGCAGAAGCGCGATCTTGCTTCTGCGCATCTGATTGGCTTTTCTCGAAAAGCTGTACGTTCATTGGATATCGCGCATCACGTTATCGCGCTGGTTTGCCAGAGCTTGCACATAACCATAATGAATAGCCGGCTGGAATTAACGAAGCATCAACGGACACCGGGGAGTCGGCGATTATTATTCCAACATTGTCCGACATCGAAACGATATAGACGTCTCTCTGAAATTCACGGTCGTGTGTTCGCTTACTTTTGCCGCGTATACAATTTTGTGCATGAAATACTCAATTATTATATCATATCACGTGTTCTTTATTGTTTCGACGAATTTACGTGATATAATATGTTATGTTTTTATTTAAGCACAATGTCGGGAGGAAGTCTTTTTTTGTATTAGCAAAGAATTTAAAAACGACGAAATGGAAGAAAATTTGGTCGACCGATTTATATAATATTAACGATAAATTAGAATACTGGCCTTTCCATCCTTCTCATCCAAAGGATTTTGCCGAAAAGACAGAATATGGATGTATCGAAGATCATAATACTAGAGGGAAGTTAATGGTGAGGTATTACATTCTTTACATGTCAGGTAAGTAAAATTTTCAACAAATCTGAAAAAGTTTTAAAGTTATGCAAGTGTAACTGCTTCTCATGACAGT